>JAOXJM010000003.1:8813447-8828922 GCA_026413425.1 Tringa solitaria
AAAATTAATTGCTAACACTAAATCGTATCAGAAGACAACTTCAGGTTCATTTAATATTTATTGGTTAGTATCTGTAACATTGACTAATTTTGCAATGATCCCCTCCCAAAATTTATAATTAATGATAAAAAAGAGCCGTTCCTTTACAAGTCAGCTGCCTGAAACCAAAGTGTATCATTGAGGAGTGTAATTTAAGTAAGTGCATACTCAGACAGGGGATGCAACACATTTAATGAACCATCATCTAATTTTCTGTATCTATGAGCAGATAAACTGGTTGTTCTCCATCGACACCAGTGATTGTCAGGGCCCTAACTGCATTTTACGCTGCTGGTGCCTGTTGCGCAAAGGCTCGGGTCTCGTCATCTGGTGCTTTTCAGCGTTAAGACTTTTGGTTAGTTCTGATGCTCTCTCTTCAATGACTCAACAGGTTTAAAATATAATATGAATTTAAGATCTGGGAAAACCAAAAAATTAAATGAACAGGTGAGTTCTAAGGCACGGATGTCTGCTTTGATATTTTCATTCAAACTGGTTTTACACAGAATATTTTCACATTTCAATTACTTGCAGTTATAAACGAAACTTAAGACCTGTCCACTTTACCTTCACTGAACTAGAGGCTAATTTTTGTCCGGATGCAATTACAGAATAATCGGGGGATGACCACGCTGGCAGCCTGCGTGGTTCATCGGTTCAGGCGAGCTGGCTGAAGGCAGCTCACCGCCAGACAGACGCGCGGCACAACAGCACAACTCAGAGAACGAATTAATTGGTGTTTGTCGCTGCCTTCAGCGAGGGGGAGCCTGAAGAGCAGACACGTTCGGAAGCGCCTCTCCAGCACTTCGCAGGCTTTTTTGGCAAAGGCTGGCCCCAACCAATTAATAGCGCGTGTTGGAACTGTCAGAGGCAAAATGGCTTCTGCAGAGAGCTTCAGCGTGGGCCCGTTTCCTCGGCATCTCTCAACACCTTCCCATTTGTCAACTCTCCAGCCTCACTGAACGATGCCTTATGTTCCTGGTTTGGGTACCAGATAGCCAATTAACAGCCGCTGGGGCTAATGGCAAGCTGAGATGTAACGGTGGTGTCAAACCAAACCAACAAAAGAAGATAAGTCTATACCCCAAGAAGCAAGTTTGTGTAACGCTCCTTCCACTGGAAGGGTTTCAGAGAGGTGAAACAGATACAACAAACATACAGACAACACACATTTACACAGCATGAGTACAAACTGAACAAAACTCCTTTTACCACTTTTTCTGCAGTTTAGTGATTCACTGGCACAGCCCAGGAACCCCCATCCACCTCTGTGCTTCCATACAGCTCAGGTGGGACCCCCTGTGGCCCTCTGTACTGAAGAATTACTTCAGGTTCTCCATTAATCGGTAGCGCTTCAGAGGAACCACTTTCCTTACTTAAAGGGAAAATTTCATGCTGATGCTGAAACTCTGTTGAAAACGAATGAAAAATGGCTGCTAGGAGTCATTCATTGTACCTTTGCACCTTGACCTGATCTCAAGCACGTCTGACTCTTTCTGAGAAAAATATGTATGTAGCCCAAATGGGTAGAACTTGCCAGTCTGCTCATCCTGAATTAAACCAGAGCCTTTGGAGAGCATAGCAAAAGTGGTAAGAGGAGTTCTGCTGAGACCGTGAGGAGGAATGGAAGGAAAGGCGAGTGCTACAGCCCCGTCGAGGAGCCACGTGGGCAAACTCACAAACAAAATGGGAAGATGATGCCCCCCAGAACCCCCTACGAATCGGCTGCTGGCCAGTACACAGTAAAGCAGGTACTTTGCAGCTTTGTGGCTAACCTTGGCGTATGGCCCTGCCAGACTCCCTTGGTGATGAAGAGCCCCCCGCCACAGAGCAGCAATGACACCAGAACAAGACATCACAAGACACAGATACATTCTCGGCACAGTCTTACATTCTCCAAAACTCGTGGAATTGATTTCTCTCTCTCTCTCACCCTTGCTCAGTCCAGTTGCAGGCGAAGGTGACATAGCTGTAATATTAATTTTACAATTTTGCAAAGCTTAATGTATCTGCTTTCTTGTTAGTTCATTTAATTAATTTTGACTGTATGGGTCATGTTAGGCTTTCATGCATAAATTGCTAAGGTTATAGCTACCATGGATTATGACATACTACGTTTCACACCTATTTGCACATGCCTGTGTACATGTGGATATATAATACACACACATATGAATTCATACATTTATGCACATGCATGCAATTATATTTGAAGAACTCTTTTGTTCGCCTCAGAGGAAGAATCTCTTTGAGAACGCCTTAAAAATACTTTTCTACAAAAATAATTCCACCATCATGACACAGTCAATTTTCCAAATGGAAATATCTTTTTCTAACATTAAAAGAAGTTCTAAAATACACGGTGATGAATACTGAACACGGTGCTTAATTAGAGGTCATTTTAATCAGACTTTCCTATACAAACTTTAGCAATTATCTTACAAGTTATATATAAAAAAAATAGGCCCAGTGTGATATCAGTTTCAACAAAAGATGGATTCAAAACTAATCAGTACGAGTTTGCTTCAGTCACCAGCTCATTTGAGGCAGTAGCACTTTCAATGACTCATAAGCTTGGCAAAGCACAAAAGTTTTAAGGCCCAGATTCAGCAAAGTATATAAAGACAAGTCTGAAATGAAGAGTGAATAGTCTCACTGAAGCTGATAGAGAGTTTCAGCGTTGAAAAGTCTTGTGCTTTAGCCATAAATCTCATGAGAGTCCATATTTGCAGGAAAGCCCTGTTTTCGAAACTATCCCACTGCAGGAGGATTCTGGTTTTCCTGTCTTTTCCTTTTACTCAAGCCTTCTGGTGGCTTGCAGACCTCTGAAAAGATGACTTCAGCACCTTGATGAGATGACCAAGTTCTGCCACGGAAGAAACCTTGGGGAAGGTGCGATGCCTTGGCTGAGCCATGGTCCAGGCTGGTCCAGATGAGCACCAGCAAAAGCTGTCCATGACCCAGCTCTGCTGCACCACGTGCAGCGAATGCTACAGTCTCTTCTAGCAAGACGTTCTCTGAGGGCATGGACACATCTGTGTGCCCAAGTGTACGACTATAATGTTTGTCTCCTAGTAATATAATAAAAGGACATAACCCTACCAAAGGGCTTTTACTATCATCTCTAAACTCAGTCTGATCAGAAGGCGGCCGCAATTTCCTGAGAGCACTTTTCTTTTCTATTTCAGGGAGAAAAAATCTAATGTTTGGTATCATTGTGCAAATATTTTTAATTCTGTGTAATTGCTGATGAGCGAACACTATACACTAGGGTCAAGACTTGTTTGTATTATTTTAATTAGACGTGGGGAGAGAAAATCCTACCAAATAAATTATGTGCCTGAAAATAAAATTCAAATATTAACGATAACTTAGAATATTTTAAAACCTTTAAAAATTATCTATCATGTTCTGCTTTACTTTTAATTAAATGCTTAAGCCCTTCAAAGGGATTCATTAACACATCTGCAATTCAGATTAATTCATTTTGTCACTGCTGTTTTGACAGATGGCCATATGTAGGATACGGTATTTTGCAAAGCAATCAGGCCACATGAGAAAAATTTGACAACAGATTGTGTTAATCTTTAAGGAAGTTTAATAATACATTGAAAAATAAAAAACATATTATAAAAATAAATTTTCAATAAAACAGTGCGAGAATTCAGAATTGTGGTTCTCTGATAAACTATTCAATTGCTGTTTCTCTCACTGAGTGCTCTTCATGTGTGTCATTCCTGGATCTTGGAACCACTTCAGTGCTTAAACCTTAAGGGTTTGTCCTTCTCTCTGATTCATGTGCACAACTCCCACTAGCAGCAATGAGTTACCCAGAAAAAGGAGCTCAGGCAGCTAAAACTTAGCACCAGCAAAGAGTGCATTTGTTATCGCCACCAAATGATCTGTTTTCAGATTCACTTAACACAAAGCTGGCTATTCGCAAAAGTCTTAATCCAGAAAAGAATTGTGACTCTGGGCCAGATTGCAGCAGAGCATTTGAGCTCAGCTTTAGCCTTAAAGCTTTCGAGGTCCCTTTGGGTTTACAGCTTGAAAATAAGCTTCCTTGGACTGGAGCCCAAGCACTCAGCACCTTGCAGGCCTCATCCCCTCACCCAGGGGAGCTCCACGTGAAGGAACTTCAGCTGGTATTTGTTGAACAAAGTTGCTGTTCTCATCTGCTGCCACTCAACAAACACAATTATGGAGCCATTGCTTAGCTTTGCAATATTAATTCTAGCTTAATTTTTCTTCTCTATTTTTTTTTCCTTCCCCTAAACAGGCAACGTCTGTGGTTCTCCTCCGCAGAATCTGAGCACTTCCTGATATTAAAATGCATTGGGTATATAAAAAAACCATACATGCTTTTACAAAATTATGGTTTATCTGCTGCTTTTGAATCACATTCTGCTCTACCAATGGCTTCAGTGAGACAAGTCACAAGTCAAATATAGTCCTTTTTTATGAAATACTGATCCAAAAAATTAGTCAAAGAAAGGAAGAACATATTTTACTAATTCTGAAAAACTAAATGTTGCCTGTGTGCTTTCCGTGTCTACATTATTATTATTAATGTTAATCACAGTGGGATGCACTCCCAGTGAAAAGGCAGTAGGTGGTCATTATAGATTCAGAACTTTTTAGAAACATCCTGGAGACAATGTACTCATATATTGAATGAAGCCTCTTTATATTATTATTTTTAGATGAAAAAAAATTCTGTCTGGGCTGGGGCTAATGAATTCATCTTTTTGTGTCAACTGCACTTGAAAAATTGCACTGTGTTCTCTTTGTACTCAACCATTTCACAAATGGGACGAAATAAAACACTGAAGATGATCTAATGCCCTAAAATCGTGTCTTTTTTAACTTCATCATATACTTCAATACAAAGGGTTGTTGCTGTTTTTCAGTCCACTTGTCGGGGATTCAAAACCCTGCCTCTCAGAAGAACATTTTATAATCCTTTTCAGGTTTGCTAAAATTTAAGGCCATGAATCAACAGAGAGCAAGCCCCAGCCTGGGCAGCAGGAAGAGCTGGGAGAGCTGAGCTGGGACTCCTCAGGCAGTGGGGGCTTCAAGGACCCTCCAAAAGCCATCATTACAGGATGCATCAGCCAATCTCAGCTCTGACACTAGGGTAGCTCCTGCTGCTGTACATCAGGTACGAATTCAGTTCTGCTCACGTCTTCATCAGAAGGATGCAGAGAGAGTCACACCTTGCACCCAAAGCTATGGATGTCATTGGAGAGGAGATGCCAACCTCAGTCCCAAAGCCAAAGGTTGCTCAAGCAAAGAAGAATGCAATGATATGACTGTATCACCACCAACCAAAGGAGGCACTGGAGTGAAACTAAACTGCAGCTGCGTAAAGGCATGAAGAACAGCACGTGTGGAGCAGACAGACAGTGAAACTGGAGGTCCAGGGAATGGTTTCTCCCATCCCGCACTTTGTGGAGCTCCATGTCAGGCTCCTACGAGTGGCCTGAGAGCCACCTAGTCGGTGCTTTGCATGGAAGTGAGTCTCAAAGAGATGATTCATGTTGATAACAGAACAGCCTTCAATTGCCCACTTTTCAAGCAGACAAAACACAGGGAAAGAAACATCATGGCTCATCACTAGCTCCCAGGGAAAAAGAGGTGCTGGGCTTCAGCTCTGAACCACCGTCTGGATTTAGAGACTGGTGACAGGGATGAAAGATGATAGCTTGGTGAGGGAAGGAGAAGGAGCTGACCACTGACCTCTAAATAAAACCACCCATCACACTTTGGGATCAGACTGCAACAGGAGATAGAGCATGTCCAACTGCCTTTTTCATTTAGACTATTTCTTTCCTGTTTTTCTTCACCTTTCATTAGGTGCAGCAAAGCTGTGTGACTAGGTAAGAATGCAGGTTAATCCCCAGGGAACGTATTTCATTCCAGCTTAGGGCTGGAAATCATAACTCTTGGACACTTCCAGTGTCCAAGTGGTTACAAGTAGACATGACCATATCACACTTCTGCCATTCTCCAAAAACCCTCTATGAAACCAAGAAATCTCAGAAAACACCTTCCTGGGAAGGAAACGGCTTCATCCTAGGATGAAAAGGTGGTAGAAAAAGACTGACATTCAAACAGGTAGGTCCCATCTAGTAGAAGATGCAGGAGATAAGGATTGAAGCAATAGAATAGGATCAACCCCACTACAGAGATGCTGGACCACAGAAGGGCAAGACAGGGAAGCTGAAGGGGTGCAGCAGATCCCAGTCTAGCAAAAGGCCCAAGCAGGAAGGATTGTGGCACAGGGAGAGATGGGGTGTGGGAAACAGGCAGGTCAAGAGAGAGTGAGAAAGTCTCTGGGCAGGCTCTAATCACAGACAAGGATAAAACCTCTACAAGACACCTGCAGCCACTGAGGAAAGAGGGAGAGCCTAGTACACGGTGCTGGAAGTGGACACGGAAGCGCGACTTCCAGCCTGTGCACGTCAGGATTTCTGCAGCTCAGCCTCGGGTTTTATCAGGAAAGACAGGCAGGAGTTAAGGCTGCTAAGCTGATACTAATGACTAATTAGTATGAGTTAAACAGTTAATTAGAAATTAGCTAAGTAGCTGCAGGGGGTCAGAGGCAACGCCAGCACAGTGCCTACGGGAAGCACATGAGCTGAGCAAGGGTAATGCCAGTGCCATGGGGCAGCCTCAGCCTTGACCATCCAAGCAGGAGAAGGAGGAGCTCTGCTGGGCTGAAGAGTCACCATCCCTCAGCTCTTGCCCCTTTTTCCTATTTCAATGAGATGCACGTGCAAGTTCTGTCGCTGCACTTTATACATCAGCATGACCTGGCCCAAGAGCCCGTGGGGGGAGCACACCTAATCCCTGGGAAGGGAAGGAGCGCACAGAAGCTGAGACACCTACAAACTGCATTGCTGAGACATTCAATCCGAAGAGACGCATCTTCAGCCAAGAAACTGTGACTCATGATTTAATTTTTCCAGGACATAAGATTTCAAAGTGATTCATCTGGTCAGAAAAAAACAAGTCCTACCATTTTTCATTCTGGGGTAATGTTCATTTCATACTGGTTTTACCAATTTCCAGTTAGCACAATGAAATCAAACTCCAGGTGAGACTCTTACAGCACCAAGACTCTGAAGCTCCCTTTTCTATAACTAAAGTAACTATTGCTTTTGAAAATTAACCCAATACTCTTAACTCTTTCTTTAAGAAGCTTTAACAGATTCCATCATCTTCAGCAGTGCAATTAAAGCAAAGCCAGCATGCTTATATTGTTTGCTGAGAAGAAACTGATTGAAACCATATTTATAGACTTGGAGCAGAGTCAAAGCCCTGCTGAACTATTAGCCAAGTGTGCAGATTATTAATTGACATAAAAGCCACTTACAATATGCATTTGATATCTGTATTGTTAAAGTGTCCACTCTGGTCAAAGTAAAATGGCTCAGCTGGATTTTTTCCTCCCCAGAGTGAGACTGGAAAAGCATCTGATACGAATTTCAGCAAACTAAATACTTCCCCTTCTTACTGACATTCCTATGCATATCAGACGAGTCTTAACCTCAAAAAAGAGTTTAGGATCTGGATAACGAACTTGGAAATTCTCCTTCAGCCTAATTTAAAAGCAAAAATAAAAAAAAATATAGGAGGGAAGATGGTCTTTAATTTTAAAGGGATTTTTTTTTATTAAGCTTTGGTCTTAGTGCCCTTTCCTAGAGACGATCTAAATTCATTCCTCATCAGAGAAGAAACTGCACCTCTATCAAGTAGATATCACTGACAGACAACAAATTAACAAACTAAAGCCCTATATTTTCAACATAAATCTAAAAGATTCAGTTCTTCGCGAAAGAAAATACACAGAGAGCAGCTGCCAGAGCCGTAGCCCTAGCAACCACACCTGCTTCATACTCACGTCGGCTTTCATACATGCTCCTGGACTGGGCCCAGATTTTGAATGGATCTGGCTTTTTCTGCCCAGAACTGTCCGGTTGATCCACAGCCGGCGCCTCCGCGGCGGTGTAGTCCGGCAGCACCTGGGTGCTGTGAACGGGGGAAGCGGTGTGCCCGCTGCGGTGGCTGGAGACGCTGTGCTGAGAACTGTTTTGGCTGTCTTTCCTTTCAAGTGGTTGCTGTAAGGAAGAAAGCGAGTGGAAAGAGAGAGAGAACAGACGGTTATTGGTCTTTGAGTGGGTGTTTTCCATCAATTTCTCTCTCTTCTTTGATCAGGGCTTCTGCATGCACATAAGTAAATATATAAATCACAGTTTTGCTGCCACTAGTTAACGCTGGGTACAGTTAAATTCCCCGATGACAGATTTTGATAGGCAGACTGACAGAAAGAGATATGCAAAACAAAGTCATTTATCATCAAAAAGTATGCAGCTCTCCATCTTACACATAGAACAAATCTAAATCTCATTATAGGTTACTAGTTTCAGCGCACTTATTTTTTTCTACATTAAGGCAGAGAAACTCAACAATCTTCTACTCAGATAACATTAGGGTCTAACTGCAAGAAAAAACTACCAAATTTCACTGGGAAAACTTAAACAGTCCCTCTGAAACAGATGCAGGCACAACCCTTACTATGAAAGATCACTTCTCCTCTGCTGCTCTTGCATCCCCCACACCACAGCTGGGTGGACAACAGAGTACCACTTTCATGTCTCTGCTTCCCAGAGCATCCCCTGGGTTACAGCAGACCTTCACAAATGTGAAAATGTCTATTTGCAGTTTGATTTCCTTGTTTTAATTGAGCGTATTAGAACAGGAAAAAATACGTCCGCCTAAATTCAAGGCTTATTCAAAAGCAGTGTGTCAAGAGCTCTGTCTGCTCAATATTTAGCTAAGCGGGGTACATAATTCTTAACTCAAATTCACAACGGTGTGCTCAAATGAAGCACAAGTCACATTTGCATAGCCAGGATTTGTACTGCTCAATATGCAGCTAAATCCTCCCTCAACAAGAGCTCCCCAAACTGTACAGCAAATGCTTTTTAATGCTCTTTTGACATGACCTTGGGTTGGCATCAAAGTTGAGTCCAATCTCCCACCTGCTCCAGCCCAGGGAACTGGCATGTTCCCGAGGCTGCTGTGACGCAGAGGGGAGCTGGAAAAATAGCATCCTACAGGTTGTTTTTACAACATCCGCAATTTCCTGGCTAAAAGGGGTCAGTCACTCATACCAAGAAACCTCAGACAAAAATTTAAAGCCTCCTGCTGGCAGAGGGTACCCAAAAACTTTGCAACAGAGTGTCTAGCTTTCAAGGGACTTCTTCATAGAAAACCGAGCAGGGGGAGGGAGAAAAGCCAGTGGAAAACACAGGGCAGATCAGCACAGGGGACATGGAAGGGGGGACAGAACTGTAGTGCTCACAGGTCTGGGGACCCCCTCCCTTATTCTAAAAGCAAAACCCCAGGCAGCCAATGCTCCATCATAGCAGGGCTGAATTGATTACATGGGAGAAAGTCATTATATGGAAGTGCTCGCTTTTTGAGCCTTAACAATAATATTTTCTGGTTTGTTTGGGTTTTTTGCACATATTTTTAGGTCTACGCTGAAAAAAAAAACCCAGCTCCCACAGCCCAAATGAGTTTGAACTCACAGCCTTACATTTGAATTGTTGATCCACTACTAGCACTTTTTAAAACGATATCTCGATCGACTAGAATGTGAAATCGCCTTTGTCCTTTAAAGCAATTTTGAACAAAGCATACCTGCTGTGATTACTCATCTGCAGACTTTCAAATACAAATATCTGAGCCAATTTCAAACATTTTTAGCTTTTTAAGTGGTAAAAGAAGCTAATTCACATGCAGCCCTTCAGGTTTTAAATGAAGCAGTTTAAAACATCTATGTTGTAGATAATCACTCCTTTGTAACTACAAAATATAAAAAAGAAAAAACCACTTTACAACTCTCAGTCCAGCCATCTGGATTGTTTTGTTTGTTTGGCTAAACTACTAAAATAACTACAAGCATCCTGTGAAACTTCAGGCCAATCTCACTGGAAATAGCTGGTTTACAGAAGCTGGAGTTTGGGGACTAAAATGTGGAGCTTTGTTCAGCCCTTGGGGAAATGCTGAGAACTCTCTGAAAACTTTCTGATTTAAAAAGAAACAAAGTTTGAGCTTTAAAATGTGCACTGACTTCATGATATAAAAGGTCTAAACACTGAACAAATGATGATTTCTGTTTCATATTTGGGTTGCAAATGGAAGTGTGTTTCTCAAGCAAAACCACCTCTAATTTAACTAGAGTTGCAATTGCAAATACACAGACATTTTGCAAGAAATAGAGGAAAACTTCTTCAGAGGGACAGTTGCTTTTCCAAACAATAACCTCTTCAGAAAGCCTGAAAGATCTCTGTTTAGAAGTTGAAGAGCGGAACAGAGAAGGGGGAGCACGACTGTGGAAATAATTAATACATGTAATTGAATTAATTCAAGACAATATTAAACAACTTTCACATCACCAAATGAGGTTTGGGGCCAAACTTCTGTTCCCGTGCTGCAGCAGCTTCAGCACATCAGCATCACGGGGACTTGCAGGGGTCTGATGGCCCTGCTCTCTGTGGTGCTCCTGCAGACTGCCCAGATGAAGAAGATTATGCCTTGGGGCAAAGGTGGAGCTTTCCCAAGAGAGATGAGCTGACCATACGCCAATAAGAGGACGGCTTCCCATCTCCTGCCTTGTTCCTAGTTTTGGGAGAGATCCTCCTGGGTTCCGATCCGACTGCCTGGCTCACACAGCTCATACACAGGCAGGAAAGCAGCTGAATCAGGGCCAGATGAGTACAGGGCTGTTTGGTGACAAACCACCGCAGAGTGGGTGGGCCAGACCTCACCTAGAGATGCTGATCATGTCCTGCAGTGCAAACTGAAGCAGATCAGCTGAATCGAATCATATTGACTTCTGACAGTAGCTACATGGGGCACTGAACTACCCAAGTCAGCAAGACCACCCCTGACCCCCCAGAGTCTGTGGTCTTCTCCAGAGCTGTTGATAAGCAGAAATGCCTTACCAGAAAGACTCTTGGCCAAAAGTGCCTAGAAATCAAGACTATGAAGACTACCTCGAGTCCGTGTAGGCAGACTGCACACCTAAACACAGGTGATAGGAAAAACCAACTGCCTTGGGACTGTATTACAGCCACGACAAAATAAATACATGGAAGTTTGGAGCTTCTCACACCCTACCCACGCCCCAGGTCTGAGATGCACAGTCTGTGCCAGCTTCCCTACACCCCTGCTGAAACTTCGCAGTGCTCATCCTGCAAAATGTAAGATGAAGAAAACGTACCATTGGGAATAAAGTCTTTTCTAGCTGCCTTTTCCTCACTGGCTGAGGTCAACAGGAACGTCAATGTGCCTTGGATTTCTGCGTGCAGCTGTGGGGGCAATTGCTACAGAAAAGAGGGCGGCAGCAGTCAGGGTCTGGGCATACATCAGCCTTCCAGGATTTCTTCCCCCCACTGTGCAAACCCATTTTCAGCCACAGGGACTCCATTTGCCAACCTGAAAGGCAGCTTCTCCCTCAGCGGAGAGGTTGAGAGAACCCACACTGAGCACTCCATCGCCCTCTGATTACAGGGAGGGAAGAAAACAGCAAAGGTGATGGGAGCTGGGGAGCTTGAAGCTGTTCTGTTTCAAAAGGAGATGGGAGGAAAACTGCTCGCAAAAGGTTCCAAGTGCCTGGAAAATGCTGCAGATACCTCCATAGCTGATACCCGTTTGTCATTTGTCCTAAATGAAAGAGTAATTAGATGTTACTTTGTACAGCGGCTGCTAAAACGACCGAGGCCCAAGACACAGCTGGGAGGTGGCTGCAGGCAGAGATGGGACGCTAATTATTAGCAGCAGTTGGGTATGTCTCTGTCAGGGAGAGAGAAACCCGCAGCAGAAGAGGCGATGGTGGCAGGGAGCATGTCCTGCGGCACGAACGGACACCAAAGCTTTTTGGCACGGGGTTCTCCAGGCATAAAACTGCAAGAAGGAAGAGTTGCTGTGGTTTCCTCCCACTGCGTTTTAGGTGGGGTGAAAAAAAAATGGGTCTCTGAATGAAGACGGATGTGTTGTACACATGCTGTGGAACCAATTTCTCTTTGTGACAAATACAGGACATCATCAGAGCCCCAAGTGCTGCCTATCCATCCGAAATACAGGGCAAGCCTCTTGTCAGGAACAGGCTGTGCACTGGAATTGCATTTTTGGCCACAATTCAGCTACGCTGACAATGTATGTATTTACACCCAGAAGAAAAATCAGATTTTTGGAAGAGCTTAGCAATTCTTCCCCCTGCAGTGATCCTGTCTTCTGACGATCTAGCTGCAGATTTTGTGCTCTAGAGCGCTTTTGGAGAAGCGAGTCCTGGCAGCGACAGCAAACTGAGCTGGAAATGGGAATCTTTGCCCCCTTGTGGAGTATTTTGATCCAAGCAACAAGGGAAAAAAAAAAAAGAAGAAAAAAGTTTGCTTTCCTCTGTGTTCTACCAGGATAATTGCAGGAGAAATTGCTATACTGGAAAACTTGCACTCTGCAAATGTATATCCACAGACAGTCAATATAAAAATATTACCCATTTTCATCTAAGAAGAATCAATGGGAAAATGAAAACAAGCAGCACAGAGAGGTGCTGTAAGTGTGTCCTTGGTGCAGGGGGAAGGGGAAAGAAAGGACTTGGAAGTGCCCAGTCCTATGTAAGGCTGCAAACTTTTTTTTTTATTTAACTAATTTGGATCTTTCACCGTTGTTGAAAAACTCTCCTTAAAAACTGAGAAAAAGAGCAAAGCTCATCAGAAGTTACATGCTGGCTGAAAAATACAGCCCAGGAAAACTGAACTCAAAGCAGAAAAATATCCCCAGACTGTGCCACAGCCCCAGCACTAACAAACCCCCCCGAGGGGCTAAAACACCTCCTGCCAGCCGGGAGGCATCCCACAGCCTGCAGTGGGCCTTTCAGGAACAGGGGATTGGGGCTGATAACTAAAAATAGGGGATGTTTGAGAAGGAGACAGCTGTTGGCAGCAAGTCAGGAGCGTGTCTGGGCTTTGGGAAAGGATAGAAGGTAACATGAGAGGGCTCGTCACTGCACTGAGCGAAGCAGAAGAGGATGGAGACCTGAGCTCGTGTCTTCCCCGACGCAGCAGAAGAAACATAGAGCACAAGAATGGGCCAACTGCTCCCGGCCTGGATCTACATTGTCCTCTAACTGCAGCTAATTTATTTCAGGGAACGCTGGAAAATTTTCCCCCCGTGTTGGGCAAAGGGAGGTGGGGAAAGAAGCGGCATGTCCAACACGAGCCCCACAGCCAGCCGTGTGGCACTGGGGACAGCTGGTGGGGGCACAGCTCAGCCAGGAGCACCCATCTTCATCCAAAAGCTGCAAGTGCAGCAAACCATCCCCGGGAAATGCCCAGGCAGGGAGCAGCGAGGGTGTCCCAGCTGGAGAACACGCCAGCAGGGCAGACCTGGGTGTCCCCGGCCAGGACATGAGCAAGTGAGAATCTTCATGGCCATGAAAGTCAAGCTCCAATTGCCCCACAACTAAACCGAGGAAGGAAGGTGTTTAGCAACACCCCTCTGCTTTTATGCGTTTGACCATCGCCGTGGCTGCATGAGCTTTGATGTTGGTGTAAATCCACCCCAGACAGCCCCGAGGACAGTTGTCTCCTCTGCACAAGGCTGCCTCAAGGCGCTCTGCTCCAGGTTTCCGTGCCCAACTCGTGCCGATGCCTGGGGATGAAGGAGCAGCTGTGCCTTCATCCGGCACACTCTGCCTCGCCCCTCTCAGGTCATTAAAGCTGCTGCACAATGCGGCAGCGTAAAACATCGCTGCTAATTGCCGATGCAAATAAAGATCCGGTGTGCAGGCAGGGGGAACAGGAGGCTCTGCTTTTTGTGAATCCTGCCCTTTAGAGGCAACGGCACCGCTTAGGGCCGTAGTAACAATTAATGGAGGGACCCTAAAGCAAGGTGAGAGGGAGTCTGGAGAGGCACACGAGGGAATGGCACTGCTTTCCCAGGGCTGACCAGCTCGTCAAAGCGAATAGTAGGGAGAAATCTGCCATTGCAGGGTTACACCTGTTTGCAAGCAGCCTCTTTGTTCACCGAGGCGGGATTATCCCGACATGGGCTGAGATGCTGCTCAGATTTTCACAGTGCGTCGCTGCCTGAGAGCGTGTCTGACGCGGCAGGACCCCGCTTTACCTGGTGCCGAATGTGCGTGTGGCAAAGCGGGAGCCTCCTGGCTTTGATGAGGCTGAGACTCATCGATCAGGACTAGTTTAATGACAGGAGGCAGAGTCCGGATTGAGTGCGGCCACTCCTGCTCCTCCGGCCGGGGGGAAAAAAGTGCAGGGGGAGAAGAGAAATGTGCCAGACGCCTATGCGTTTTACACACTCACTTCTGTTTTACCGAAGGCTGAAATAATCTCCGCGTGTGACAGGAGGGAGCGTGCAGGGTCTGACGTGCCTGTGATCTGCGAGGGAGCCCACCCCGCACTTCTGCCTCTCGACGTTAATGCGAGCTGACAATGGTAGAGGCCCGGGCTCACGTGACTTTAATCAGCGCTGCCCTAAGCCATCAGAATCACATTAATTATTTCAGGGCTTTCTTTTCGGCTGAACAGAGGACTCGTATTAAGAGCAGGAGCCTTCTGCTCAGCCCCTCCGTAAACCTCTCGCCCAGGTTTGCAGCGGGGGGGGCTGTGCCCACCTGCAGGTTTTGGCACCCACCGGGGACTGTCAGTGAAGTTTCTCTCCGTCTCACAACACGGCAAAGACCTCACTGGCTCTGCTCCCCCAAAGCCACTGGGAGAGAATTCCCCTTTTTACCCCCCTCCCTCTCAATAGACAGCCGCAAACTTTCAGGCTTTAAGTATTCAATTTCCTTTAAAAATAAAACATTTCTTTTTGTTGCATACAAATAGCCCGTTAATTTCTTCCGCAATATCATGCACGGAGCTTTAATGATACTTTAGATCACGGCTTCCATGCTATTAGCTAACATGTCATCCAGGTAACAGCTTTACATGGAAATAAGATCAGAAGGGACAAGAAATGCTGTTCTGTTTGGGCTTGGTTTTTTGTTTGGGTTTGTTTTTTTTAAAATATAAGGAATCTCACACCTGCAGCACAATCCTGCTCAGTATGAAAATGCCTCCAGAGCAAGCACTCGGACAGCTAACTCTGCTCCCTGGGAACTGAAATCATGCTCCGTCCATGCTTTGTCTCTCTCTCGACAAGGTGCATGCTTTCCCATTCTGTTAATAATTCAGCCGAGGGTACTTGAGAAAACTCAGGGAGTTAATGGAAAAGGTTGGTGCCTACGAGCAACCGACAGGAATTGCTATCTGGCAAGAAGGTGGAGCCTCCCATCTTTCCAAAAGGAAACAATAGCTTTTTCTTTTTTTTTTTTTTTTTTTTTTTGTAAGTTAAAAGA
>JAOXJM010000003.1:8829022-8859925 GCA_026413425.1 Tringa solitaria
GGAGGAACTTCTTTGCTGTGAGGGTGGCAGAGCCCTGGAACAGGCTGCCCAGGGAAGTGGTGGAGTCTCCTTCCCTGGAGACATTTCAAACCCGCCTGGACACGTTCCTGTGGGACCTGCTCTGGGTGACCCTGCCCTGGCAGAGGGTTGGACTGGATGATCTCCAGAGGACCCTGCCAACTCCATATCATTCTGTGATTCTGTAATGAGTGGATTGCTGGCTCCTTTGGTATTCAGGGATTGCTTCAGACCCTGCTTGTGATCAGTCTCCTAAGAATACCCAATAGCTGTTGTCTTAGCATTTTGACATCCACTCTAACACATAACAGGTTACTCTTCATGTGATTCTGCACCACCACTACTCTATTCTCTTCTTTCTGAAGGCAGAGAAGCCACCAGTCTGAATATAGCCCCCACTGCATATCTAATAGCTAGAAATCATTCATGTTAGAGGTGCAATGTGTTCTTTATGTGTATAAATCATCTGGTTGCCATGGGAATCAGAAGCTGTATATACCCTCTTCCTGCTCTTACATGGTTCTTCATCTGTAGGTGAGGAAAAAGAAAAACCATACAACACAACCAAGTTGAATGAAAAACAAAGAATGTACTGAAGCTTTTTTTTCACATTAGCTACAGATTAAAAAGAGAAAAAAAACTAACTCAAATAAGAAAAGGCAAACAATTATTTAAGACAAAAAGCTCAAAATAATCCTAAAAGTTAGTAGCAACTGAAACTGTTAGAAAGGTAATTTGTACTTCAAACTCAAAAGTACAATATATGGATGTTTGATCTTGTCATGGAGCCAAACTAAGTTACCTTAAAATTTCAGAGCGTCATTTATTAAAAATGTAAAATGGAATCGCCAGCCCTTACAGAAGGAATAACTAAAGTGACCTGAATATTGTGCTAAACTTTCCCGATTCTGGGTGACCTTAGAGTCTCAGAATATTCAGCTTTATGCAGACAATCCTGAGAAACAGTATAAATTATGGCAACTAAAATGCCATCCAGAATTTCCCATAAATGTTTTCCCTCCAACTCTCTTCAGCTATGCCTTACATGTACTTTCTAAATAAGAGTTCAAGAAGGAGTCTTGGAAGGGCAGTATCTGGCTGTTTTTCCACAGCAATCTCATTCCAAAGGAATTTCCAAAGAAAAAGTGGGGTATCAGGACACCTGATTCTGGATCACACCACCATGGCTACAGAGAAATAGTATATTTTATTTTGTTAAGATTAATTATTTTACAAAATCTTATTATGGCAATAAGTTAAGAAATTCCTGAGCTGTAAAAAGCACACCTTTTTAGAGTTACTCTCCACTGGTCTGAAGTATTTTTTAATGTACAATTTACTACTTGACTTTCAGCATAATGTGTCATTTCTTGGGCTTTTAAATAAAGTTGGTTGTTTAAAAATCCTAGTTTTTTGAATTTTCCAGCATGGTCACACAATTCAGGAAATGACATAACTCTCCTCGTGCCAAAAACCAGGTTGGAAGTCCTAAATCTCAGCACACTCTCTCAGCCAGTGATGCAAGTAGCGTGCTGAAGTGAATGAAACCTTTGTCCTATTCACTGAAATTGGGATTTTTTCATGCTTTTTTAAGAACTCCATAAAACCTGGCTGCTGAATATGCTCACACGGTAAACTTCAAAAGCTAAAAATCTCAAAAGCGACAAAATAGGTTTCAGAATAGGAGAATGGGATTCAGACCTATCAGGTTTAACTGCTGGCAACATTCCTGTATTATAAAAAGCAACTTATTTTCACTTAAAAAAAATGCACCATTTTAAATCTGATCCACTTTTCTTTCTTTCTTCTTTTTTTTTTTTTATAATTAACAGCAAACATGCAGATTCTGAGCAGCAAAATAGGCACTGCAGTGACACCAACAGAAACACTGAGGGGCCACTTCTTTCTTTCCACAAGTATCATGTCAACAATTTAGGAAAGACTTCAACACACCAACACACCCCAGTACAGTAATTTACTTGTAGCTATCCACGTATGTTAATGGAGATGAAAATTATGATCCAATCCAGGTGACCACCTGTACTTTTAAAAAAAACAACCAACGAAGAATTCTTTCTTTGGTTCCACAAGTCTTTTCTTTCCAAATGGAATCAATCCAGGTTCAATTCAAACAGCTATAAATAATGCTCATAACACTGACATCCTTAAGCCAAGTTAAGTGAATTCAGACTAAAAAAGCCTTAACCACTTAAGTGCATGGAAATAACCTGTTGATTGGCATACGCCAATCTTTGTCTATCCTCTAGTTAAGACAAAAAAAAAATTTACAACACCCAGTGTACGTTACATAGATTGCTGTTGAAAGTCTGCACAGTTTTTTAATCAACAAGTGCAATGCCAGGTCTACTCACGTTTGTAAGCTCTCAGCATGTTTCCCTGGCACTCCCAATGTCAGCATTCACAGACCTAAACTTGTGATGTTCCATGAACACTAAATACCTCACACCCTCTCCACCTCTACAACTACTGAAGAGCCTGTGTGGACACAGGCTCTTACACGTTGTTGCCATTTCCTGAAACACACAACAAAGATCACAGGTCATGCAATATCCTGGATCAACACGATTGAGACTTCTCCTTCAGTAAATATAATTCAAGTTCTGGCACTGTTTTGTTCTCTCCCTTCACTGCACACACTTTGTAAAATTTTGCAAAGCAGCTATATTTTTGCAGCATTCTTGCTGCTTGTCTATTGATCCACATGTCTCTGGAGTCAGTCTTGCTATAATTACTTACCTATGACACCAGATGATGCTGGGAGGGTTTCAAATATGTCAGAGGGGCTAGGATGCTGGCCTTCTCTTGGTTGTCCAGGGGTATCCTTTATCCTTCAGACATCTTCCAAGCAGCAAAGTCCTAATTTCCAGGGCTTTAGTTTTACTTCTGTGTGAACAGTACTAAAGTCTCCACCACCTAATTAAATTACAGTGTATAACATGAGTTAACATACATACATTAACAAAATTAATCCTCTATAAGCATAATACACTATAAAGCGTTGATTAATACAATAGTCAGGGAAGGGAATTTCCATAGCAGGCAGGCAGTGGGAAGGCACACGGGCTTGCTGACGACTTCGTTACAAAGGCAACAACAAAGAATTCTCCAGTTTGTCCCTCTGCCTTGTGCCAGCACAGAAGAGGGGTCCCATTTGTCATCCCTTTGCCAAGTTGAACTATCCTGCAGAAACAGCCCACACCTTCGCATGAGCCTGTGTCAAAGCCCACCGAGGACCTATTTTCAACTCCCCGACTACAAGCCACATGCACTGACCAGAAATCACGGGGCTGGGTTTTCACCTTGCTCTTTACAGCCTCTAAATGTAAAATAAAATGCGGCTGCCCGGCACCCGCGGCGCCATACGCTGATGGGGGAGACCGGCCCTTCCCCTCAGGCCGCCCCGGGCGCCAACCGCCGTGTGGCCAGGCCGGGTTCGCTCCCTCTGCTGCCACCTTGTTGCGCTGTTTTACTCACCATTTTATTCGTAATGGAGTCATCTGGCAGGAGGTGGCAACATAAGATAAAATATCCCTGAGTTTAGGCTTGAGCGATTACCCAGGAAAGTGGTAACCAGTCCCCCGGATCTCGAGTTACAGAGGAGGTTAAGTGGTGGGCTACAAATCCCTTGTACTTAGTTTTTAAACTGCTCAGTTTATAGCAGCAGGCAGGAAACGATTTGTTTAAAGATCGTGTTGAAGTTTGGTGACAAGAAAAGCCGGTGTCACAGCCAGGACTGTGAACCGGAACGCAGGCCAGCCAGCACCCCCTGCTCTGGCCTGCCACCAGCCGGTCCTGCCTTCACAGAAGTGCAAACAAGAAAAACAAATAAATGTCTTACAACAGGCGAGCAAACAGATCTGCTGTAAAGTTCACAGCTGCTCACAGCTGCGTTGTCCCGTTGGGCAGTGAGGCACAGCGGTTTTGTGGGCCGAGCAGGAAGGAGTGGCTCAGGGAGAAGGTGGCCATGCTGCATTCCCTCCTCCTGAGGTGCTGGCCTGGTGGATTAACGCTGTCCCTATTTGCAGTGTGCCCAGTTTTCGTAGCAGTTCTGTAATAAATCCTTTTGCCAGGGTGTTAGTGAGGTATACACTGTCTTGGGAAGTCCTACACACTTTTCCCAGCTCCGCTGTGTTTGGGGCACTCTATTGGAAGGCGCAGAACCAAGAGTTCCCTATAAATATGAAAGTTAAGCCTCAGGGGAATTCTTTGTACTTACCAGTTCTTATGGGATTACCCAGGATGCCAGCTCTTTTCCCCCCATAAATAATGCTAAAAAAGGCATGGCCCCCAGCATGATACAACAATTTCAGTGTAATTCTCATTATGAAATTAATTACATTTTTTATATTTTTGAGACTTGATAAAATATGTATAACACAAATCTTCTCCATCTTAGCACCCAAATATATTAAAATAGTTAGAATTTTAGAAAGCTATAGCTTGTTCAGATTCATCTGAATCATGCTGCCAGTTCTGGTGCCTGAAGCACGTCATCTCAGATACCATTGGAAATTCCGGAATTTCTAACTAACACTGGGAATGCTGATCTCTCAGGTGAACAGTCTGGATAAATTTGAAGAGGATCTGGTATTTGGTTGGTAAAATCTTATTGTGCTGAAATGCACATTCTGTTAAATGTGGACATTCTGTTATATTTGTAAATTCTTCCATGTTCTAAATGGAGCATCATGAGTAACACTTGACTATATAAAATACCACAATGGTAGGAAAACAACTAGCTTTTATACCTTCATAGGCAATAGGCATAAGAGAATCATGTTCTCGGACTTTATGGAAACTTGGACATTTGTCAGCACTTACAAATAAATGTATACTCTAATAACTCTATATACATCTGATATAAATAAATAATTTGTGATAGAAATTAATCTTTTTTGCATACCTCAAATATCAGATGGCAATTTGATGCTTCTGGGTCACTTACTTAATTAGTTGTATTAAATTACCTTCCTTGATATATTATACCTGCAGAATAAATTATTCATCTCGCAAAACTTCTTAGCTGGAGAGCCTTGCCTCTTCCTAGCTACAGTATTTACATCAAAGCAGCAACCAAATACCAGAGTATTTGTCTTAATTAATTAAATGCTAAGGAGTAGACTTAAATATGCCTAAAAAATGATATGTGGAGCTTAAAATTTGTCAAACTATAAGCTGTACAACGCTGGGATTAAGAAAACAAAGACACACATCTCCAGGAGGTATGTGTTATTGTAATATCACAAGAAATCTGTGCTTTACAACTTCGTATGAGTTATTTTACTGTCTTTTCAGCAGAGGAAAAACATCTGATTTTGGAAACAAGAAAAACACTTTTGTGTGTTGGATTCGAGTGCGTATGACTGAAGCATGTTACCAAGCCTACTTTTATTAACGTACTAAGTGAATGCCTGTATCACATATGCTTGTGGAATGCTTTAGTGTCTGATTTCTTCTGTCACCTGTTATAACAAAACTCGCTAAAACTTAATTTAGGAAGACAAATGCATGTTGAGTAGTGACAAAATCCAGTGGGACGCTGTTTGCAATGGTTAGTATAAATTTATCTAACTTCACAGCTGCAGAAATGGGTTAAAAATTGCATTTTTTTGTTCACTGTTTCTTTTTATGTTGGAACATTTCAGTTTCATCCTCAGTGCCTATACTGTTTCATAGGCTTTGGTACCTCTTGTTATTAAAAAATACATACAAAAGATTAGAAATTTGAGGTGATACATGGGACTTTGATTCTATATATATTCATCAGCTTCCCCATTTAATAATTTTTCATGCAACCATGCTTCTCCAGTGAATCTCAAAAGGAAAAAAAAACTCACACCAAACTCTTTAAATCCTACTAGCTCGCCTACTACTTAACCACCAAGCCTCACTGTTTATTCTCTAGTGGCATTTGATGTGTCCTGCTTTGAAGAAGAGAATGCTTGCCTGTTTCTATAAGAGGGTTCAAGGGAGTCCTAAAATAAATAACATATCGCTAAATCCCTAAGGTAAAAGTGACCAAGGTCTTAACAAATGTTTTTATGACATCTAATCAGACTACCTAAATACAGTAGGCTAAGTTCTACCTGAAACTTGAGTTGACTTGCACTTACTAACAGCAAATTAATATGATTTTGTAATCCTCCCTCAGCAGTACCTACAATGGGTCTCTATGAACTTCACACATTTTACCTAAATCACCTGCCTGCTGCAACCACACCAGCAAAGCAGCACTCTGGGAAGCCTCAGTGCAAGGTGGTACTCAGTGCAGCTGCAGAGCAGATGGTAGGGGACGGAGCTGGCACAGCAGACTGTAGCAAAGGCAGAGGTAAGCTAGTGATTAAGTCAACCTCATAATCTTTGTGTAAAGAGGTGGAGGCAAATCATTTTGGTTTATAGGCACTATGGCAGGTAAGCACTGAGGCCTTGCCTACCTGTCAGTACAATCAGCTGTAGAATTCCCACTAGGTTCAATGAAAGCAGGTGCATGTCCTGATCTAATAAAACCTTTGACATGGTCACTCTCAGATGGTGATGTCTCATATTTTCACATTTGAACCGTTTAATGTTCACTATAAATGAATGTGTTATCCTGTCAGGTGGGCTTTGTACAGCAGATCTAGTGTCAGGGCAGAACTGCTGGACAGACGTTATTAGAGGTTGCATATGCATTAGCAGGAGGACTACTCCTTTACCACATTATGTTGACCAAATACAGACATTTACAATTAAACACTTTTGTTGCTCTCTTAAGAAACATGAATTAGCATGGTCATTGTACTGGTGCTAGGAAGACATCAGTCAGATAACATTTTGTTTTTACAAGCTCAGTCAGGGAATGTTACACAGTTCACGTAGGAGTCTTCCATTCCAATATGTATTTTTTGTTGAAGGATATAAATTAGAGTTGGATAGACTTATTATTAAGTGGTATTGCTGATAATTACGACACCTGAGAACACACAATATCTGAGCCCCTTAGATGCCAGAAGAGGTTGTATTTTGTGATATTTTGTAATTTTTGCATCTTATTTACGCATGTGATTTACCAGCAGCATGTTACGGTCTGACAGCCCTGTGATTCTGGCTTCAGTGGACACTGACAGAACTTGAATTTCCCAACTAGAACTTTGTGACTTTATCACACGTGGTCATTAGGCTTCATCTTTTCGTTTCTCAGTCCACTAAAGCACCATGATGAGACCCACCAGGCATGTCTTCACTGAACAGTGAATACAGGAAACAGAAGGGGAAACAGAGAAAATGCTGTAAGTGAAGAGGCCTTTGTTGTTGTTTACAGGCAAACACAACTAAAAATTAGGTCTGATATTTGAAGCAGTTTTTTATGAACATTTCCAATAATCAGTATATTAGTATATAAAAGTAAGCCTAGGCCAAAACACCAGTCATTCCTATTTTGGAGAATGATCTGTATGTTTTACAGTGTTAACCTGGTTCACTTCACATATCTTCTGTCGAAAACAGTTTACACATGTTTAACTTACGTGAATTCAATGAGTGCTAGCAAGTTAATCGATCTCTAAAGCAGTTATTAGCTTGACTCTTGGGCACTATCTCACATTCTTAGGCAAGTGAACAATATTGGTCAATTCTGACAGTTAAGCAAGTATGATTAATGTCTTTCTGTAACTGAAAGTTTAATTGGCTAACCATATTGTGAATTCCAGTCAGCTCGCCCTACGTAAATGATAAAATAGGAGTTTAAATAGCTGAAGTAGGAAATCATACTGCATGGATTTATTTATTTTTTCCTAGGAGAGAAAGTCCTGTTCTTCTAATGTTGAAAGAATACAGAAATATTATTCCCTGGGATATTTTATCCAGTAGTAACTTCCACAGTACTCTATTAATAGTTTTTCAGTCTGATCTTCACGTCTTTCATTGTCATAAATTAGGTGTTGTAACTGAAATCCATTAGAATTACATGGATATAAGTCTGTAAGTGAGAGGAAAATTAGGTCCATCAATTCTTTGCATTAACTCAAGAACACATTTAATTATGGGGTTTTGGAAGCTTGTAATTATCTTCTAAATGGGATATTTTAAGAAATTACTATCATAGTGTCGTGTGTGTGTGTGTGTGTGTGTGTGTGTGTGTGTGTGTGTGAAATTTTACTGACACTTAACAGCTAGTTCTGTGACAATGGCCTCCATCAGCCAAGAGTAATGTCATTGGCACAGACAAGGTGATTTATTTTTCTCTCAGGGGCCTCTGGGGCTTTGCAATTGCTTGGGGAAAACTTCCATTTGTACAGGCTTCATGTAAATCACTTTCTTTTACTGATTGGAGAACATATTTTTTAAGGAACAAACTCAAAATAAATTTGTATTCTGTAAAAATATTTCCTCTTTAATTTATTATTTTGTTTTCACTTGCTGTTTTTCTCTATAACATGCTTTTCCTCTAGTGAAATAGCAAAGTCTGAGAACTGTAATTGAAGTGTATGCTTACTGCAAATACGAAACAAGGTATAATGCAGACATTTGTCGTTCCTTACCATGGGTGGCATCTTCTTTTGACATAAATGGCATTCATTTCCTTTTTGAGTGAAGGTTGAGGACATTGTTTAGTAAACACAGGAATGCACATTGCATGTACTGATCAACAAATTATTTCAGACTTTTTCATAAAATGTAATGCCTTTTAGGAGTGGAAAATCCTTAAAAATTTCAGATTGTAGGTTTAGTTTACTTTGGCAGTAATATGGGTGTGGGAGTCAGCTGCTAGGAGTCCTAATATTTTTTATCTCGGTCCTGGTCAGGAATACTGTGCAATAATGTTTTCTTTTGGCATTTTTTCTGTTTTGGGTGTATCTGGTCTCTGCTGAAAATTCAAATGAGTAAAGAACGTACACTAAATGAATTGTGTTAAAAAGCCGCAAGGACAAGATCTAAGTTAATTCAGAAAGATTTTAGATTTTGCATGTAATAAAGCAGAATGATTCCAAACGCAGAACAAGGAAACTGCTTGTCCTAGTGCAGCTGTTACGCGTTCATGCGAAGAGCCTTGCCAGGAATGTGTGAGCCTGGGTCATCCGTGGCACTACCACAAACGGAACCCACTCCGGGGGTAACGGAAAGAAAAAAGCACATCGCCAACATGCAGTTCAAATTTGTGATTAGCCTTGCAAGGCACACCTTTAGTAGACGATACGAGGTAATCCCAGAACGTTGCTTTGAATTGAACGCTGAGGCCTAGAAAATGTATTAGCATTTAATTGCCACGTGCCATATTCCCCATTGTGATCTTAGCACACCTATTTCAACTCCTCTGGCGCGACGAATCCATACTAAGTAATTTAAACAGGGGGGCCACACATCCTTTGTTGTCATCCTTCCGTAGTCTGCCACACACGGTGAAAAGGTTCCTTGCTGCATTTCCAAGCGCCGGATCAATGCGGTGGGAAGCGCAGTCTAGAGACTGCCCCGCGCGCAGGGGCAAGAAAACATTTCAGAAAAGTCCAAACCGCCCGAATGAGCCCGGCAGCCGGGGCGGTGGGATTTGGGAGAGTGGCAGAAGGGTGTTGTCTGTTCGGACCTTTGTCTTACACAAACCCGCAGCCAACTACAGGCGCCTTCCCGCCGCAGTTCTTTTGTGGGGAGAGACACCCCCCCCTCTCGCCCCCTCCTTTCTCTCCGCCGGAGCGAGAAGGGGTGTGGAAGGGGGTGCGCCCGCCCCCGCCGCCCTCCTCCCCGCCCTGCCCGCGGCTGCTGTCACTGGTGGTCCCCCCTCGGCCTCGGGTGGGTACAGCCCCGCTCCTCCGGGGACGGCTCTGGCGGGACCTCACTGCGGGGGCGCCGGGGCGCGGCCGGGCCCCGGTGGCCGGGGAGGAGGAGGAGGAGCGGCAGGAGGAGGAGCAGGGAGTCCCACGTCATTTTCCCCGGCCGCGTGTTTACGTGGAGAGGAAGATGGCGGCGCCGGTGGCCCCGCCACGGCAGCTGTCGTCGCTGTGAGGCGGGACGGGGACAGGACGGCGGTCGTGTGCGTCCCTGCTGAGGGGAAGGGGCGGGGTGGACCTCGCCTCCCGCCGCTGATAACGCTCTACTCTCCCGTATAGACGCCATGGAGGACGAGGAGCGGCTGAAGAAGTTGGAGGCTGGGAAAGCCAAGGTAGGAGGCGGCGGCGTGGCGGGGAGGCCAGGGGAGGGTAAATCGGCGGGGCTGGGCCGGGGTGCGGCGGGGGGAGCCGGGAGCCCCTGCCCGGTACCGAGGCCGACGGAGGTGATTTGCTGCCCGCGGGGAGGGGCCGGAGCCGCTGCCGGCCCTTATCCGCCCGCGCAGGGCGGCCTGGGGCCTCCGATAGGGGCCGGCGGCGGGGTCGCTCCGTGAGGCGAGTTGGGGGGGGGGGAGGAAAGGCCGTGAGGCGGCGGGGAAGGCCCCCCCCCCCCCACCTCCAGCCCCACCGGAGCGTTGTGGGGGGAAGGGGGTGAAGCGGGGGCAGGAGCCGGGTCCCGGCAAGCCCCGGCAGGCCGCGGTGGCGGTGAGTCACGCCCGTTTCCCCCGCGGGGCTGGGGCAGGGGTGCTCAGACCTTCCCCCGCCGCCGGCCGAGCCTCCCACGGGGCCCCGATACCATCATCCCCCCCCCGCCGGAGCTGGCGAAGGGACTTTAACCCTTGTGCGGCTCCGCGGAGCCTTCCCCTGTCGGGGTCCATCTCCCCCCGGGGTTACCGACACCCCCTGGGCCAAGACAACGCGTAGAAAGGGGGGACAAAGGAATTAATAAATTAACTTTCCCCATCAGATTCCCCGAACGACGGCATTCCCGCGAAAAATAAATGTCACCTGAGCTGCCAAGCTTGCAACTTCGGTCTCTGCCTCGGGACTCCTCATTCAGCGTTTTTAGACACCTGCAAGTGAGCTTGTTCTTAGAAGGTAAAAAAAAAAAAAACAACACCAAAATCGTGGGTGAAGGGTGAAGCAGGTTTATAATCGAGGGTAAATAAAGCCCCAGGAACTGCACTTTATGTACAACGCCAGCACCCAGCACTCAGCAGTTGTTTTCCGCACAGCATCAGGTGCGGCTCCGTATCCGGTTATTTAAGTGCCCGTTTAAAAAGAATAAAAGCGAGGGAATGCTTATTCTTTTCATTCATGATCTTCACCAAGGCCGTGCCTCCCGTGTTACTGGGGCAGGGAAGGCAGGAGGCACGGAGGAATCGAGGCTTTTGTGAGAAAAAGAGCAGAAGCAGAGCGAGAATCCAGGCCTCATCCCTCCCTCCGGCTCCAGGAGCAGGTTCAGCCTTTGCTCAGGAAAGCTCCAACACCCTCAGCTTTTCGCAGCTGTTTTCCCCCAGAGATTAAAGATTCACCATTTCTGTAACAACTCTCAGTTCAGTCTCCTGGCTCTAAGACTGAACTCAATTTTTCTGGTTGCAAAGTACCTTCCTCCACCCCTTTGTACACGACGTTTTTAGCTACAAATGACTTCGGGGTTAACAGCGCAGCCCAGGACCAGTTCTCCCTCTGGTTAATGGCTTCTCCCCCCTGGGGCCAGTCAAAACTTTGTGGGTAACTGCTAAAGGGCTGGAGCCTTCTGAAGGGAGGCTTTAATCCAGGCAGGAACACACACGGATGCCGGCATCTCCCCTGCCTTTGTTAGTGTGTCAGCAGGAGAGTTTCCAAACAGGTCTAGCGCAGGATGCATTTTATCACCTAGGAGTTTGGTAAAGTTATTACCAGAAATATCTTCATTTTTTACCAAATTTTACTGTATCTTCAGAATTTTACCGAATCTTCAGAATTTTACCCAGGCAATGGCAGGCTTTGCCATCTGTCAAGGAGAATCCGCTCGTCCTAGTGATGATTGGAAGATCTGTTTTCTCTTTTACGTTTCAGACTAAGGATTTAGGTGGAATAAGCTCATAACGTGACAAAAGAAAACTCAGCCTCTTAAGTTTGCATCTTAATTTGGCTTTGTCAGCTCGTGAGGAGCCTCGACCCTGTAAAACACAGGACCTGCTCTGGCTGTGGCTCTATCAGGCAAGCACCAAACTTTTGAACCTCTCACTGATGGATTTTAGGATGTTTCAGGTGGAGTTTTCCCACCAGGAAAATCCTCTGCTGCAGAGGAGGCTCCGGAGCCGATGGAGGAGGCAGGACACGGAGAGAAGGTGACAATAGCTCCCTTTATACCAGATGTGGGGGTTTTTTTGTCCGAGGAAGGAACCACAGATAACCAGGGTACAGGGAGCGGAAGGTCAGCACAGCCCAGTCCTGTTTCTGACAGAAAGGAAGCTGCCATTTGGGTTAAAATCTTCAGATAGTGAGTAACTTGTTGGAACAGAACCTGCTCGGCTCCTGTGCTGGAATTCAAGGGACCTTTTGGAAAGGGAAGGATGCAGTAAGTTTTAAGATTATTTTTTTAGTTGCTTCGGAGTTTTTCTTGCAGACAAATTAATTCAGCAGTTTTTCTTCCTTTTAAATCGAAGCTGCAAAATGTAAAAATAGCTGCCAGAACTATTCAAATTTGGGGCTGAAAGACCAAAAAAAAAGCCATCTCCGTGAAACCAGTTGCCATTCTTAAGACCGAATCTAGTCAGCGTCCGTCTTGACTGCACAACTGCCGTGAAAAATACTTCTGACCCAGAAGTAAGTAAAAGTATGTATGTAAAAAAAACCAAGTAAGAAAAATTCCACGTTTGAGCAATCCACAAACGTCTTGTTTTAACCCCAACACCTATCTGGGTTCCAGCGTCTCCGGGGCAGTTCAGAGCCACCTCCAGCCCTTCAAGCAGGAAATTCTGGTTTTACTTCCAGGCAGGAGCCCCCAGCCCGAGGGCAGGCAGAGGAGGATGGATCCTCACTCCCCTGCACCCCTTTTTTTCACCAAGCAGCACCCACCATCCGTGGGTCCCGCAGCCGGGAGGGCTTTAAATATCATCTAATGCCAGGCCGGGACGTTGGGATAAGGATTTCCTGCAGATCAACTCAAGGAATTAGTATTCTCCAAACGGCTAGAAGAAGTAAAATTAAACTTTATTTAAAAATTCTTCTAATATAGAAAACGAGAGGAAGCCGAGGCAACAAAGTCCTGCCCCCGCTTCCATCTCCTGACACGAGTTACTGTATTTACAGCGCGGGGAAGGAGCACGTCCTGCTACTTGGGGAGAGCTACCGACACGCAACGCTACAGCGTCCAAACCCGACAGAACATCCAAAGGGTCACCGCAGGGAACAATTAAATACACTCGCTAAAGAGGGGACAGTAGAAGAGCACAGAGGGGTGTTATTTTCATCCCCATTTCTCCCCCCGGTTCTGTACAAGCCGAAACCACCGACACCATTTTCCTCCTCGCCGGCTTCTGGCCCGCCGAACGTCAGGGAAATAAAAAAAACTATGGGAAAAAGGTTCATCCAGCGTGACGTGGAGAGGTCAGTAATTCTCTAAAGGAAAAGGGGACCTTCCTGAACCCCTTTCCATCATCGTTTTACTTTCTGGAGAATTTAGGGAAAAAACTGAATGAGATTCTAGCAGTGAGGTTCCACGGAACACGGTGTGGCCGCGGGCAGCGAAGCAACGGGAGGCTCTAACGTTTTATCAGCGGCCACGTCCGCTCCTGGTGTCACGGGGAGTGCACGAAGGGGATGAAGTTAGGGATTTTTATTTTATTTAAATTCCCCAGCTGCCAAATCTAGATTTTTTTTTCTTTTTTTCTCCACGTTTGTGGGCCTTTCTGATGTTCACACTGTAGGAAATGAAATACAACAGGCAACCACTTCTCCAGACTGCACTCTCTATACACATAGAAGTTTTTACACTATCTACAAAACAGCGATTAGATGCTTCTGGGTAAGTTCTTGCTACTCCTTTAAAAATACTAGAGAAAAAAACTGTACACTTGTCTAAATTACATCTTTAGAAGAATAGTATTTTTTTTTTTTTAGAAGCTCATAAAAGACTTCGTGTTTGTTTCTAGACAGAATTAAATGATTGGACAAGAAAGCTTAGAAATACGTTGTTCAAATCAAATTAAGAGAGACCGAGCACTTAAACAGAACATTCTCTGTAAACTTCTGGTTTTCTGTTCAACTTTACACACGCACTGGAAAATTAGGAAGAACTTCAGTTGTGAGGTCCTTGTTTTAATCTCTGCTACATACAAAAGATACTGAAAAGCAAAAACTATTAAATAATTTAATATACAAGTGTAGTTAAAAAGCACTGTACATTGTAACAAATGTACATTGAATTTCAAGAGATAGAAAATCACCGAGTTATTTTCAAATTTACATGATTTTTTTTTTTTATTTTTTTTTTTTGTTGGGGGAGAAAGGGGGGAAATTCTGGGATGGGAAGAGGACTCTGGGAAGGGAGCGGAGTTCTGAAGGCCACGGGGCTGCTCCACACCGAGGCCAAGCCCAGGTGAAGCTGCTTCTTGGGGACGGGGCAATCCCAGAAGGAACAAGTTCAGCCACCGCGTTTATCCAAAGGTTCTGCTAAAACCTGGGCACGCCGAGGCCAGGAACGAGCAGGAGGCCTTTCCCTCAAGTACTTCCTTCCCTCCCGAGAACCGACCGGCAAGAGATCTGAGCTCCAAAGCAGCCTCTTCCGCCCACAAGCCAAAAAATTCCCACTGGGAATCGCTCCCTGTATCACAAACCTCCAGCCCCGCGGGTCCCCCATAAGGTCAGGAGAGGAACGGGTGCTGGTGGACACCTCTCTTCCTGCAAAATGCTTTTTCTTCAACTCAGCCCAAACCACAGCTCTCCAGAGTTGGGATTTATTATTATTTTTTTAATATCACCCGATAGAAGCGGCACTTTTTTTTTTTGCCCAGCGTTTGAAGCCATTTATTACAGTTGCCACAGGCATGGAATCAGTTAAAGAACAGCCTCAGATTGGGTGAAAAAAAGACCGAAAAAAGAGAATGCCTGGGTTATCTGACCGGGACTCCAGCAGACTTTAAAGTCCACCTTTTTCAGTTAAAAATCATTCCCCAGGTGCTAAAAAAGCACCCTCAGGATCGTGGCCATTGCACTTGGGTCCTTAAAATGAGGTACCGAGTTCTTGCAACTCGGTGACTTAGGGAGGGAACGGCCAGAGAGAGAGATTGTGCCTCCTACACACACACCCACACCCCCCCCCCCAAAAAAATGGGGAAATATTTAAAAATAGTCCATTGGGTATCGATATTCCCACGGCAGGATCTACCTCATCGTTCCCGATCAAAAGCCGAGCACGTGGGAGCTGCTGAGCTGTTCTGTTCTCCCTGTTCCTGGGACTTCCAAACACCCCCTGCACCAGCTCACAAACTTCTTTCCTATTTTTTGTTTGGCTTTTTTTGAGTTTTAAGGGAGACTTTCAACAGCACCAAGTTCTTTCCCTGCAAACCCAGATATAAGCCTCTCTCCCTGTAGCGGCATCGAGGCCGTGTTTTCCCTGCAAGAGATCTAATGAGGCCTAAAATTTACTCTTCTGTAGGGAAAACGGCTGAGAACAGGGTCTAAATCAGCGTCGTGTGGCCAGCAGAGAAAAGATAAAATCCTATTTTGGTAACTGGACAAGTATTTGTCCCCTTAATATCGCTCAGTGGTAAAAATTGAGGTGTTTGAATTACAAACAGCCAAGTGTGTCCGTGAGCTGTTGCCAGACAAGGGACAATCTGGAAAAGAATGGCCATTAGAGACACATTTCACAGTTTTCCTCTGCAACAAAAGCTCTAAAGGTTTAAGGGGGACAAATATTTCCTCTAAAATATTCTCCTCCTCCCTCCGAAAAAGCAGCGATGGCAGAAAGCCCTACACAAGTTCATTTTTCTAAAAGATTCCTTTTTCCCTTCCCCGCTTTTTAAGCTGGGAGATAAATATGCAGAGCTACCCAGAGAGGAAAAAAAACACCTTTATTCAACCCCGTGAATAAAGCTTTACAGGGCACGGATCCTCGCTATAAAGCTGCTGACGCTCCACGGAATGAACGACTCCTGGAACTGGTTTGTGCGGAACAAACTTTGGGGCTGGTCTCCCCTCCCCGTTGCGAGAGAGCCCCAGAGGCACAGGCAAACACAGGGAGAACCCACGGCCCAAGAGTTCAAAAAAAAAAACCAAAAAACACAAACCAAAAAACTGAGCCGGAACAGGAAAACTAACACAGAAAAGTTCGGAAACGTTAAGTTTTTTGTTTGCCAAGGGCAAGACCAGGGTTTAGTTTTTTATCATAAGCCTCCGGCTTACGTTGAGCCCGGGTTTGAACCACCTGGATTCACTCTGACTTGAATCATTTGTAAAAATCGTTTAAGGCACAGACGCTGCCTTCCCTTGGCCAGGCTGCAGGAGAGATGCAAAACGCCGTTTCCCGGTTCTTTGGGCCACAGAGGGGACCACGAAGGAGGACGAGGAGTTTCCCCCCTTTCCCTACAAATGAAAGCAACGGAGCTGGAGAGAGCTGTGGTTCTGCCTCCCCCCCCCCGTGCGGGGAGATGGAAGGAAGACCCTCACAGGGCCGAAGCGGTGGCACGTTGTCACACGCTCGGGGATCAGGGACACGGAACCTGCTCCTCTGCCTGGAGGGGACCCCCGAGGACACAAACACCCCCCCTGGCTGTGACCACCCAGCCCCGTCGGAACTCAAAATCTCCCCCATCTCATCCTTACCTGCACCACGGGGCTGCACCAGCACCGAACGCACAAGAAGAACACTACCTCAGAAACTAAATGTAGAACTTTAGGGCACCCTACGACCAAATCACGATTTAATCCAATTATTCCCGGGAGTGGAAGGGCGCGGGAAACGTGAAAACTGGGCTGGAATGCTACTTGGGAGAAGGTTGAAGTTGTTTGGAATCCAATTGGTATTCAGAACTGCGTGAGTCCTCTTCGGTTCCTGTGACAGTTTTTTTTTTTTTTTTTTTTAAAAAGTAGGTATCTAAGAATTTAAGGAACAAGCGTCCTTTGGACTAAACCTTAGTTCTCAGCGAGAGGAAAGCAGATTAAAACCAGCAGGTATGTACACACTAGCTGTATATTCACACACATGTAAAAGCAGCTTAAAATGCCCTTCTCACTTCTTTGCAAGTCTATGAAATGTACGTTGTCTCTCTGCAATCTGTTTCCTACAAGGCCCTCACTAGAAGAGGAATTTGCTGCCTTTTCTTTGAAGAAAAGATTTTTACATGAATTTTTTTTTCCTCCTTTTTTTTGGCATTTCTCTTTTTTTTTTTTTTTTCCTCCTTTCTTTCTTTTTTTAAACACACTGTCCTGATAGTTAATTCTGTTTCACAGGAGACTGGCCAGGCTGGTGGTGGGTCCGTTCTGTGCCTGGAACTGTACAGGAGGTGGTCCATCTGTCCACTGAAAGATAACAAACAGCATGAAAATCCCACAGCCGCCGCCGGGGAGGGGAGGAAGAGGAACGGCGGCGAGGCCGGAGGAAGGAGCTCGCCCTCCAGACGTTCACTTCCTCCTGATGAAACCTTTTTAATTATCTCAAGAAGTTGCGTATCAGGTTTGACTCTGGTTCACGTGCTCGGAGCTCCAGGCCCTTCAATATCTTTGGAATACGCGTGCCCGGCGTTCCAGACCCGGCTCCGGGAGAACGGGAATCCAGGGAAAGCATTTCCTGCTCTCCCAGGGAAACTCCCACCCCCCCGAACAGGGAAACCCACAACTCACACAAACCCTGGCTTTAGATGGGTCCGAGCCCATTAAACGCTTCAGCTCCAGCCTTTCCAGAGCAAGTACAGCCTCTGGTTCTCACCCTTTCCACTACTCAAGTATTTGCCTCTTAAATTAATTAAAATCTTCTAAAATGGGCAAATTGACTATTTGTTTTTTAATCCTCTTCCCCCTCCAGATTTTTAATCCATCACAGGTTACACAAAAGGCAGGGAAGGTGAGCAGAGACAGGGCTGGAGGGAGCACTGGCCCAAGTCTCAGGATCCCTTTGTGAGCAAAGGCAGGAAATAACACCTTCCCATCGGCCTTTCCCCCCTCTTTTCTGCTCCCCAAAAGGGATCGTTGGGAAAAACATCTCCATTTCCTCACATCTCACATTCCCATTTGGACATTTTCTGGCCAGAACATTAAATTATCTCGAGTTGCAGCTGGGAAACCAGTCTGTAGTTTTATAACAGTGTTAAAAATATTTCTGACAAGGGGGCCATCGATATTTGAAGTCCAAAGAAAGTTGCACCTTAAGGCAATGGCTCCACGGACCTCAAATGGTGTATTAACTGGCAACTAAGATTTATAAATAAGTGGAATAAAAACCTAAGGAGAGCTAAAGTATCAATAGAAACTGTACTTTTAGCAGTGTATAACTATGCACTCCCCAGAACAAGGCAGGACCTAAACATTAAAACCTGAGAACACGGTAAGGTTCTTCCAAAAGTAATGGCTGTCACCACAATGAAGTGGCTCCTCCTACAAAACCCCATTTAAAAGACATAAATTCCGGTGTACCAAGAAAATACTTCTAAGAAAGACCATACCCACCAAATATAATTAATTAATTCACTTTTATAAAGTGAGTCACGCTCACTTCCCTTTCCCTGTTATCAGCCCCGTTTAAATACAGGGAACTAGACCGAGTTTTGGCAACTCGCTGAGAAGGGTGCTCAGCAGAAGGAACAGGAAAGGAAAGCAAAGCACCTTGTTTTGCCTCAAAAACTCTCCTAACTGCAGGACGAGGATTCTTACCGTGATGAGGTTGTGTTCTGGCAGGCTGCACGCCTCGATGTGGTCCTGCAGGAGCTGCTGGGAGAAGTTCTGATGCATCTGGGCCGCCTCGTGCGCGTCCATGGCGTTCCCGCAGGCTTTGTTCAGGTCTGGAAGAGAAGAGCAGCCTCTGCTCACCAAGAAAACTCTGGCTACTTCTTGTTTTCAACTGCCCCGCTCCCTCATCGGAAAAGATCCTTCCTCACATCTCAATTAAAAAGCCAAAATACCCAAGTCACATTCCTGCTGAGCGAAAACCTCCAAGAGAAGCTGCGGCACAAGGAGAAGCTGAAGCCTTCCCTTTTCCAACACTATTGGCAAAGCACATGGCAGGATTTGCTGTCATTTCACTTTCCAACTATTAAAAAAATAACATTATAGGAGCTCTAAAAGAAAGAATCAAACTCCTCACTCCTATAAAAGCCCCCCCCCCCCGTGCAGTTTGGGGTTAGATTTTGAGGTTCCAGCACCATCTAGTGGGAACGGGGAAGACCCGCAGGTTCCTCCCGGCAGCTCCAGGCTTCAGCAGCACAAGTTTTGGAGATCAAGCAACTTTTTCTTTTTTTTTTTTTTTTTTTTTTGGTAAGTTAAACGACAGGGAAGCTCCTCTGTCAGGGAAGAGGATCTGTAAACCTGAGGCTTTATTTGCAAACAAGTCCCCCTTCCGTTCCGCATTCCTCTTTCATCTCCCCATGCAGCAGGAGCCGTGCAAGGTAATCACGGTCGCAACAGAAATACAACTTAAAACAATCGAAACCCACAAAGAAAACAAATCGAACTCATGCCTTTCTCCTTCAAACCAGACAAACACACAAAAATAGTAGCTGAAAAGTGCTTACCGACTTTGGGCTCTTCTTTGGGACCGGCAGTCCTGAAAAATGGCAACAAGGGAAAAATAAACATTAGCATCTAACCGTTACCTTCCCTTAAAGAGAAAAATCCCTAGGTGTATCATCCGAACGTAGCCATCTGCAGAGTTATGTCAGCTTTCCCTCTCGCATCGGAGTTACCAGTCTGTTCATATCGAATCAAAGCTCAGGGAGAGGGAGCGAGAGCGGGGAAGAGGGAGCAGGGGGGGGGAGAGCTCTCTCTGCATTAGCGATGCTGACTTGTGCTGCAGCAGCCGGGAGGCTGGGAGAGAAAACCCACAGCCCTCAGCGCCCGCCGAAACCCAGCGCTTGGGCAGAATCTCAAACGCTCCCCTGGATTAGGGGGGACTTAGCTTACAATTAAGCCGGGGCTATTTCCTTTTGAGGCGATCGGCTCGGCGATTTTATCAGACCAATCGCGGCGGCACGAGGGGAAACAGGTTGATTTTTTTTTTTAATAAAAAAAAAAGAAAAAGAAAAAAAAGTATTTCGCTAGAAATTGATTTTTGAAAGGAAATTGTGCATCGGCTTGAGCAGGGAGGCACGGGCTGGGCAAAGGAAAACAAAAGCGTGCGGAGGAGTAAGCTTTTATCCCTAAAAACGTGAATGCCACTGAGAAAACACTCGTTTTCCTTCCTGTCCATCCTAATCTTTGAAGGCAAAGATTTTATCTGATAGTTATAATTTCAGAGAGCTGAGGCTTGAAAACAGCACTGCAAATGTCCTGACCCTTGTGGGGGACGCTGGGGAGCTTGGAGAAGGGGGTCTTACACAGGTTGCAGTTGATGCAAAGGAAGAAACAACTGGGAGGGCACCAAAGAAGGTTTTTTCAAGGACAGTTTCGCATTTTGGAGCAGCATCTTACTTGCTCTGTGATGAGAAAAGAGACCTCAAGTGGGATTTCTATCGACTACTTCTGCATATAGCCCGGTTCCCAGCAGCAAAGGAGATGCTTGTCTGGGGAATTTACCTACAATGCAGGAAAAGCTCTTTCCTGGGCATTCTGCAAATCACCTTAATTTTCCTCCGCTGTTGGAGGAGAGGGAACTCCCCAGATCTTGCTATGTGTGACACTCCAGAGAACAAACATAAGCCAAAACACAGATTACACTCCACATTAAGTGCTCAGTAATTCAGATGTTTGAAATCTGCTTTTGTCTTTAGGATGTGATTTATGTGGCATTTATGCCACATTATGTTTTCTACTTTATGCATTTTGTTTGTGCTAAAACCCATGCCCTCGTCTAACTTTTACAGAGAGAATAAAATAAGCGATGCAAGTGAATTACAAATCTGTCTAGGAAGAAGCTCATTTTAAGGTAATTTGGGAGATGTTAGTTCTGAATAGGGAAGGATTCACAATTAGAAATGATAAACAGAGCTCACTTTGCTGCCTGTTCACAGACTGGGATGCAAACTGTAACGAGTATTTTAAATGGAATATTTTCAGCTTTTGAGGAATATCTGTGCTCTGCACGTCACTCTGATGCATTCCCAGTCAATAGCTGATACCCCTCCAGGCACTGATTGATCGAGGGACAATGAAACATCAAAACTGTTTGAACTAAACAATCAAGACCGCAGCTTCATTTCTGCTGACGGTGACCGTGTTTGTACAATACACTTAAAGAGGAAAGCACTAATAACGTTCATGGCAAGTCACATTTTTAACAGGCATCATTTATCACAGAGATAAACACACAGATAGAGATTCTCCCCCTCTCCCCTTCCACATGCATGCACACACGTTTACTCTCCCTTTCCAAGAGATGCTCTTTCCTATTAAATCAATAGGTAGAACACATCCCCATGCACGCGCGCACCCTTAACTGACCAACATGAGCCAGAAAAGGTATTACAGCAATTTAAATGCTCCCCACAAAAAAACTAAAGCTGAGATGCAGCTGGGCTGTTGTTTAAATTGTAGCAGAATTCAGTTTATTGCATCTCAAGCATTAAATGTTAAAATTTATTAAGTATGAACTACTGAACAAACCTTTCCTTCAAAGCTTGTCATTAATTTTGGCTGTTCCAATCCAAAAGAGATAGAAAACGGTTGAGAAATAATAGAAAACACATACAAGGCCATTGTTTGTTGGGTCCTTCAGAGGCCGATGAATCTTACATTGTCACTGCTCTGTGCCAGACTTCACTGCAGAACAAGCAGTAATTGACTTTTTACCAAAATAAGTGACCGCAGAACACGTTAATAAATGTTGGTAGTTTTTCATGGGGCAAGCTTATAGTCAGGGGAACAACCTGCCTGTACATTTTCCTGTAAAAAAAGTTATTTATTCATCTGATTACGGTCTCATTTTAAAACCCCAGTTCTTGACGCAGCAGGCCAAATGAGCAAATGATAGGTATAATATGTAGTTTTCATGCTCAGATGATGGAATGGATGCAGCATTTAACAGCGATGAACACGAAGCGCTTGAATAACCCTCAAATCCTGGAAGCATCCCTAGCAAGAAAATGCTGAGCTTTATCGAAAAGCTCCTGGCATAAACAATTGTCCATGCCTATGAGTTTGGGGTGGTGACAACTATGAATTATAACATTCACATATTGATTATATTAACTGTGCCCCATCGCTGCCCAGGCCACCTCTCATGCCATGTCTTGCCTGGTATGCTCATCCTCCCAGTTGCCCCGCTCCCCGCTGAAGCCTCACCTCAAGTTTTTCAGAGGTAAATGGGCCAAGCATGGACTTAACAGGCAGTTTGCACCTCTTCGGTGTTGTCCCATTTTTTAGGGCTCAGAGCCACTCACATCCTTGGCTAAGAGAAGCCAAAAGGCTCGAATCCAACAACAGAATAGTAGTAGTTTATATTGACCCTGTTTGCAACGCAGTTCCTCTGTGATTTAATGCCTATGGACATCTCTCACTAGTACTTGAAATGCATCTTCTAATTTTGGGGGGTTTTTGGAGGCGCAGATTGGGAACAGTGTCATGCAACCAAACCGGGCTGTTGTCATCACAGAGTTAACAGTGTTTTAAAACAAACGAGCACATCTGGTAAACAATGTCAATATGACCTAAAACCCCTTGAATGGGCTCATTGTAGTTACTTACTAAATGTGCCTGGAATTAAATTAATTAGAAAACACAAATTACTCCCCTCTAAATAACAATGTAATAAAGCAACTGCTTAATGAAAAATATCAGTGATCAGTGAGCAATCCGCAAGCACAAAAAAAGGGATTGTAATCAAACTAAATTCACAGGCTCGTCAGCAAGGCAAGAAAGGCTTCATACAAGGTTAGTCAAAACCGAGTCAGATGCAGGGATCTAAATTAAACTAATTATCACAGAGATTATTACATTTATCTTAACAAAAACCTCTCTCTTTTCTCCCCAGTACTCCCTAAAGCTCTATGTACAGCTGGCTGCATCCATCTGCTCAACTACATTTTGTAACATTGGGGAAAAAATGCAAATCATTAAGCAAGTTTTGTACCATGACTTCAGCACTCTCAATGCCATTACCCATCAGGAGCAGTATTTCTGTTGTGTGACATCGCATTATGTTGTGAGGGATGTGGTCCATGAAGTAAGGCCACCATCCAGGTTACTTTCTATCATTTGGCATGTGTTAACTTTGCATCTTGTGTGGTAAAACTTCTGGAGCTGGGAAGCTGTAAATTCCCTAATCCTACCAGTGACAAGTTCACAGAATAACCCACGGGACAAAACCATGACCCCAAGTGTTGCTGTTTCTAACATGCAGTGGTCCTCAATTTCTACAGGAACGTTTCCTCAAATCTTTTGTCTGTATGCAACCAAAGTATCATGGGAACACCACAACATGCGGAAAAGTCTGTTTTGTGGAGCACATACAGAATGCAACTTGTGACTACAAATCCATACCATGGCCTGGACTTGACTCTGGTGTGAGCTCAGAAAGCCACAAATGCTCAAAAATTACCCAGATGGACATCAGAGACATCCTGTCCTGTTCCACAACCCTGTGTTTTCGAGAGAGTGGATCAAAATTATCAGAAGTTGAGTCTTAAGGAAAACATATCTATAGGCACCACAGAGTCATCCAGTCAACCCACCTGAACAGCTGGGTTACATGAAGGCCAGTTGGCATGAATACTTCACTCTCCACCACAAAAAAAAAAATTAAAAAAAAAAAAAGACAAGTCTAAATTTCAATGGGATGTCAGCTGAAGTGGGAACAATTCAGTACCAGTTTGCACAACCCACCTCTAGTACAAAGACACTCGAAATTTCTAAGAGCCAATCTAAACACCAGACCTATCATCTTATTTATTGCTTACACTATCTGTGGCTACTGAGACATTTTTCATTTCGGGGTGTTTTTGCACATGAAAGGAAAGAGCAACTGTGTCCAGATCTTTACTTCTCATGCTTGCTTAACACTTCCACTCAGAACACCCTGTAGATCATCCATATCCAACTGCAAAAAAAGCCATAGGTGAGCCTAGGTGAAAAGGTTACCCATTTGGTTTTGCCATTACATGATCTGCAGCCCAAAATGCACAAGAGCTGAAAATTAGCAGGAGATGAATAAAAACACAGGAAAAGAACCATTTCAGAGCGTGTCACAAGGTTAACATTTACAGAGAAAATGTTCCAGCCTGGAAAAAAAAAATTAACAAGCTTTCTAAATAGTGCTGCTTACACCATGGCGAATAAAAACCAAAGGCTGTATCAAATAAAACAGACACTTGGAAAGCTGAGGGGTAAAGTACCGCAGTCAGAGGGTACACAACCACATACCTGGCATTGCCCATTAATCACTGCTTTCCGCGTGCAAAACAAGAAACTAAATAATTAATGCTAATGGCCATTAGTGCTGCCAGGGGACAGGGGAGGGGAGGTTGGTGGTGACAAAGCAATCCCCTTGATTCTGGATAATCCATTGTGAAAGAATTTTTAATAAACGACAAATACTATCTAAAAAAACCAGATGGAGCTTGATCTTTTCCAGACTGGAGACAGAACAAGAAAGCATAGCAGAATAATTTGCAGGCAGAGAGGCAATCCTGCACGCAGGCATAAGGGGCATCATGAAGGAGAAAACCCCTACCTTGTCCCTGCCCAACCTTTCTGCTCGTCAATGTGGTTTGCACGGCAATTGTCACCGCACTAGCAAAAAAATTACCAATGTAATACAAGTTTTAAGCGAGAGAATAATTTACACTGCAGAAATATAGCCCTGCCATAAATCAAGTTTGGTAACTACCAAATACGATGAAAAACACCACGTTTCTAATGCTAATGTCAAGAAAGTGATGTTGTCAAGAGACCATCTCAGGCATTATTAAGCCACTGGCACTAGCAAAAAACATAATGAGCCATACTAGATTATTGTCACTAACAAGAATTTCAGTTCTAGATGCTCTAAAGATGTTAAATTGTATTAGTCTCAATTACTCATTCTTGGTCAGAATGCTAAACAATTCCTCATAATTGAACTCTCAGTCATGTTTTCAACATCTCAAACCAGAACAGATTTTAGAAATTATAAAGATGTATGCTAATAAAATACTAATTAATTAGTAAAAAAATATAAACTTAACTATGTAGTATGATACATACGATAATGTCAAGACAGTAAGATAATAAAGAGATTGAGAATTACTGTGACAGTCACCCATCTAACCGATGACTGAAAGCATGTCAGCAGTTCTTGTATTTTTTATTTTGAAACTCATTAAATGAAGAGTTTTTCCTAAAGCTTGAGCTGGAGTCATATGCTTAGATGAAAATCTCTGTTAATATTTAAACAAATATGTACATAGACATTAAATTTCTGAAACCACACAAATTTGAGAAGGTAAACACCAGAACTAGAAATTAATTAGAAACCGCTCATGTTCTTTTTGCATAATTATGTGTGTGTGTAGATGTGTATTGCATATTTTTTTTCATATACATAAGCATACATGTGTGGACGTGCATGAAGGTACCTACCCTCTTCCACAAACTCACAAAAATCTATGGCTTCCAAACGTTGTTTCTAGAGCACACCTCACAATTTTTTGAGAATGCTGTAATTTTGAAGATATCCAGTCCCAGTCCCAAACGCCTTCTCCCCAGCTGGCTGTCCTGTGGCATGCCCGTGTGGGTACCCAAGGGGAGCAGCACCTCGAGGCCAACCTCATGTGCCACTCCAAGCTCAGCACGGAGGACACTGGTAGAGGAGACACCGTATTTTGTTATTGTCACATCTGTATTTATCCTGCTCAGTGAGGGTGTTTGTCTTCAGACTTATCACAGCACTGATACAAGGTGTAAATCCACACACTCAAACCTCTGTGGCTTATGGCAGATTCTCGTATTTCATATTTGGAGAGCAGTCTGTGCAAAGGGGACGCCTACAAATAGGGCCCTCCTGGCGGTAGTTTGATGTTGCTATTAATAAGTAACATCCCTTAATAACAAGCTAATATTTATAGAATGCTTAGCCAGTTTCAGCCCTGGGGTGTGCACACGCACACATGGCAGGCTAAGGCAGAAAATCTTTATGAGAGGACAATGGATTTGCAGATGTTTTCACAAAACATGACTTCATTTGATTTAAAATACAGTTTTCTATAAAAATAAATCAGTAACTCAATATACTTATAAGTATGTAACGACAGATCTCAGAAACTAACCCTCGATGATAAGGACAGAGTCAAAGCTCCTGGGGACTGATATTCACCTGCCACATCCCTACCAACATTACACCTTCATGTGCCCCCAGCCACAGGGTCCTGACCTGCCCCAGCATCCCCAGCCAGATGTGCCACCTCCCTGAAGCTCAGCCTCCTCTACCAAATCTATCTGATCTGGTCTACAAGCCCCACCAGCTTCTGAAATCCAGCTCATGGTCCATCGCAGATCTTCTGGCACAAAAGACACTGCTTTAGGAGGGTCTTAAAGTCCTAATTACTACCACCATCCCAAAAATAAGTCCACATGACCATGAAAAAAATAAATCTAAAAATGAGTAAACACAAAATCCCAATGCAGAATGGGAAAAAATTAAATTCAGAATAGAGACTCGGAGACATGAGGATACATATTTAAAAACGATCTGCCTCGGAATAAAACCATTGACTCGTCCATTACAAAGCCATCCTTCTCCCTCAGTTTTGCCCACCTGCTATTGCTTTTAACGACTCTCCAAATGTATTTAATTACAGCACTAAACAAAGACCTTTATTGGATTTCTGATACCTCATTAAATCTGTTATGACTGGTTATTATAATGCCAAATCAGGGCAGCAGCCACTGCACCTACCTGCAACGTGGCTGATAAAAAACTCGTTATTTATGAGTACACGCACAGCAAAACGCCACGCAGGCGGTATGTAAGGGTCGGAGGAAAAACTGGGTGGAATAACCCCCCCCCCTTGCTGCACAGCTCCAAGTCTGCTCCATTTCCTGCTGTGCAAATCCTGATGAAGATGTGGGAGGCACATCTCCAGCTAAATCTGCCTTATCTAATGCATAGTATTAGGTTCTGCTGTGCCACCTTGTGTTACATCACATCACATTTGATATAAAACAACACTGTGTGGGTTTGAGTTGCTCCACTTATACCACTTCAGCATTTAATACCAAAACTAAATCAAAACATAAGGGGGGGAAAAAAAAAGCCAACTTTCAAAACCTCAAGCTAGGGAGGAAAAAAAGCCTTTAGGAAGAATTTCAGAGCTCTCATCTTTCATTTGCTAAGCAAGCTCTTGTTTTGTTCTCATCTAAGAGCCTACTGCCTTCTGCAAGATAAGGTGGTTCATGCAATAAAACATCCTGATGCGAAGATTTCAGACATTTTTTTCTTCCTGCATTCAGCAAATGCTTTGGTTTTCTTACTGACTGTAAAGCAGATCTAGATTCCCTGCCACAGAAAGGCAGCCACGCGCATAACGTGCACGCCACCACTATTGTGCTGTCAGTAAGCAAGATTACACAAAGCTGAAATTATTTCGTTATTTCAGATACGTTAATTGTTCACCTTAATAATGAAAGTACAGGTTTCATCCTGGCCTTAAAGCACGCCTCGTGAAATAGCTCAAAACTTTAGGTTGGTATCTCAGCCCCTAAAATTAAGGCAAAATATGTAACGAAATGTCAAGCAATGAATCAGCAACTGTTCTATCCTATTGTACCCTTCCAAGTGACTCCGGAGCCCAGATGACACATATATCTGGGGGACACAAGCTATAGCATAGATAGGCCATACTGCCACAAAAATGCAGGGCAATTGATGTAAAACTAATGCTGACCCAAAAAGCAGATTTCACAGGCATCTCTTCATTTGCTTACTCATTTTTAGAACAGAATCAGTGCAAATGGAGTTAATGAAGGGTAGCTGAGGGGAAAACACTTGTGCTCCCAATAACGAACAGATTAGTGTCAGCACTTTGCATGCATCGCACCAGCAAGAGCTGGAAATTCTGCAGGCAATTAAAATGTCCATGTACCACTGATGCCGATTCTCCTTTAACATCAAAACTCCAATATCATAAAGCTGTTGGTTTTGGAGTATGACAAGGTGCTTTGTTTGGAGTTTCTTAGCCTCCCAGGGTTTAGAAAAGGCAATTGAATATGAATACTAGAGGCTTGATATAAAAAGATATAAAAATACCACATCAGAATTCTTTCTATCCGGAATTCTTGGAGTTTAATGTAGGATTTTTAAGCGCTTGGGTTTTTTGACGTTGATATTTAAATTTGTCGCTTACTATTTTAACTGGACGCCTTGCACTGAGAAACTCCAGCACAACCTGGTAATGCTAATTAATTAGTTGCCGCAAATGCACTGTTTGTATGAACATTAGTAACGCACATCAAACTATTTGGTGTCTGAACAAGCTACCGACAATTACTCTTTGTGGCTGCAGGCATCTGTAGGCATCCAAAACCTTGGTGAAACCCTGCTGCCTCCTGGAGTCTAATGGGAGCCTTGCCATGAACTTCAGCAGCACCAAAATTTCCCCCTTCGTGTTTTTGGGAAGCAGTTATTCCAAGCCTTGCAAATTCAGACCATCAAAAGCAAACTGCTAACGTCACTAAGATTAACACCTGTAAAGCACTTTGAAGGAGAAAAACACTGCGTAATCCCGAAATATTACATTATTTATAAGACGACCTGATTTTAAATGTTAAGTTCGGCTTATTTTTATCACAAAGAGAAAACAAGTTCCTGCTAGCTTGCTTTACAAAACCAATTACCAGTGATCAGTGTATGGTGCTGCATAACAATACACAGCCTTGCCCCAAAAAGGCGTATCTAAGACTCTGGAGCTGTTTAGAGGAAAATTAACTTGCACGGGGGATTGAAATACATGCACATAAGCAATTCTAATAAGGGGTATGAACTTCAGGCTTCTTATTAAAAATATCAAAATGTGTAAGATTCCCTTTATTCCATCTTTTCCTGACTTCAACTGATTTTTCTGTCTGCTCCTTGATACACTAGTCCCTAATCAGAATAAGGCTGTAAGAGAATGGTAAATGTGACATCAAACTTGCTTTAAACTTGCTTTAAAGTCTCCTCAGCTTTTTTTGGCATTGTTAGAATATAATTCCATTTAACAAAGAGAAGAGAATAACGAAGAGTGACTTGGTGGTTTGGAAAAAAAGGTGCAACTATTCCCAAACAAAGGTTCCCCCAGATCTGCTCCTTCCCTGTAACGTAACTCATGGAAATGAGGCAGCTTGTATTAAAATGGTATTGATTGTTTCAGCAAGGTATTTTTACTAGGATTGACTATTTTCAGAAAATTGAAAGGTAACTTTGCAAAACATTTAAAAACCTTTAATTTCATTTTTAATGCAGTTTGTAGACCTACTTAAAAACTTTACTGGTGTGATTGCCTTATTCCCAGGCAAAATGAAACAATTGTAAACAGATTTTTAAATGCCCAATGAGATTCCCAATTTAATGAGGAAGTCCATAACTCTAGAATTACAAAGTAATAACCCTGGAATACAAAGTAATGAACTTGGAAAATAAATCTTGGCATTACACATGGACATGTATTTCTTTAAGCATATTATGATCCTGATTTTTCAAATAAAATGTATTGACTAATGAGGGGTGCCTGTGAGCTATCAAAAATATCCCCTCATCTGTTATTTCTGGACGGTTTTATTTGCACTACAATGTCAGGTATTTTTCAGTGTACACCTGAAAATAACTTATATGGAGTGACAGTAAATTGCTGGGATTCAACAAGCAGGTTTGATGGGAGACACCTGAGCAGCAGGTTCTGGGAGCTTTGGTAGCTGGTGCTCATTGACTGAACATAAGAGGTGACTTGAAATTTGATTTTCAAAAAACGTGGAGGTGAGTTGAGCACATCATATGGCAGAGAGGAATTAGATCTTCTCCTGTGTTGGGGTCAGGGAAAAAGCTGCCGCAATGTGGTGGGCTGGGAGTAAGAAAACCAACCATAAAGGTGGCATGCAAGATGATCCACACCGGCGGCTCTGTGCTTAACAAGATGGATTTCCACAGGAGTTTCTACAGATCCAAGCACAGGACAAAGACCCCAGTATAATGCTCTGCTCCCTCTATACTAGGAACTGAAAACACTGCTGGAAATGGTGAACTTTTCTTCCCTTTCCAGAAGCTTTGGCACAGGCAATCAAGCTCTCTGGTAACAGTCAGATGATTCCCAGGTTGTGATTTTTGTCCTAAATGCAGTTTGGACTCACTTTTTCTCTAATTCAGCAGTGGCTAAGAAAGTTTGAAGTTTTCTGGCAACTAGATGCTTAAGTGGCATGACTTTCAACTCGTTCTTCACTGCAAGCCTAAAGGGCAAACAGAAGTGAGTGGCTTGTTCAAAAGAGTTCAAGTCCGCACTGAATAGCTGATTGCAGCTCTAATTACCATGGTTTCACATCATTAGGGATAGCAACAGAAAAGGAGCTCTAATTCCAACACTCTGAGATACTGCTTCTTTTTTTGTTGGGCTCTTACCACTAAATGATCCATTACCAACACTTCTGGTAAGGACAGGAAGGAAAAAATTCATTTCCGTGCAGGGCGAGGATCTCGATAAACAAGTACAAAGACAGTTTTTTAGCTTGTCAGATTCAGACTGATAGGTGTCCGTGGTGGGGTGGAAAGGATGGATTAGTGAGGAGACATCCTCTGAAACCAGAGGCAGTAATGGATTTCACTCAGCTCAGGTATTTAATGCTCAATGTCACTGTTCATTTATGCCTGAGCACTGTATTTTGACACTCTAGACCTTAAAGAGCAATCTGATACTAATCATACTGGTATAATGTGCTTGCAATTATAAGTTGTTACGATATATTGTTTGTAAAGTGTTCCTGCTGTGTC
>JAOXJM010000003.1:8860025-8887587 GCA_026413425.1 Tringa solitaria
ATATTGTTTGTAAAGTGTTCCTGCTGTGTCTAAAGGATCTTGTGACTCTCTCTACCCTGGTTGGGGGGACCCTGAAGATGCAGCAGGCGGCGTAAAGAAAAACACACATATCTTTTATACCACTATGTGATGGTTCACTGGCAGGGACACAAAATAAACAGGAAAAAAAAAAGTCCTTCTATTTAAGGCTACAGAAAGAGCCTTCAAGTCCAGAGCAGTTGACTCTAGCATGCATTTCCAGCACAAGGAGGAGGAGTTAACTCCCCCTGTGGGAAGAGGTGGAGGTTAATTACCCTCACACACCAAGAGCATCACTGGAACAGCAAGGGGGCGGTCCATCTAGCTAAGGAGACTTAATAGGTTTATTGCTTTAGAGCTCTGTAATTTCATTCCATTGCTGGAAATCTTTGTTGTAGTTATAGGTATCCCAAGGACCTTTTTAAGTCCCGTGAGTCAAGGATCAAATGAGCAGGACTATTCGCAGAGGCATCTCCCCACAAACACCTTCCATTCAGTTGAACGATGAACAGGGAATTTATCATGGACTTTGCTTTTCCACAGGGGTAAGCACTTAGGTGCCCACTGAGGGGCACTTAGAGAGATGTTGCATAGGTTCTTCTTCCCAAAAAACACACTTAGTTTTGTAACTCCGGCATATATATCATATGTTTCTCAAAAGACTGATTTCCATTCCCCAGTTTAATGTGAATTGGGCACTAGGGAAAGCTATCAGAAACTCCACTGATTTGCACCTGACATGTGAGTGACGTTTCACCTGCATGCTTTTACTTTGATGTGGAGCCGAGTGGGAACACATCTTCCAGGGGATTACGTAGATCGGGCTCAAAGTTTATGCTATTTTTGACCTTCCAGCGAAAAAAGATGCAGGCGAGCACTAACTGTGAAAGCTTTGAAGAGAAACTGTCCATTCAAACCTGCATGAAAACTGCACAGCTTAATTCTTGTAACTGAACACAAACCCATCACAGTATTTTTGACTGACCTGAACTGAAGACTGACCCTAAAAAAAAGGGGAAAAAAGGAGAAAAATAATTCTCTCTAATCTGAGGTAAATCACATAATACATCAATATGACACACAATTATTCTAATTGAAACAAATGTTAGATCTTAGTGACCCCCCAAAATACAGCACAGTAGTTTTGCAGAATAGCTTGTTCTGAAACAGCTCCCCACCTGTCCCAGCACAGACACAGCTCCCTGGAATAAAAGTCACCTGGGAAGCAGGGGAATTAGTCTGACAAAATGTTGCTTTTATTATGAATAGAATCTGAGCAGAATGGAGAGGTATTTGAGAATTGCTTATTCCAGTCGATTACTGTGCATAGACAAGACTTCAACGACAAATGGATTTCAAGTGGCAAATATTATTACCTTCTTTGCTTTTTTTTCTTTTGAGAAAATAACTTTATGTACTTTGTAGGTACTAGGTTAAAATAACCTTTTCAACTACAAATATTCAAAATAAAAATGTGCCTTTTGTGGCCTTATTAACAATGGTTCTTTAAAATAGCTGAAATGTGTAAGCACATTGTGCCATGCAGGGACAAAACTGTATGCTTAATTCTGCATTTTGTTACCAGTAGTGCCTGTTCACTTTCAGGTACTCAGCCCCTGAATGGTCCCTGCTGGGTTACCAAGTGTCTCCTCTGCTGTTGCAGGCACCATCTCATATCCCCTTCAAACTGGGGTGACTTCACCTTCAGGCAGCAAAGGCTTTACGCCTCCTCCAGCCTGACTTACAGGCTCTAATGGGTTGGTTCTTTCTTCTTATTTACAGTTTAAATTACTCACAGCCAAAAACCATCCAGTTGTTCTTCAGCCAAGATCTCTTTTTGGTTTAAGTATCTCCTGTCTCTCCTACTTAATAATTAGAGACAACAATTTTGTCCTCTCTCTCCATTCACTTTGCTAAGCAAAAGCAGCTTTTCCCATCCAGTCTCATGTACAGCCCAATTAGCTCCTCTGCACCCTGCCTCCGCTTGGAGTTCATCCTTCCTGACCCCCTCAAGTGCTGAAGTCCAAACCATGAGACATACTTGGTGAGTTTTATCCAGGAAACCAACAGCAATAATATAATTAAGGCCTAGAGAGGGGAGGAGGAAAGGGAAAATAAAAAATTAAATCAGAACATGGATGAGTTTTCTATGGGGCCTCTGGAAAGCAAAATCTCAGTGACCTGAGAGTCCCTCTCTTAATGTATCTATCCCTCTGCCCCAATCTTGTAGGAGTCCTTCAAATGATTTTCAGATGACACGTGAGCAGCCGAGCAAACAGAGGGGAAATTTCAGCTTCATCCTTCCTGAAATCACCCTTCTGTTCCTCACTCAAAGGCAACGGCAGGACTCGGCTGCTCCCACAAGCCGGCGCTTCAGCTGAATACACTTTACAGTAGATATTTCACAGGCTGCTCTCAGCGGCTGTGGGTTTGCATTTTAACAATTAAACCTCGTTGTTGGGAGCGCACCAGTAGCTTGGAGCAGGCAGAGCTTTTCCCGTATATTACACGTTTCTTTCTGATGTTTTTCTGCCTGATTAGTAATCACTTCTGACAAATCCTTTCGACAGCTCTGAACACCAGCGTTAGTGTTGCGGGGATGCTTGATGCAAAGCCTGACTGAATGCAAATGTTAGGCTAATGCCTGACAGCATCCGAGCATTTTCCTCACTGGACACCAGAGGGAGGAGGAGGAAAGGACAACTGACAGCGAAGCTAAGGAAGAACGGCTCCAAGAGCTTATCAGACACCGGAGCTGAATATATTTCTGTAATCGGACCAAAATAAATAGCGGCACCTTGTCTGGGGATGGTACTTTTGATAAAAGACTTGGCAGGGGTAACATGAGGTGAAGTCACGGAAGAAAGGACCCACGTGCAGAGACCCACAGAGCGCTGGGTGCGTTTTGAAAGCTCCATCTCTCAAGCCTTAAACAAACCTGACCGGGTTTGATTCTGGGGCTGCTATTGCTGTCCCTATTCTGCTTGGCTTCTGTGCCACAACCCGAGTGCCTTTCACCCCAGCTCTTTTCTGGATGGGAAGAAAAATACATTTCAACGACCAACTGTGGATCTAAGGCCACCAGAGTTTCTGAGTCCCGTACCACGAAAGCGTGAAATTTGGAACCGCAAATGCTCTCTGCTCAGATGGAAATGTCAGTACCTTGAGGAGGGAGGGCATCAGTTCAAGGAGATTGATAAGGTATCTATCTGGGAATGTGATAGCAAACTCTCAACATGTGGTTAGTATCTTGATTAAATAAAAGAAGAAGAGAGACATTCAGCAAGGTTTCCAGGGAACTATTTACTATCTTATTAAAACTATTCTTTTATTTCCTCATCAAATCTTTTCATTATGCCTTCAAGGCATAAGGAGGATTATTAAATGTCAGCCACAATTCAAATAATTAATGTATGGTGTTACCAGATATATATGCGCTCTCCAGGAGGATTAATAATAGCTGCTATTTTTCTTCCAACCATATTTTCTCCATAATACATATATTAATCATGAGAACACAGAGCATTTTTTAAACCTTTCTAGTACTTAAAGTCTTTAGGGAACTCACACTTTGAAAATTGGAGAATTCTTAATATATTCTGTTCGCTACCTTTTAATTTACTATCAAAATACAAAAACATAGTAATCACTTGGAAAGGAAGGAGGATAAGAAAGGCAGTGCTTTCTTCAGAATTGCTATTAATTGCAGAATCAATGTCCTCAATTCCTTGAAATAGGTCTTTAGAAACAGCAAACTAGGGTTGCAGATTCAGAAAGCAGCTTGTCCCCCATTAAAATGGACTGGCTTTTGTTGCTAACTTACTGCAATCCAAACACTTTAGAAAAGGCATCAGAAAAGTACTTTTATATCAACCACTGCTCCCAGGGCTGGCTGGGGGCTGCGTTCAGCACCTATTTGTCAGCTTAACCCTCCCTGCAGCAGGCTCATCCCAGCGAGGTGCTGGGCACCAGTACGTGCTGTCCATAAAAACCACTGCATGGGAAGAGAGCACCTCTCAGATTCCCACTGCTGGAGCAGAGAGAGAGAGAGCTGACCCCTCTGCTCTTGACTTTGCACTCAACAGCCAACATGGACTTTCCCTGTGAGCTTGACACAAACTCTTAGTAACTTTAATCCACAGACTAAAAGTGTGTTAGGTGAGGTGGTGTGTGCTACCTCAGATTACTTTATGCTTACTCTGGGCAGGGAAGGAGTTTCTGTGGATGGACTGACCCCACAGACAGGTTACCTACCATCCATGTGAGCTGCAGACATACTGACTGGAGGGTGGCTTTTGTACCTGCTGGTGGCTTCTCAGCAATGCAACCACAAATGAGCTCAGCTCCCCATTGTGCAGCAAATAAATACATCCAGAAGTAGTATTTCAACTGCTTACAACTTGGAGAAGTTTAAATTTTCTCCTCCATTCCCAGACGTATCCCAGGTGTAACCCATCTACAGTGAAAAGTCATTGGATATCTAATTTTGAATACTGCAAATTTCAGAACGTATTACCAGCCTCTTCCACCTCCCAAACCAGCTCAAGAAATCTCCATGTTCTATTTAAAATTAAGTTTTACGAGCATGAGATCAGGGTTGGTTATGTAAGGAAAGGTTTAATCATGTCACCCTTTTGTGCAGTACTAGAAGAGGAGTGTAGTGCAGGTGACATGGGAACTACATGCACATTCCCCCCAGTGCAGCAGCAAACAATAAATAATTGTAACCATCTATGTGACCTGACAACTGCCAACTTGGGGCAGCTCCTACACCTCAAGACAGAAACCATTTCTACAGAGAAGCTTAGGAGGGCAGGTCTTTCATGATGTGTTTTTTTTTTAAATTTTAAGAAGAAATGTTTTAAAGCAGTTTTGAAGACTTACCTCCTCGCTGCACCAGCAACGTGACTTCGCTTCCCTTAGGACATTCAATCAGCATATCCACCACCTGGTTGTGAGTGAGGCTCTGCACATTCTTCTTGTTGACTTCGACTATAAGATCGCCCTCCTTCAGGCCGCGGCACCGCGGGCTGTCCACGATTTGTTTCACTCTTTGGCCGCCCCCACCGGGACTGTCTGCTATAGTAAACCCAAAGCCCATAGGCCCTTTCACTATATGCACAGTTATGAGTTCGGGTTGTGTTGCTATCGAAGACGCCAAAGAGACCGTGTCATTGGGGTAACCATGGGGTCCGTTGGAGGAGACCTCAGCCGGGCTGCTGGGTCTCGCTTCCTTTGTGCCATTTACTTTCCCTGTTTTACTACTGTGGCTCGCCGGGGAGTCATAATTTTCCTGCCCGTTCACAATGATCGGTTCTTTGTCCAAAATTGCCACGGACGTAACCAGGCTCGTGTTGGGATCATCGGGATCGAAGGGCAGGGGGTAGCCTCGGCACAGTTCCAGGTCCACGCTGGCACCGATGGGGATGGACTGGAAGATTTTCACAACTTGAGCATGAGTGTGCCCCAGCACACAGGTGTCGTTCACACTGACTATGACGTCCCCTGCAGAGGACACAGACAGACACACAAACATACGTTTTGTGCACCCCGGGAAGGTGAGGACTAGACCCCGTGAGCTGGTCCACAGCATCCACAGGTACCACTTACAGGTACATAGTGGCATTTAAGTACTTTTGCAAGGGAAAGGAGTGGTGTCACTTGGGCAAGCAAGAACTATCTGTACAATGGATTCACTGCATAAAGCCTTTAGGTACATAAACGATTTTGAAAGTGAAAATGGAATTGACTCATGTAAAAAAATAATAAATTCAAATGATGGCCCATTTAACAGTTATTTCGAAGCCCGGCTCTCAGTGTTATACACTGTGCTACACTGACATATGATAGAAACAAAACTGAGAGCACATGAAAGCTTTAACAGAAGGCTCTCAAACACCAACTGCTCAAATGTGGTGCCACATGTCATGTCTCAGATATGCTTCGGCTGAAATCTAGGTATTGATTAAGTTATTATTCTTTTTTTAACACTGGGGCTGCAACACAGGGATGCTTAACGTTGCGATGTTCCACCTGCAAGTGAGGAGTTGTGACCAAAGGTGAATCCTAACAGGATTTCATCATGCTGGGCCCGATCTCTGGCAAAAGAAATTGGCCCTTAGTGCCTCCACATGGGGAAAAGCAAACTAGCCCAGTCCTCTGCCCGTTCTCTGGGATAGCTTGGGATATGAGGCAAGTGGCACGGCAGATACACCAACAGACAATGATGCAGCCCTAAAACATCACAGCCATTGCCACAGCAGGGAGCAGTAACCCACAGCCTGAAGGGGGACCCCAAAACTGCTGGCTCCTCTCTGCAGGTCAATGTGGGGAGGAACTGGCAGAGCCCCGGCTGAATATTTTGCCACCTGAGGTGAAATTCCAGCCTGTGAAGCGCCCTGCTATAATATTTTGAACATATTCCTTAATGTACCTCACTTCCCTGCTTGTTGACGGGAAAGCTGAATGCCTTTTCCCAAAAAGGGGATGAGCCCTTTATGAATTGCATATTAAAAGAGCTGTAAAAATACAAACCAAAGTGGTGGTGATGATTTTGATTTAAAGCATCAGTACCTGTTTCCATTTTGCCATCCAGCGCTGCGGGGCCATCAAGCACCAAACTTTTGATTTGGAGGAATTCATCCGGCTCATCCCCTCCGACGACGGTGAAGCCGAAACCCCTGCTGCTTTTCCTTAGCTTGGTGTGGATGAACTTCCCTTTCAACTCAGAAGGGTTTCGTGTAAAAAAAGGTTTTCCTGTGTAGGAAGTTTGGAGAATGTATAAACACGGCAGGCAAGCGCGTTTGATCTGCTTTTCCTCTGCCCCTCCCCGCTCTAACAAGTACCCGGACGAACACAGCGGTGCGCTGGGATGGGACTGAACTTCACTCCAGCATCCTCTCACCTCACCACGCTCCATCCGTCTCCTCGGATCCACTCACCCAGGAAAAAGAGTGAACAAAGCCCCTAGAACCTGGTGGTTTGTTCGCTGTGGTTGTGCACACCAAAGCCTCAAGGCTACAAAGGGGAAAACATGCTGGTTTAAGGAAGGGAATATATTAAAGCTGGCAATGCCGGCTTAGATGTATGTGTCTTATCTCTGTCCTGAGGTGCTTGCGTCCATCCCAGGAAGGACGGGACAGGGGTAGCACAAATGCCTCCTATACAGAAGAAGTCTGCAGCCAGTGTTTCTGCAGAAAGGAGTATCACTATGCTTTTCATCACTTGGTCTTCTCCCAACCCACCAAACAAAAAGCAACTTCTGAGCTCCAGCAAAACACTGCATAACCCCCTTGGCCAGCCCCCGCCATTGCTACCACCCCCGTGACCTCCTCTGGTGGAAAAGAGGAGGGCGCTGATGTTCTTCAGACCCTGTTTGAAGTCTTTTCTCTCTCCTTTCTGCTCCTTGCCCGTGGTGGATGAAACACTGCCGTTGTGAAGTAGGGATCAAAGAGCGGCCTGGGACGGGAGCGGCTGTGCTGGAGGGCTGGTACCGCTCTCTGGGAGCACGGTTAAGAGGGAACAAGGTGCTCCGAAGACAAAAGCGCATCCTTGCAAAGCATGTTGCACAGGCTCGGAAAAGGAATCGCGGTTCCCGTACTTCACAGTGCCAACGCTAAACACCTTTGCACTTTTAATTGTTTTTAATGCGTAGAGGGGAAAAAGAGCGTGCCACCAAGCCCTCTGGTGACAGCTCCAGGATCAGCAGCGTGTATCACAGCCAGGAGAGCTGGCGCACTTTCAAAAACTTCGGCAGCGTTGCCGTGGGCCTCTGTTTAGAAAGGAGACCTTGAGGGAGGCTGAGAGGATTTGAGACTTGTAAGCCTTTGACGGGGGAAAAAAAAACAAACCCAAGTATATTTGAAGATTATTCATGAGGGGGCAGTGTGAGGACTTGCAATCTTCTGCCTTTGAAGGGTAGTGCAGGAACACGGCAATCCTGCACACTGTGGGCAGCTCTGCTCAGACCCCAAGCTGCAAAAAAGCCCTGATTATCAAAGTGCAACCCAACATCTCCAGTAACAAACACGCCTGAGAGGCGGCGGGCAGCGGGGCTTGGTCCCATGCTGATTTCTGGTTCAAAAGACAAGCAGAACAAGCACAGCTTGATGGCATCTGCCTACAAATAGAGGGTGAACTAGCCCTGCAGTAACAGGACAGCAGCACCACAGCATTTGGAAGGGGATCCCATTTTAGCTGAGTGTATCTACAAAACCCCAGCTGGGAGAGCAGTTCCAGAGGCACTTGTGTCCTTGTGGCCACATCCCCACCAGCAGTGACATCAGTGGGAGAGACAGAAGCCCCTGGGCATAGGGCAGGGGGACAGGGAAGCTAGAAATAGCTGCTGCAGATGGGGAGTGGGAGAAGAGGGAGCAGCACTGAGAAAGGAAGAGAAAGGAATGAGAGAGAGGAGTCATCAGTGGGTACTAGGACATGGCTGTCACTCAGAGTGGTGCTGAGACTAATGCTTTCCTGCAATGTTACTGCAAAATTTTGTGGCTGGCAGTCAGGAGCAGGTAGAGAGCTGAGAGAGGCTGGGAAGACCATCCCCTGCGTGACATGTCCTCCGCATTGCCGTGTGTGGACGCTCAGGCAGCCCTCACTTCAGCCTGACAGTGTAAAAGGCAGAGGTAGCATCCACAGATATCTCCCCAAGGAAGACCAGCTGTTTTGGGACATTGTGATGAGATGCCTCACCCCAGCTGCCTGGTGGTCAGGGTACCATCTCCAGCCCTCCCACATTTTTCCTTGTTGCAAGTGCAGATTCCTCTAACGTACTCTCTAACATACCTCAGGAATGTGCTGAGGGCTTTGGATACTGTTAAACTTCACACGTTTCTGTTTTGGAAGGGCTGATCTGCTGTCACCTGCAGCAGAGAGCATTCCCTAGAACTTTCCCTGCAGGAAAGGCACCCCGGGACAGCAGCTCCTTGCCAGGCTCACCTTCGGAGACCATGGCTGACCCATGGAGCATGGGAGCACTTCCCAGCTCCTGGGGCTAGCCTCCCCCCAGCTGTTCCCAGCTGTGTCAGGATAATGTGCACCAGCAGATTCCCCCTCTCTCACCTTCCCTGGCCTCTTGTTCCTGCAGACAGGGGCAATCCCATTCGCTTGCTATGGAATTTAGATGTAGCCCAAGGTGAAGTCCACTTATAACCACTTGTAACCAGAGAGCACTTGTACTGCAGCAGGTACAAGTGGAACTCTCTGCCCTTGCTGGCAACCTGATCTGGCAATGTTTCAGCTCACGCTGCAAATTCAGGAAAAATTCATGTCCTGTCTGGTTAGTTATTTAAGAGAAGCAACTGATCTGTGAGCAGTAGGCTATGCACAGACCATTGACACTAATAAATAAGGCTGTAATAGCCCAAAGTATTTGTACACATGTACAACTTCAAAGTAGGTCTGCATCATTTGGACCTATTATCATTGCATCCTCATCCAGAGCTTCCCAGAGAAGCTTCAACTCAGATTTTTCAGAAACATGATGTAAACTTGCCCCTAAGATGTAGCCAAGGCACTTGTGCCTCTGTTACTACAGAAAGTCAGACTCAGCACAGAGGCCTGGTAGCCCTGCAAAGCTCTCCAAATAGCAGAGGATCTCCCTTTTCTGGTGTTCCCCCCAGCTCCTGTCCCCTCTCCAAATTTTCGTTTGAATTCAAAGCATACAAAAGGATATTCCATAAAGTTGCAAGCGGGCTCATCCCTGGCAATACCAGAACCTGGCTGCTCAGATGTCACAAATGCAACCAAGACACCCAAGCTCTCCAAAACCAAGGTCTTGCCAAAGAGTGCCGACAACCTACACAAATCACAGCTCCCAGACAAGCTGACCAGTTTCCAGGGCTCTTAAACTACTGTAACTTGAAACTCTACCTGCTCATGAATGCAGACATGGGGTGGTATTGGCTTTGGCTCTCAAACATGTCTTAATCGCAGTGCAATATGGTGAGACTTTGTGCTGCTTTTTGGGAAGGCATGTAGAACTATGAGAAGAGAAAAAAATCTCTGCACTAGATCGTATTATAAGAGCTACATTCTAAACTCAGTAGAGCTTAGAAGGTGTAAAAGCCTTATCCTTGCATATCCATTGAGCTCTGTGGAAAAGGGTGTCCTCCTACTTGCACTTGCATCCACTGCAGCTACTGCTAAATCCCACCGATGTTGTATCTCATGTTTTCACCATGCCTTTTTTAAAGACTTGGAACACTACAGAGAATAGCTGCAATCCTTTTTCTGATGCAGGCGATCTCATTTGCCTCTTGCATTTGTTAACAGATATGGTCTCTTGAAACAACTAGTCTCAAAATCTATAGGAATTCAGATAAGCAGGCATGTGTCCTGGTGTGTGACACTAGTCAAGGAGATACTCCCTTTGCTGGTGGCTGAGGGAATTTCATTCTCAGGAAAAAAAACCCTTGTTGCACTTCTACAACTGGTTTAACAAGGTTGTTACCTTGCACTGGTGCTTCCCGAACTGCCTCTTGGTTGTTTGAAACATGGTTTGGAGCAGCGGGTGGTGGGAGAGATGGACACTCCTCTGTCCATTCTAGAGAGGGCAGAGAGGGAAAGGTTACTCGTTTCACAACAGCACTATGAGCTCCTGCAGGTACATGCACTGGGACCGTGGGGTTCAAGCAGAGGAGACGTGAGAAGCATGGCAAGAGAGGAAAGAAAGAGTGAAGGAGAGAGAGAATATAATGAATGGGATGTCCAAAAACCAGTTCTGAAGGACTCCCTATGTCCAGGTCAACTGATCCATCTGCTGGGCCACCCTACCTCACACTCAGACTTTGGGACTTGATTTGCATCCATGTGTTCTTTATATTTATATGGGACCTATTCCCCATGGCATCTAAGTAGAAGAGCTGATGTTGTGGGAAATGGGGCTGCAGGAAAAATGTTGAAGCCTAGATTATTTTCCTCTTGGATAATAACTGTTGTGAAATAACTTGGTGTGAAAGATACAGAGGTACCAAAACAAACCAAAACCACAGGCCCTTCACTGCAGTTGGGCTGCACATAAAGAATTAAAAAGAAAGAAAAAAAAATGGAGAAAGAAAAAAAGGAAAAAAACCCAAACCCTGTTTTAAAATAATGAAATTAATTCAGATGTTAGAGCCTGAAAACATCTAAAGGTCTTGGATTAAGAAGTCTCTCAATGAAGAGGTGTTTCTCTATTGCACACATAAATTCCCACTCCACATCCCCCTCAATAGCCAATGCATTGCAGTGCAGACTGGAACAACACCAGCTACTGTGAGTAACTTGATGGAGCAGATTAAAAAGTGTGTTTTAATTGTTTCTGGGAAGCCTAGAAACTTTCCAGAAATAAAGGACATTAAAAAAAATATTTCCCCCCTTTAAAAGGGGTGAAAACTCCTATGTTTAGTGGTTTAGATTTTCTCCTTCACTACATCTTAGGTGAAGGGCATATGCAACGTTTCCTGTGCATGTCATTTTGCTTTTAAACACTAAGGCCACAGAAGGACAAACACATTGGCACGGTGCTGCCATGGTGAGGGAGGGCACCTTCCCTCACGAAAACCCCAACCATCACACCCTTGGTGGTGCCAACCTTCTGGTGGCTGTTGCTGTTGCTCAAGCTGTTTCTTCCTCTTCGCTTCAAGAACTGGGTTTTCATATTGTGTCTTCCGGTTGATGTGGCTGAAGACGAAAGAGAACAATAAATTAGGAAACCTTTTATGTGACAAGCAGCAATGATGGCCAGGCATGAAACTCCTCTGAGGAAAGGAGTAAAATACCAAACCAACCCAACAGCAATGTATGTGGAGCAAGGCTCACTTAGTTGTGCCAAAAAGCATATTTAGGAAAACAAACTGATTCTAATATTGATATAATGTCCTGAGTAGGAATGGCTAATTCCTTCAAAGACATTAAAGTACTCATCTATTGGTGAAAAAGGAGATTAAAGCAGAATAAGTGCTCTGACTGCATTTTAAAAGACAAGCCTAAGCCATCCCTGCTTTGATGAGAATCGCAGGGGTACAGTCACTCCTGAGGTCTCTGAAGTCAAAAAATAAAACAACCCAAAACCCAATGATTGGTAACATCTGTCAGCTATCTGATCAATGCACACTATTAACAGGCTATCTTAAAAATATCTGCAGGGGTGCAGGCTATGAGCTGAAAAGCTGGGCTCCAAATAGATCAAAATACACTCAGAATTAACCCCCAGAAAATACTCCCAGTGGAAACCAGCATTTGGTGAAATTTCAGCTGTCCTCCTTAGAGGGCCATTAGGCAGTTTTTGAGCCTTACGAGATGTTTAGAGCTAATGTTTCTTACCAATCTCAGAAAAAAGAAAAAAAAAACAAACCACCCAGCCCAGCCCCAAACATGCCAGACAAGCAATGCACTCCATTAACCATTTTATGAAACCAAACAATGAACACCAGCCACAGATGCCAGGGCAGTGGGGACTGGCCTGGGGACTCTGCAGCTGATGGCTAAAGCCAAGATGAGCTGCTCATCAACCGTTCAAGAGGCAATTTCTCAACAGTGATTTGGCTACAGCAGAGGAGCAGATAGACCTTAGAAAATTATATTAGCTTAAGGCCTATCTTTCCATCCAAAGCAAAGTTTACCATTAAGAACTTGATATTTTTTTGTTTTTTGTCCAATGTGTCTTTATAAGAAAAAATCCCAAACAACATCACAAACCCCAAAACAATAACCAACCAATTTTTCAAGTATTTACAATACAAGCACTCTAGATAGCTATGTTCACAATTTTTCTGCTAAAGGTCAATATTAAATCACTGGAAAAATATTGAACTATTCAAATACAAACAAGTTCATAAGTTCTGTAAAAGATTTCCAATTTCACGAGACCATCAGAAAGTTAAAACAAAAATATAACTACTTCAAAATTATATAAACTTTTTTATGATACAGTTGTTTCTCAATAAAAACTACTGTGCAATAACAGAGTGCCTGAATTGGAGGGAACAGAGATGAATGCTCAAATTATAACCATCTTGTCCGCTTATAGATAGTAAGTAAAATAAAATTACGTCTCATTGCTGTTACTTTTCTATTTAATTTCATCGCTAAGGAGTGCCAGAAAACTAACAGGCATAGATATATAAAGTGACAGGAAAAAATGCTGGAAAAACCTCTTGGCATGGCATTTAATAGCCGAAAAATATTCTTGATGTCTTTGGTAAATAAATGTCAAGCCTTAATTACACAGTTTGCTAACCTTGTTTCCCTAGGCACAGATGGCAGGGTCAGAAATGAGCCAAAGCAGACAGAAGCTGTATTCCATGTCTATTCTGAGGGCTATCATAAGCCATCCTACTAGACAGGAGTATACACACAATTAAAAATTCATTTTATGGGGTCAGTGATGAAACAAAACTCAGATCTCTGGTTTCCCAAGGGAGGGATCTGACATCTAGATAAAGAAGAAGCTGTTCTAATTCCGGAGAGAGTCCCAGGAAACCTGTAATTCTATTCACAACCTGATGCAAGAACCTCTCTCTTGGCTCTTTGGTCACACAGGCTTGTCCACTCCTCCTTTTGAGTGTCTTCTGACTCGTAAACGAATTGGTGGTTTGCTTTGCACACCCAGATTTTGATCATAGCACTATGTGAAGGGGATGGAGCTCAGTTAATTGCATATTTGTTAATGTTCTCTGGATAAAAGTATTTTGTGAGGTGCTGGGGCTCCTGCACGCCCTAACTCAGGGGTACTCCTGTCTTCCCTGTGCCCACTCCAGGGTGCTGCTGCCAGAGACCACCAAAGGATGGGGAATGGCAAGGCAGGGTTCCCTCTCCTGGGCCCTGTGGCAGGCCCCAGGTGCCAGGGTCTCCTCCTCCTCCTTGGTGTGAGATGCTACCAACAAAGCACACAGACCACTGTGGAGGAAAGTCTTTCTCCGCCCAACAGCCACACCAGAACCCGAGAGCAGCACTTACTCTACATAGTAGACACCATAAACGGGATCCTCAATTTTCTCCCAACCAGCAGGCAACTCTGGAAATAAAAAAAGCATTACTGAAGCCTCCAGCGCAGTTTTTTTCTGACAGGCAGGTGCTCCTGCTCAGTGTCCAAAACTCATCAGTACCTCAGACTTTGAAAACTTTTCAGAATGATCACAGCCCCCTTTTAAAGGCTGGCATAGCACAGCACCAACATCAAAGCCTGCTCCACCTGTGCTGGTCTAGCAAATCAGTGGGAAGATGACCATTCCAGTCAATTTTAGATTTGTTTTTTGCATTAGAGGAACAAATGATCAATAATCTCCCTTTGTGGGAGTGCCTCAAGTACCCTCATGGTTTCACCATCACGAGTGGCCCTGGATGGAGCGCTGCAGTGGAAGCCAATGCAGGCAAAAGGCCAGAGGCATTTTAAGACCAGCATACAAAGATGGGCAAGGTTATGGAAAGGAGCTGTAGCACACTCCCAGAGACTCCTTTTTGGGGGATTTATACCGTGTTGCTCAGTCCTGAGCCCAATGCAAAAGCACATCTTCAAACAGAACAAAGTGAGTTTAACGTAAATGCCCGGCACATGGAACCCACCCAAGTGGGGCTGGCACACACAGATGTATTTCACTGCATAGTACTTAATGTAAAAACACATATTGCCATAATCACACGTAACAGAGATTTCCTTTTTTAATTAGCATAATTAACAAAAAAACAGTTCTGAAAGATGAAATTAACATTTGGAAATGTATCCACTTTTGTTCCTGTTGATTTTCTAAACTGCACATAGTACTTTAACTATAATTAGTGAATGTAATAAAATCACTTCAGCATCCAACTGAGGGTTATTAAAACTCTATGTATTACTTAAGGGCCTGATCCTTGTCCCAGTCATTCAAACACAACATTCCTGTTGGCTGTGGGTACTGAAATAATCATCCTATTAACAGTGTTTGTGTAATACTGTGAATCAACTCAAAAGAAGGTTGCACCATGCTATGGACTGTGCCAGTGTCCCAACAGAGTCTGCACATTCATTTAAATAAAAATAATAATAATTAAAAAAAAAAAAATTGTCAGAAAACACAACTTCAAATACTCAATGCAAAATAATACCTCAAAATTTATCACTAAATTGACAACATCAATAGCAAATAATCTATGTTTTTTTATTATCAAATGCAAAGTTTTATTTTCATTAATGGCATCATTTGCTGAGCCAATACAATCAACAATGGCCCATCAATTAGAATAAGCATAACTAACTGTTTCTGCATGTATAGACTTAAACTATGTTGCCATAAGTATAGAAATATCTCCAGACTGGAGATGTACAAAATCTATACAAACACACATGGACTAATTACTCAAAGTTTATGTTTGTGTTTAGAATTGGCTGGAGATCAGATGAAATTGATTTTCATGGTTTTTGCTCCACATGTCCCTTACTAGCCGATACAAGGTAGGATTTTCCACTCTTATCATTATTTTACCCTTATTTGGTTTAACATCTTTGGATTCCTTGAGACATAAGCAATTAAATGCAAGCCAGTGCTAACTTTCGGGCATGAAAATACTCCACAATTTTATCAGCAGATTGATCTGAAATGAACCCTTCAGAAACAGATATTCCTTTACATCATGCAAGTGTTGTGAGAAAAAGGTAGAAAGCTAAAGGCCAATCTTGAAAGTCTTTTCGCAAAGGGAAATCTCAGGTTTGCAAAGGAGTCCTTTATGGTGAAAACACTGCGTGACTGGCTTAAAGAGTTTCAGTGCAATTAAATTAAGACCTAGCATGCAATCAGGAAGATCTCAAGTTGTGGCAGCCATTTAATTCTTTATTCTATGGTGAGCGTAGAATGGTAGAGCCCAAGCTGGGGGTAGAATAAAAACAAAAGGTGAATGAGGGAAGGGCGAAGTAATGAACAAATGCTTAAAATAGAATCATAGAATCCTGGAATCCTAGAATCATCTGGGCCGGAAGGGACCTTCAAAGGTCATCTGGTCCAACCCCCCCACAGTCAGCGGGGACACCCCCAACTAGACCAGGTTGCCCAGGGTCTCGTTGAGCCTCAAAATGAGTTTCCACAATTTTTCCTGCTAAATATCTTTTGTCTATTTTGGACTATTAAATGTTTTTAATTTTTAAAGTTTAAAAATTTCCTTTTTTTTTTTTTTTTGCTTTTCTTCTGTTCACAAAAGGTTTTGGTATTAAATTTAATTTAATTTTCGCTTTTCTTTTAAACTTTTTCACAGGCCAGAAAACCAGCACTTTCCTAGCCTCAAAAAAGGTACTGTGCAAAAGCTCCCCAGTTTTCTGTCTCTGTAGCATTCCATTTAAGGAATGCATTTCTATGTTTTCTGAAGTAACAATAAAAGTAACAATACACAAAACTGCAGCTTTCAACGCATTACTCGTTGATTATGTAGATGTGATTTCAGACTTCTGAAAGCCTCTGAAATGTCCCTAAAGCAAAATGCAATATTCTCCATAGCCATGTTGCACAGTCTTGCTTCTTACTGGCTTTAAATTATTCATCTCCTTTCTCTAGCTCTCCTGCCAAACTGAAGATGACCCAGAGCATCAGATTTTATCACAAATATAAGATTTCCAAAAACATTTTGCATCATTAAGAGTCTGACTAAGCCATATGGTTTTTATTTTGGTACATCTATCCAGCTCTCTGCAATCTCAGAGCATTTGTCAACACATAAATTCAACGGACAAATATCCAATTTTACACTTTGAAGCCAGGGGTAAATACATGGATTCCTACTGAGATGCTCTTAGTACCCTGACCTACACAGAGAAAAACAGAACTTCTCCAACCACCAGTTATTTCAGTCGTGCCCATGCATCACCATAAAGCAACTGGAGATGACTTCGGTATACTCAGCTCTTATTGCTCCCTGTGAGGCCAAGAGGACCTGCCCAAGTGTATGTCAAATTCCACTCCAAAGAATAATTTTTTGTGCCCTTCTTATAATCTTCTGTTAAAGGAGAGGTGTTATATTACTCCATAGTCAATCCACCTCTTTGGAAAACAAGAAGTTGTGCAAATGCTTCAAGTTTTAATTTTCTTTCGTTTAGAAAAGAAACTGTTGACAAGTTAAGGAGCTAAATACCTGGTAACAACCAGTTTGTACTAATCATGACAATGGTTAGTGCACAGGCCATATGTCTTCATGCCACATTGCCTAACATCGCTGTGATCAACTGAGCCATTTGAAAATGTCTGTCTTTACACTGCAACATTTGCAAATCTCAACAGTATATCAATGGGCTGTGAGCTCAATAGAGCTTATCTGCATTAAAAAAAAGTAACATCTCACGATGTTCCAGCAAAACACTTGTGTATGTAAGTGCCTGCAGAACTGGGGTCAGACTTATCAATTAATGAGTTTCTCTACATTTATTTTTTCAGCTCCTTTTCTCTTGCACTAGATCCTGATATCAGACTGAAAGAAGGGAACATTTCCATTTCATTATTGCCTCTGAATTTGCTCTGTTTTAACCTCTCTCTTAAGTCACGATTTGTGAAGACCTTCATGAGAAATCTCTGCAGGTTGTTGGTATGCATCTAGCTACTTGGGATGTTTCTTGGTCTGATGCTGATTATTTGTGTGAGCTGTGCTTAATGCTAACGTACCACTAAGGTGAAAGCATTCTTCTTTAAATTGTCATTTCTTTCAAATTCTTGCAGTAGAAGTTAGGCTTCCAACATTATTCCAGGCATATTATCCAGAGGAATAGTTTTGGAGTACTGTTAGAAGTCCACACAATAACTGCTGGCTGCTGATGCCGTATCAATCACACAGGAGCGGGAAGCGGAATCCACTTACTTGCAAGTCATTACAGAAACCAGAGGTTAATTCTCTGGTAATACAACCCTCCAGTACGCAGAACTATAAACTGTAAATACAGTCCTTTTTAAAAGCAATAATAGACCTAGTGGAAATAAAATCCTATGCAACCTCTTATGCCTTTAAGCTTTCCAAGTGCACTAGAGCATGGCTGAACAGAAATAACAACTACCTCCGCCATCAGTATAAACAGAATGAGCACCGCTGAGATTAGATTTCAAGACAGCATTCTTCACAAAAAGATGCAGCAAATAAAAGTGTACCACATCATCGAAAATCATCTGTTTATGAAATCACCTACTGAGGCAAAATATTCAGCTGTTTCATTCACAAGCTCAGCAGAAGCATTCTATGTAATGCTTAAACTTTCTAAATCACACTTTGCTTCTCTTGTCTGGGAAGTGTACTCGGCCCCAATGAAAAAAGCATCATTAGCTACTTGATTTCAACTTTGGCATTTATTTATAAGCCTTTTCCTGAAGCCAGTGACGCCAATGGAAAATCCCCTGATTTCTGCATGGTCCAGGAGGAAGCAACTTCGAACAAACTTTGCAAAATCAAGGCCCTCCAGCTTTTGTCAAACTGTATCGGTAAGAAAAACACTGTAGATCTGAAGCTAAGGGAAGATTAATGCTTTGTGTGCTAGGGAAGTTTTGCTGATAAATTAGGCTTGTTGAAATAAAAAAAAAACAGAAAGATGCAAAATGATACAAAGGAGAAAGTAAGTAATTAAAGGCTTAAAACAGTGCAGTTGAAGTCAAACATCAAAACGAAAGATGGATGATTTACCTAGTTCACTGTCCAGTTCCTCCGTGTGTACCCCTTCTTCTCCAAGGGAAGAGCAGTAAATGAGACAGAAAAAATTAAAAGAAAATTTCAGATACCAGCACCAAGCAAGAAATTCCCTACAGCAAACAGCAGAACCGGCACTAATTTTCTACCAAGCCCAAGCTTTCTATTTATCAACTTTAGTGCTCAGAATATTGATGGATCTGATGTAGATAATGAAAGAACTGGTTCTTGCATTCTTAAAATATCTGTATCAATTGACTACTTCCATGCCACAGTTTGTTATGGCAAAGTAATACATTTGTGTTGTGCTCACTGTAGTGAAGCTTCTCTGCCAGATCTGAATGGTCCGACCTTCCCAATCCATCCTGTAGACACGGGGATCTATCAGAGGCCAGACCTGAATACTAATGAAGAAATCCGAGAGGAAAACCTTACATCTAAATAAGAACTAATGTAGCAAGGTTTTCAAGAAAGTACCTAAATTTATGTCTAAACATGGTCCAATTGACTTCACTGTAGCTACTCAGGTGATTTAAGATAGACATGAAGCAAAGGACCTCCTTTAACTGGAGGCACAGGCCCACACTGAAGTCCAGATGCTCTGGTGAGACACACACAGGAATGCACCAGTTTTATCGGGGCACCTGGGACAAAGATCACATAATTTTTCAAACACACACAAAGCCATCAATATTCGCTGTTGCTCCATTTATCGTTATCTGCTCCATATTCATAAGTTAACAGTGACACAGATGATTAAAGTATTTCTTAGCCTATAAATAATAATAATGCAGTCTGAAAATGAAGGATGATGACAAAACCAGAACAAAGATGGTAAAAACAATCTTGGACCTAATACAGTAAAAGTATAAGCCGCATAAATGAATGATAGAAGCAAACAGAAGATGTAGTATCACAGCATTGCTTTTGAAAAGTTGGACACCTGAAAAAACACTTCCTCGACCTGTTTGCTATTTATTCTACCAAAACAGTAGTTTAGGACCATTAGTGTGAAACATGAATTGCAATTTCCTTTGATTGCCTAAACAACTGGAAAGGACTGAAAACTTGTTAGGGACATGTATCCTGACGAAGAAAAAACACAAGGCAACGGCACCCAAACAAATCTGAAGCGACACCTAACATTGATAAAAACCACAAACAGGATGGGATCGAGCCTGGAAACTCACACACAAACAACAAACAAAACAGAGGAGGAATCCCACTGCCTCCAGTGGAAATACTCCCAACAGTGACCCGTGACAAAAATGTCCAGCATCTATAATGCAATAAAATAACCTCCTCTCTTCTTTGTGCTCACGTTGCTTCCTGAAATATAGTTATTCTTATGTGCAAGATCAGAGCAGCCAAGCAAAACAGCGCAGGGCACCGCTATGCTTATGAAGCAACTGGTTTAACTACTGAATGTTAAAAATATTCATTAATGAGAAACTTAGTGAATGAAGTGAAGGGGTGTGGGGGGAGATGAAATTTGCTAATTTTAAGGACCTGATACACAAAAATGCCACTACTCTGCAAAACTATCAACTTAATTAAATACAAAAAATTACCCAGCTGTATGTTTCTAATCCCAATTAAATAAATTATCCCAATGCTTGTTTTATAATTGCTAAGCAGACAAGAAGTTTGAAAGACCTTCCCTTCTGCGAGGAGACTTAAAACTGTTTAACAGAGGAGCTCAGCCGCCCGCCGTTGGCTTATGCTACCGGCTGCTCCTTGCCCGGGCTCAGAGCACGCTGAGCGACAGCAGCACGGGCTGCTGGTTGGCATCACCGGGGCTATCGACCTCGTGGGAGTCTTGCTGGTAGAGAAAGCCAGGAGAGAAGTTGTGCTTCGGGGAAAACTACCCTCTGAAAGAGGAAATCTTATGCTGAAGACTTAGCAACCTCCTCTTTAAATTGCCAGCAATGCTGAACTGCAAGGAGGAGGGAGCTTTGCCTGCGTACGCTATTATTTAATTTTGTTCCAGTTCTGATAACCCACTGACATATCCATTTTTAGGCGCAGAGCAAGGCCTCCATTAATGCAGCTCCCTCTGCTCGCTCCTTACAGACGATGCCAGTTGCTAAGGATGTGAAGGAGGCATCAGCTCGGTGTGCTCAGTTTTTGCCTGGGCTTTGCACACCCTTGTGCTTTGGGGGCACGCTGCGCTGTGCACTAGGAAGTTGGGGACCCGCTCCATCACAGCAGCAAAGGCTGCACAGGCAAATTCTCACATCCTGAAAAATCTCACACGTGAAAGAAAGCAGAGGCTGAAAAACTGCTTGTGCAGAAATAGTAACAGCAGTTCTGGAGGCCGGGTTTGAACCTACCAGTAAAAAGGGATTGAGTTGATTCTTTCCTGAAATAATCTCATAATTCTTACTGAGCTGACTCACACCAGTAGGAAGTTAATCATATTACAAAAACTAATTTTACAAGGGTAGCATCAACACTGACAAAGAAAACCCTTTCTTTTTTAAGATACATCTGCCATGATAGCATTGTGCTAGCCAAAACTATGCATCAGAATACCACCACCTTTCCTGGTCAGTAGACAAAAATTTCCACCCAGGTTTTCTCAAACATTTAAATTATTTTCATCATGATTCCCTTTTTCTTCCAGTATCTCCTAAAGGATGCAGGGGAAAAACTTCCTTTAACAGTCCTGCATTTGGCTGCTCTCTATTGGACAGTGGCTTGCATTTCCAACATCTCAAGGAATACAAAATTATATCAGTGTAAATTTCCAGTGGCAAAAATCTACACTTCCAAATGCAATTTGTTTTCAGCAGTCATAACACTAAAAGACTATCAAAATTTAACAGCAGAAGTGAAGCAATTGAGTTATTTCTGCTCAAACAAGGAAATAATACCATAACTTTTTCAATTCATGTAAAGCAGCTGGCTGAAGCGTAACACAATGGAGCACGCAGAGACTCAGTTGCTTTCCTCCTACACAGCGATCCAATGAGCAAATATGTTAGAAAACTTTGAGTCTTGTTCAGCAACAGTGACTATTCAAATGCCTTTGCAAAACCAGATGCCTCTTACTTCTAACCCTTCTTTGATTTTTATTAAATAATCTGCCATCTCAATGGCTCACATACACAGACAGTGAGTTTACAGCAACATAATGGACATTGTCTCTATGCACTTACTAATAAACTTCTTTTTTGTTTTTAGGTATTTCTGAACACAAGTTATTGGAAAAGGGAAAATGAAAAGAAGAAACCCACCTAGAAATGGACCAAAGACATTATTATTTCACTATTTGCAGTCTCTTACCATCATCTTCACATTCTTCTAGAGGCTTCTGCTGTTTGTTCAGGCACCGTGGATCTAGCCAAGATGTTGTTTTTGTGTTGTGGCTGGAAACCAAAAATGGAAATATGACCTTTGTTAATAAAGCAGAGATGAAGTATCAGTGATATAAAAGTATATACCCTCTTTATTATTCAACAGACCTGAAGGCATCCTTTTGCTTCAGAAGAAATGGCGTTACAATTTGACACTTTTCAAACTAGTCTACCAAATCACAAGAATCTTGGCATTGAAAACACAAAAGTGAAAGTATACAAATCAGCATTCCTGACTGGAAGGATGCATGTGAAAGCTGCAGTATTATAATATTAATTTCCAAACTTTTGTCTTTGATTATTTATTTCTTAATTCCAGAGGATGCCTGTGAGCCATTTGCCTCCTGATGAAAAGACAGAAGTTTCCCCTCCTCCCTAAACCATGCAGAGGCCTTTGTTCCTGTAAAAAACCTTTGACATTTGTCTAGATTTGATCCAAGCATTAGTCAAACCCAAAATTTCCAGTGAAAACTTTTTAATTACACAAATAAATATGTCCTGTCAGAGCCTTTGATGGAGGTTGAACAGCTTTACTTTCAACTCTTCCTTTCTACGAGTCCCCTGACAGTACCGTGATGCCAGTCCCAGCAGTGAAGGCTAAATAGTAAACAGGCTTAAAATACATTTTCTAGAAATTATATTCTCCCATCTTTTCATTCGTACAGGAAGACCATTTTGTAATGTAATGCTTCTTCTACAACCTGATGTCATCCTAGACATAACGTGCCAAGATAGCCCTCCAGTCCCCGAGGTATCATTTATCTCGCTTAGCCTTTAACACTGCTTAACAGTTTTAAGTTTCAATACCATAGTAATGCTATTTACTTCTCCTTCAAGGTCTCGGAGAGGTTTACAAACTTAACCTTAGCCTCACAACAGTCTCATGAAGCTGGAAACACTGTAATGAGGGCTATGATCCCTGAGGAACTAACAGCAGACCAGAAAACTTGTATTTTATTGCAAGAAGAGGGGACTGCCCTGCCCCTAGGATACGAATATGTAAATAAAAAGTCCTTGTTTTACACATCCTACTACCCAGCCCTCCCAAGGCAGGACGAGCAAATGCATTTAATCCTTTTGTAGGCTTCAGAGCAATTAATCGCCAACTAGAAAACGGAATGGCAGAAATTCAGCAAGTAAGGCAAATTAACAGCAATAAAGCAGAGGGGGTTCTGCCAACCTATAAATAAGAAAGTCTGTAGTCTAGCTGAGAAAGGGAGTGATGGGAGGAGAGCAGTGAAATATTTGCATATTTCTTGCAACTTCGTCTCGCTCACCAAAGGCTCACAACAGCGTTGTTTGCTGAGGCACAGAAAATTTAGCTAAACACCTTTCAGATCATACACTCAGAGGGACAGAATTGTGTTAGACCCTGTAAAATGCATAGATCTACATGCAGGGTAATGAGGGATTGGGATGCTGCAAGTAATGAAAATCCCGATTAAAGCACCAGAGGAACGTATCTCAAGAGCCAGATTGCTTCAGCTACAAGCCATCAGGATTGGTTATCCAACATGCAGCTCGGGCCCCACTGGACCTGTGCTGGTTCTGTGCAAGCAGCTCAGATGTTCCCATACTGTTCCCTTCAGCACCCTGACTCGACAACCCAAGGTGCTGTCGATGACGGTACAGACATCGGAGCCAGCTTGGGTCCACACAGCTCATTAGCTTGCTCTCTTAATTTGATACAAATCAGACTAAATTGTTTCCAGGCTCAGGGTGTCCTCAGAATTAATAGAACTGCAGTCATTCTGTGCTGCATCCGTGCTAACACGTTCTTTGCACAAAAATCCCCCCCCCCCCCGGCCCCATGCGTATGCGTCCTCAAAATGGCCAATCTGCGCTGTGGGGAAGGCAGCAGTTGGTGTCCTACCAGATTCCCCTGTCAGACAGACAGCAGTGCAAGCAGGCTACATTTTCCCACCACATACACTATTCTCCTGCAAAAGGTCTAACAAAAGGTTCTACAGTCCTGCATTGCTAAGAGAACACACACACACAATACAGCAGGGATGGGTTTTGGGGAAACTGGTGGCAGCAGCAGAACCTGTTGCCGAAGCACCTGTAAGGAAGGACAGTAGCGGGCCACGTAGGGACAAAAGGGAGCAACCAGCTGCTTGGGCAGCATTTAGTGCTTATCATCTGTCCTCCTCCAGGGAAGAAAATGGCAGGCTGGGTGGGCTATTACTCAGGCTGCCTTACATATGTTAAAGCCAGAGACTGCGTCAAAGAATGAGGCACCCCGTGGACATAACAAGGGGCAGAACATTGTGTTCGGGATAATGAACACATTTCAGTTTCATCTGATATGCAGGTGATGAGAATTTGCATTGAGCCTCCTAGACTGTGGCTTACACCAGGGAGGCGGTGGAGCCTCTTCATGTAATTGAGAGCACCCTGGAAAAATGGCCATTTTTACAGGAGCCCTCTCCCAGCTGGTGAAGAGCTGCTGTGGTGCACCCAGTCCTCCCAGCTCCTCACATCTTCTGGCACTTCTCTGATGCGCTCTCCCCTGCCACTGCAGCCAAGGGAAAACCTCTTCTGATGAATCATTCCTTGGTCCTGTCCAAATGATCCCTCTTCCTGATGATGGAGCAGGACTGCTCCCCTTCCTGCCCTAATCCAGCCTAATTCTTCGGATCATCAGAGGGGGCATTAGCAGAGGAGGTTCTATACTAATTGGCCGCTGGCTTGTGGTACACAGACAGAGGACCTCAGTTTCCAAGACCACATTAAACAGACCATCAAATCCAAAATCAATTCCTCACCCCCCTTCTCGACTTAGGCAGCCAAGGGCTTGAGTTTCAAAAGCTAATTGAATTTTAATGTCTAGCTAACCTCTGTGCAAGAAATCTCTTCCACTAACAGGTCCCATTTTATAAGTTACTCCTACCTCAATAAATCTAGACAAGTATAATTAGAGACTATTATTTATGGCATGAAAAAATCAATATCGTCATAAAACTGCTGACAGCACTCAGCTCTTAGGCAAAGACTGCAGAGCACGAGGTACTTCTTTTCCAAACTTAGTGTGCCTACTCTGCACTGAGCTATGGCTTCTGCAAACCACCGGAGCACGTTAACACGTTTGGGCCATTTGCTCTGATGAGAGGACAACACCCAAAGTCCATTCCCTGGTTCCACACAACCAGAGGAACTCTCTCTGCTGTGTTACGCACCGAGGCAGCTCCAGAAATGAAGTCTCAGCCCTTTCAATTAGGAGCTTTCATTCCACCCGTGAAAACAACTGGCCCATATTTTATAAGTGTCGGTTGCTTTTGTAACCGCCCTCATAAAACAAGCAATTCCCTCTGCCTTTGAACTCAGGAGTAATTTGGATGTTAATCCAATCAGGAAATGCAAAACCCCTTCAGAAACAGTAAAGAACTTACAGCTCTGCAACTTAACTGTATACACTAAATATTTAATACACACACATACACACACAAAAAATGCATCCGTGGAGGTTTACAAATGCCCAGAGAGAGAGGGAGAGAGATGGAATTAGAACAACAAAAATGTGCTTTACTCTATAAAATAGACTTCTCCGTTCTCCGTGTAGGCCATCTCCCAGTTTTCCGGCAGAGGACCTAGGTTATCCTCGGCAGAAGGAGGTAGGTATTGAGGGAGGTTCTGAGATGGTTCCGTGGTGGGAACGTTGGTGTGGCTATCAATCGCGGACGGTGGGGCTGTGTCTCTTACGATATGCGTGTTATGCTCGTCTTGGTCACCAGACTCTGCTGTGGAATAAACAAGCACAAATAAAAGTGAAAATCGGTCTTTTTTCCTCCTCCCATTTGCTTCTCCAGGTTTATCTTTAACGATTTTCCTCGCCTCGCTTTTTAATTCGCAAGAAAGAGCAACAGATGAACCGAGGGCAGAGACTCTGCGGTCTTTTTTGCCAGCATGGATGAGCTGGCTTTGCCCACACAGCCTGTGCCAAGGCAGCCCCTCGCCAGCACAAATCAGAAGCTGTGATCAACTACTGTGTTCGCTCTAATAGGCCCTGCTGAGGTACCAAAGTCTTCCAGGCTGTCTGAGGCCAGGGCTCACTGATGTAGATCAGTTCAATGAGCTTCTGAGCAGGCTTACAGGTTCACTCCCGCAGTGCCAATTGTGGGACGGGGATTAGGAGAACAAAAATTCCTGTTTGAAGAATGATCAAAAGGGGAGATTTTTACAAGTGCAGAAGGTAGCCAGAAGCTCAAAGTCAACAAGCTAATGGCAAATGTCTTTAGCGCAGTGCATTTTTTTAAATTAAAAATTAAAATGAATGTCAGCGCTACACCATGTGTCCACACTAGTGCCTGTTCTCACTGTCTGAGGAGATTTATTCCATGGCTCATCACTGTATCTTTCTAGTCAAAGTCACTCAGGGGTACTTTATTATGTATCTGGCCCTTCTCCCTCCAAGGAAACTTTTCTGATGCAGTTGTGAGCTGTATCCATGAAGAAATGCTCCTCATTCCCTCCACCCCTAACCACAGTAAATGCTCTCCACAAACCAGGCCTGTGCCCCTAACTCCTTCACAGAGAGGTTTTGGCAAAACACACAAATTCTAAAATTACCCGTGTCTACAAAAGGGCTTTTCTCTGGTTGGTTCTTGAAGGTGTTGGAAATTAATGGCAGTACTTCCAAATCACCTGGGACTACCAGTCTCCGGTACCTGCAGCACACTGAGCAAAATACAGAGATTGGTGTCACATTCTGCCAAGTCCCCAGGCAGTGGGAGTGAAAGGGCTTCACAGTCAAGACCTCACCTCTGGACTGGAGACCACGGACCTCCTCAATTCACAGCCCACAGCCTTGGGTTTTGGGGGCACCATTAACTGCAGGTCCTGTGCTATTTCTAGTCTGTGTGCTGCCATTACAAAAAGACAAGATACCGAAGATAATAAACTGGGAGAAGAGGGAAGAAAAAGATCTAGACTATACTAGTACCCTGGCTGCCTTTTAGCCTTCCTGGCGGTCGATATTTTTAGGTAGAAGATGACAAGATAAAAGAAGCATGAATGAATCATTGCCAGCTTAAGACTGCGAATGTAAACATGCCAAAGTCTGGAAGACACAAGTCATCGAGAGGTCTTCTAAGGAAGCAGGAGCATTTTAATATGGCTAGCACACTTACATGTGAAAAAAAGCATAAGGAATCACTTTGGTATATCAGAAATAACTCTTTTCTTGATTCTGTGCCCATTCAATGGAGGCAAGGGGCCAGGGTGTGATAACATTGTGACAAATGAGCTGCATTTTCCAGTATTTCATCTTGTGAAGGAAAACAAGGAAAAGAAACGATGCTCGAGTTAGTTCAGGGGCACCAAACTGAGACAGGCAGGAAGAAGGTCAAACAGCTTCTCTCACCAGCTTCCTCCTAAAATCAGAGCCTGTGACAAGGGCTGAGGTTGCTGCCATGTCACAACAGGTGAGAAACTGTCCTCAGCTCAAAACTTTGTAAAGGAGCCAGTAAGCAGAGACAGAAACTCCAGCCTGGGAGGTATTAGGCCAGCCAGGAGTGATCTAGGTTGGAAATACGTAACAGGTAGCAGCCAGAGCACAACCCTCAAAGCTAAAG
>JAOXJM010000003.1:8887687-8924516 GCA_026413425.1 Tringa solitaria
CTAGGTTGGAAATACGTAACAGGTAGCAGCCAGAGCACAACCCTCAAAGCTAAAGGCAGTTTGGCCCAGAGAGGGCCAAAACTAAATCTCATCTTAAATCTTTTTAAACCTTTATGCAGACGTCAGAGCCAGGACTTTGGCAGGTAGGAACTGGCATGACAGCTCCTACGACTCATCAGAGGCTGGGAAGGAAAACTGTCATGGTGCTAGGAGGTGACCAGAGGACAAAGGACCTAGCGCCAGTGATGGTGAGCACCCACAGCAAGCAGCTGTGGAAGGCTTGAATGTATGGAAAATGCTGCTTTCTAAGCACCTACCTCAAAGGGTAGGTGAATTCAGCATTTGGAACTGAGCTGAGGAAGTAATGCCCTATGCACTAACAAATACTAGGATTGCAGGCATGGGGAAAAGATCTTGCTCCTCAGATCTTCACAAACTTCCAGTGGATTTCTGTGGAAACTCAACTATCTCCAATAGTATTGTGCTCTGAATCTGCCACCACAGCACTTGACTAGATTGCAAAAGTTTCCAGTGATCTTTCAGCCAATGCTCAATAGTAGCCATGGCAGGACTGAGATCTGTGTTCAACAGAACATGAGGCCTTCACAAAATAAAGAGCTTACACCCCTGTTTCAGACCTCATTCCTGCAGAAAGCAGGCCTAAATTTGCTGTAAGGTTACCTTGGAGAAGAGGGCCTAGTAATTGTGTGTGACAGGTATCTCTAGATGCAAGGAAAGGGAAAGGACAGCAACATATTTAGCAAGGAGCAGTAATTAATTTCAAATGTAAACCTGGTTGAGCCATTTCATACTGTTTATAATTGTCAAGGATAGCTCAACTCTTCCTTGAACTTTGTGCAACTAATGGCTTTGAACTTTTCCCCAATTTTTTCTCATCCAGCTCAAGCCCACAAAGCCTTTTTAGAAGACACAACTGTGCACATGATTGTCCACACCTGGACACCTGCCACTGAGGTGGTGTTGTCCAGTTCTGTCCAGGACTGACAGCTGTGCAGTAAATCCCTTAAAAACAACCCTCCTCCCCCAAATCGTCCCCATGTATCCTAACTCATGGATTGCAGTATTTTTGTTTTACCTGTGAAGCTACTGCTCATTTCAGGTACATCATCCTCTTCCTCATTCTCTGTATGCACTATGCCAGCATTTTGCATATCATTGTAAGACTTGGTTCGCTTTGGAGTCGACTGCTTGGAGCCAGACTGCAGGTTTTGCAAAGCATCGGTGGAAGTCACTTTCCCACTGAGGGGCTGGCTGGGAGGCTTGGGCGTTCCATAATAGTTACCTAGGCAATAGAAACACATTTGCATCTTCAAAAGGGAACAGTTTATAGCAGCAAGATTTCTATTTTATTTTCAATCCCATTAAAATCTGTCTCTCCCCGCAAGTAAGTAAGTACATAACCTAAGAGACGCCGTTCCCATTTTTGGGGGTGCATATTACATGTCTAGAGCAGACATGGAAATATTTCTGACCTGTTAAGTTATTCTCATTGAATCTCTAAAAGGAGAAGCAATGGTTGTATTGTTTAGGTGCACTGAGCGTACAAGGGCTAAAACAAAAGGCAGTCGTGGTGAATAGCAAAACTTCATCTTGTTACATCTGAATTTCAATTAGTAGCCTTTTTACATGTGTGCACCCACACAATGCTGTGGCAGATCTGGAGTGAGCCCTGCAGAAAATAAAAAATTCATGACTGCTATCACCCAGAGAAGTGATGAAAGGCTCGATGGCCTGCTTTAATACACAGGTTCTTTTACGGTGGATGTTGCATTTAAAAGGCAAAACCTAGTCTCTCTCTAAAAGAAAACTTTGCCAGAGGAGAGAAAAGGAAAGGTACCACGTGGCACTGCTTTCTTCAAAGAGGAGACTCAGCAGTTGGGTGAACTTGAGTAGAAGTGAACAACCAGACCTTAAAGCAAAACTTGAAGGGACAAAGATCCACCCACAGTTATGCAAACACAGGGCTCTTGGCAGCTGTCCCCAGATGTGATGCGAAGAGTGCAAAGTGCTTGGGATGCTTCACTGTCACTTTAAGTGACCGTGGAAGAGATGCAGAACAAGCGCAGGTTCATTGATGCCAGAACCACTTGAGGTACGTCACTGTTCCTATTTTGCTTCACCTCAAACACCACAGTAGCACTTGACCTGCCCTGAAGTGCTCCACAGGAACCTCAGGCCTGGAATTGGTTCCCGCAGCACTGGGCATTACTGGAATTCAGGCCTATTGCAAGGCATGTCGTTTTATACAATGATCTGTGATATATAACTCTTTTACATAAAAATCCCCAAATTCTCCCTTTCAAGAATTATAATTATTTTTCATTTGCCACCTTCAGATTCCAAGGGTGAACTTAAAAATTCTCCCTATATTCTCTGGCATGACAAAACGTAAAGCACGGTCTCCAATATAGCTTTGTATAAGCCCACATGGGGGTGCACACATATGGCTTTAACTGTAGCAGCAGCACAAAATTCTTCTCTAAAATATACACGCACATTTGATTACATTCTTCGTCTATGTCCATAGGCTATGTATAATCTAAAAGCTTTATTTTTCAATCTTTCAGTACATAACTATATATTTAATATCCATTCCCCAGAAAGTGTACATGCCCCTTTATTAGCCCTGTTACACTACATGGGAACCAGAGGCAGATTGTGCAAAGGCACTTTAAAACCTCATCTGCTCTAAAAAAGGTAATTTTTTTTCATTTATTTTTATACATATGCATGTGTATTTTTGTTGCAGAAGCCAGCAACATCATTCATACACTGAGATACGACACTGAGTTTAAAGTTAGCCAAGCAGCTTTGCATTGACCTGCCCCACTGCAGTACACAGTAGTTCCAACTCACCCAACACGTTTCATACTGCTCAGTCATCACACACTCGATGTTCCGAATGACATAATACCTTTTAAATACCCTGGAGGTATTTTAAAAGACGGGTAGACATGATGCTTGGTGACATAGTTATTGATGGTTTTTGTCAGCGTTAGGTTGATGGTTGGACTTGATGCTCTTAAAGGTCCCTTCCAACCTAGGCAATTCTATGATTCTATGACATATGCTTATTTCGGTTTGGAAGTACAAGTTGCTTATCTCAACTCCTGTTTAGCTGGCTGAATTGCCTTTCCCATTAGGATCATCTAAGCCCCTTACAATCCCAAAGCTGTGTGGGTTGTCAGCTTTAGGAGAAGGCCACAGGGATCGTACATATCCTAATGGTCACAAATCTCAACCTGCCACTCTGGAAGGTCTCTGGATACATCAGGAGCCAGGGAGAGCATGAATCACCCTGGCTCAGGCTGGCAGAGTCCTTCTGGGAAGTCCACTTTGGACACAGGTCGCTATCTTTCTCCCTAACTGCCTTCCAAGAGGAGAAAAAGTCTTTCTTTGAGAGCTGAGGCTGGAGAAGTCAGATGAGCTCCTATCTCCACGCTTTTACAGCCGGAGTACTAGGACAGTAACACGTGCAGGTTTGTCTTAACAAGGTGTGTTCGAGCCTGTATACAACGTTGTGGATTCAGCTCCATAGAAGCAGCAACGCTCTGCAACACTTTCATCTTCTGTTCATCATTTCAGAATCTTAAATGCACATTGATGCATAATTTATAGGGAGAAGGAAATTACTTCTTCTGGAAAGAGCCTCTAATGGGGATGGAGGCTCCTCAAGCAAGTTGCAGTCTCTGCTAAAGAAATTATTCTTATGCTCTATATACTGCAGGACTATTTTATACAAAAAGAAGAGGAACAGGGGAGAGAGAGTGCAAAGGTAGGCGGGCAGAAAAAGGATAATCTACCCTGCTGCCATCATATCCTCTTCAGCATTTCTCCTGAAGAATGCTGCTACTTTGGGAATTTGGGTGTTTTTTTGTCTGTTTTTCCAGACAAAATGTGTTTTCGTAGGATGTCAACTGCTAAGCAGAGAGATCCATGTGTGTGCCATATATGTGAGAACAGCTTTTATTTATGGCACTGCACACCGATATTTTGTGCAAAATTTATTTCAGGTCTGTGGTAAATGGTTAAATCTTTTGCCATGGATGCAACAAAGTGAATGAAGGGGATATATAGGTGTTGCTAGTGGGGATTTTTATTTCTCCTGGACAAGAAGATAGCATAGGTGTTACCATCCATCCTCCAATTACAGAGAAATATAAGATTATATCTTTAAGGTTTGCTTCTTTTCAGTTCCTCTAGAAAGACTCAAAGCCGGAGCTCCTAACAGTTCACGGAGAGCTGTTCCTCAGCAGAAAAACAGGCTTCTCTGAAGTATTTCAGATTTGCTTACAGCAAAATCATTAGTTACTCTTCAAACCAGCCATAGCTGTTGGTACTACTATTAGTGAATAATTATTTTCTACCAACACAGTGTGCTGTCTTAGTGGATCCCTATAAGTATATGTGAACACATACAAAGAGCAAATACAAATGTGCAACCAAGCATGGCTCTGCATGTGTGGGTTTTGTTTTGCAGAATATGGGAAATGCAGCCATTGGGGCTGAACTTTTCATTTACCTCCACAGGAGGCAGATTCAGCCTGAGTCAATATTCAGAAAAATCACAGCTCTTCCTTCAGATTCACACAAGGATGAACAGGTTTGGGAGACAAACCAGCTTATGATGAAAAACTGCAAATGAAAGCTCCAACCCAGCTTCCAGGTGACACGGAAAAAGAGAAAAAATCGGAATGCTCTCTTTTCCTCATGTTTGCTGGATGCAGTTAGATCTATTTCTCTTCTCTAAGCAAATCTTTTTGAAGATGTGGCATGTGGAACTGGGCATGGGGGCAGACATACCATTAGGAGGGACTGGCACTTAAATTATCATTGAAACTCATGTTTAGACATTGAAACTCATTTTAATCCTAAAAATTAGAAAGAGAAAATATTTACCCTATGACTCAGAAATCCAAACGTGCACCATTAACAACTGACAGTGAACAGACCAACAAGAGTTTTAAAATACTCAGACTCGACATTATTTGTTCAAATTGAATCTGTCAATGTTTATGAAAAAACATACATTTAAAAATATGCTTTAACAGTGTTTTGTGAGCCACTTGTAAGCCTACAGAAGGGGCTAACTTCATAGCCAGTGTAATTTGCACTGAATATCCAATCAGCTCTAATTATTAACAGCATATTACATGTGCATACACAAGCATCTGTCATCCCAGAGGATCCCAAAACATTTTCTAAAGTCAGCTCAGTAACTACAGCAGGACTCCCCGGGGTGCTGAGCTCCCCCAACGGCTCAGGTGAGGCTCTGCAAAACTTCTGAGGACTGTGTCCCTAACGTGGTGCCTCAAAGCTGGAAAAGAGTACCCTGTGTCCCAGACGAAGGAGATTTCTTAATGTAGACAGCGGGAAAAACTCTCCTTTTCTGTGGAAACGCCAGTTCTGAAGCAGCCAGAATGGCAGAAACAGCACTTTCCCATGTCTGATTCCTATGGGAACACGTCTTCCAAGCTTTACCCTCCTCTCAGTCACGTTTGGATCCTGCCTACAGCAACTGAATTCATAGCTAATAACCATGCATTCACTCAGCAGATGCACGTACTGTTAATTGTACTCCTTGTCATCCCCTCTCACTAACCCTTATTTTATTCAGTCCCTTGGTGCTTAAAACTTATTTAACCACAACCAAAGTTTGATGGCAGCTTTTGCAGCCATGACTTAATCCACACATTCTAAAGCGCCACTCAGGAGAGTGCACAAAAATAACAAGAATAATGAAAAAAACCCAGAATAGCTATTTGGAATGAATTGATTTCTTTTCATCTCCTTATCTCTAAGTGTCGGCAGCTTACACGTTTTAGCATCAGGCACAGTAATTAGACTTTAGTAACAGCTAATCACAACAATAAGACAAGTTCTCATCATCATAACACTTCTTCCTCTGCCAATTCAAGCAGTGATCACAATCAATGAAAGCAATCTACAGCAGCTTCTGTGCTGTCCTGCAGCTTATGAATTAAAGCAACGCTGTCAGCCGAGAGAACTTTGTTTTTAAGTTTTAGAAACCTAGTGGTAATGGAAAATTTGTCTTAGATTTCAAAATAGCAAAACATTCTTATTAAATATCCCCCTGATGGGCAGTAAATTCACAGAGAACCTTAGGGTGTTTATATGACCTGGAATTTGAAATGTAATTCACAAAAATACACCAATTAGCTTACCCTTATGCTAAAAACAATTAATCTAATCCATAAAAACTTTTGTCAATCACCATTCAATTCAATTACGGTTGCAAGGACCCCATCCATCCAAGACACTGTTTCTGAAAGGGCTAGAAATGCACGAGAACAGAGACGCAATCTGAAAGGGTCTAAAGTGGAATGGGTATCAAATTGGGTGTTTCATGTTGCAGAGGGGGAAGATGAGACCACGGAGGCTGCTGGGGTGGGGACAGGGTGGCAGAGTTGACATGGGGAGGTGAAAGGAGGCAGAGAAGCTGTGTGCAAGGTGAAGCACGAGCTTGAGCATTAATCCTAATGGTACAACATCAGTTGAAAAAAGCGGTCCCAAACCATGTATTTCAGTCAATCTGTAGGTGTTGGCTTTGCTGTAGCTATTCTCTTGTTCTGGGGAGGAGAACTTGTCTTGCTTTTCTGGTGTGAAGAGATTTAGGGCTGGAACTGGGAGTGCATTTGTCTCTCAGGAAAGGACACAGCAGTTCCGAATTTACTGCCTCCTACTGTGAGGCATCATTTTGCAATTACAAAAAAACCCCAAGAAACTCAAAAGCCTCTCTGTAGCACAGAGGACCCTGCATCCATGAGAAGTGCATCTGATCTTCAAAGCCACCACTCGGTGTTAACAAGGACTCCATTAACAGCTCATGTTTTAAAAAGCAGTTCATAGCTTACTGTGTTGTTGCAAATGGGTGTTTTGGGAAAGAGACTTGGAGATAAGCAGCAAAATTAAGCAGGGCCTTGACATGAAGGCTTTAAATGTAATTATTAATGTAATTGTTTTCTTTTCCAAGACGAAGCTCTTCTTCTCTGCACTGTACAAGAACCAAAACAATTGACCCTTAATTTTAGCAGAAGAGCTTCTGCTCCTCTAATCCTGCAAGAGTGCTTGTGTCTGATTAGCACAGGATGAATTGGTTCCTGGGAGCTGTGCTCCTGCCGCTGTGTTTCGTCTGTTCTCTTCCCAGATCACATTCTGCTACAGATTTCTACATTTAGATGACAGATCTGGCTGCTGTCTGTGGGGTTCACCTAGCTGCAACTGCACATTGATTAGCAATTGCCTCCAGGAAATTCAGAGTATCCAGGCAACCGGGAGGCGGCCCCAGATACAGCATCTGGCTGGGAAGCAAAACACAGGCAAGGAAAGAGATCTCAGAGAAATTAACCTGCAATAGATGCAAATCTGATTTGCTTTACATAGTAGATTCTCTGTCAATTTTTGCAGTTCTTAATGGGGAGGTTAACTGGAAGATCAGTCTTGAGTTTCTCGTTAAGTTAGTCAAAATGTTACAATATGCACATTTCAATTTATGTCTGAAATTTAACATATATTCTAATTAGTGTCCTTATAGGCAATGAAAGCATAGCAGAAAGTCACCTACAGCTCAAATGAGTCTCATTTATTCTGATTTTTCCCACATTGAGATATCACCAGGTACGCCACATACTATTGTTAACACTCCTGTACAGCTGTGTCCAAGCACATTTTATGCATGGAATATTTCTAACAAGCCAAAACAAGGCAAAGATACTTAAAGTAACAACTAAACAATAAGATTTTGATAGTATGGGGTGTGAGATGTCTGTGGAAGCTCAAGGTGTTTTTTGATTTTAGCTATATTAGAGCAACTGCTATATCCACATGCAAATAGATTTAAAAGAAATAATCATAGGCAACATAAATAAGCATGTGTTTGTGCAGAGTACGCAGAGAACACAGGAGAAGCAGGTGGAACACACCCTACCTAGCACAAGGCTGTAAGAATCAAGAAAATGCAATGTTAAGCCATAGCAACGTGCAACTCTTCTTGCAAATACTGAAATACTGATATATATACTCCCACCGCAGGATGTGTCCCGTTAACACCTGGCCTCTCTGGAAGGTGCTGGGATGCGTATAGCAGCTCACAGCATAGGGTGAGTGGCAGGGAAACACCATGATTTGCAGAGGCCAGGCTGCCTCCTGGGGCAGAAGGGCTGCCTGGCTGCAAAGGAGCTGGGTAACACCAGCAAGGTGCAGACACAGTTCTAGAGACAGCCCCGAGAACATCCAGTACCAAGAAACGATGCTGGAATGTGCCGAGCTGCCATGTATCAATGGACTACTATGAAGAGCCTTCAACACATCAGATTGTGGTTAAGGAGTAAATAAATCCTTAAAATTAGCTGAAGTCTAACTTATGGAAAAAACAACCAACTTGCCACTTTTTGGCTGTAGGTGTTTGGGAAAAACCTTTCCCTCAAGGTTTGTGTTTTAAGATGCACCAAGAAACAGTGAAAAGCAGGACTGCTAATCGACAATTTCAGACAGAGCTCACATTGGAAAACTTCTTGTTAAAGGTACACAGAGAGAAGCCAATCAGGAATTCCATAGGAAATTTCAAAACCACTCGGAAACCGTATCACACATTTGAATATTTGCTTTTAGAGAAAGATTTACTCAGCTACCACTTTAGCTGTTTGCAGAATGAAGCATTATCATCAGATGACACTTCAGCAGCATTCACGCTTCACACTGATAGCCGTGCGCATACACAAGATCTTGTTGTCTTTTCTTTTTTCACTAGTGGTTTAAAAATAATAATAATAATAAAAAAAAAAAAAGAAAGAAAAGTATACAAGCCAAAGAGAGACAAGGAATCTTTCTGCAGTGCCCAGATGTTAATAAGTGGATATTTGACATGATACATTGTAACGGTGCTAAAGGAGCCGTTATGATTTATTGAGTCAATCTGTAGTATGGAAACATTAATAAGCGGATCTTATCTTATTAAGCGGAACATGTTGTTCCACTGCATGGGCATCCCCAGCATCTGCCACCCTTACTCGCCCAATCTTCCTGTCATGTTTTGCATGCCACAGACACAGCTCTCATTCCAAGGTTGTACCGAGCTGGCCAGACCCACAGGCTGTGAGGACATCAGAAAGAAAAAACAGAAAAACCCAGCCATTTTGGTCAAGCAGCTGGGCAAGCGGGGCTGCTATGAAGAAACACAAGGAGAGCAAGCACATGAGACAAATTAGGTTAAAGGCATCTTGATTTGAAGCATGTTGCTGAATACACCTCTCTACTTCAGCTCACATTCTAACTGCACTATTAAGGTAATTTATTACACTCATTAAGTACCACAATCAGAGACCCTGTCTACAGTCGCTAGTTTTATACACTTTAAAAATGTTAGCAAGTCACCCCATTACATCTTAGTCATGAGACTAATGCAGATTACTTATTACTTCTCTTGGCAATCACATAACACTTGTCCTGAGAATGAAAGATGATGCCTTGACAATAATACGCTATAATGTAATAACCCTTCACATGTTATAAAGTGCAGCACTTTTTCTTTTGAGGATCACTAAGTGCTGGGCAGGCATTCATTAATACAGCCTCGCCAGACCCCGGCGACACAGCCAGCCCCGCACAAAATTCAGCCACCACGTTAATGTCCACACACGCGCGTGGGAGTACGTGGGGGGTAACTTCTTCAGCCAGGTAATAGGTAGCCCCATCAGAAAGGATGTGACACTGGACCACCAGTATCATTGGACCGGTCACCAACGCAAGTGAGCTAATTGGTGTCATCAAGATTGGGGGCAGCCTGGGCTGCAGTGATCCTGCGCTGGTGGAGTTCACAGTCCTGAGGGATAGGGGTTGGGTGAAGGCTAATCAGGACCTTGAATTTTAGGAAAGCAAAATTCCAGCTCTCAAAGGAGTTAGTCAATAGAAACTGCCCTCAGGGACAAGGGAGCAGAACAGAGCTGGCAGATCTTTAGGGATGCTTTCCACAGAGTGCAAGAGCTCTCGATCCCCAGGTGTAAGAAATCAGGAAAGGAGGGCAAGAGACTGGTATGGCTAAGTTGAGACCTGCTGGTAAAACTAAACAGCAAGAAAGAGATGCACAGACAGTGGAAGCAGGGACAGGTACCCTGGGAAGAGCATAGGGATGCTGCCCAGTTGTGTAGAGACCTGTGCCAGCAGGTTGAGGGAGGTGATTCTGCTCCTCCACTCTGCTCTCATGAGAACCCACCTGGAGCACTCTGTTCAGCTCTGGAGCCCTCAGTACAGGAAAGACCTGTTGGAGTGGATCCAGAGGGGGACCATAACAATGGTCAGAGAGCTGGAGTACCTCTCCTGCGAGGACAGGCTGAGAGGGTTGGGGTTGTTCAGCCTGGACAAGAGAAGACTCCTGGCACACTTTATAGCAACCTTTCAGTACTCAAAGGGGCCTACAGGAAAGATGGGGTCAAACTTTTTAGCAGGGCCTGTTGTGATAGGACAAGGGGTAATGGTTTTAAATTAAATGGGGGAAGATTTAGACTAGATATAAGACAGAAATTTTTTACGCTGAGGTTGGTGAAACACTGGCCTAGGTTGCCCAGAGGTTGATAAATGCTCCATCCCTAGAAATATTCAAGGTTAGGTTGGACTCTGAGCAACATGATCTAATTGAAGATGCCTCTGCTCATTGCAGGGCAGTTGGACTAGATGAGCTTTAAAGGTCCTTTACAACCCAAACTATTCTATGATTCCAATATCCCAGAGCATCTCTGCACAGCGCTCGTCTCCACAGCTCCATTCAGCACAGCCCTCTGAAATACCATTGCTTCTACCCTCTCCCTCCTACTTGTAGAGATAACTGAAGGCACAGGATATCTTCTGAAATATTAATGAACAGAGAAGTAAGTGTTGTTTTAATATTCTCCAGGCCAGTCACCTGAAGTATAGAGCAGTTACCTGATTTGATTTCTATGATTTGCCCAAGGCTGTTTAGCAGCTGGGGAAGAAATGAGAATAAAATCTAGCAGTTGTGGTTCTGCTCAAAACAGCCCTCCCTTGGGGTCCCTGTGAGAGTCTACAATTCAAATGCAGAAGTAATTGCTTAATAATTAGTAACCTACACAATTACTTCCATACATCCGTCAGTATTTTATGCCCTGAAGGATCAGTCAATAAATGCCTGAGATTACAATTATGATGGTTTCCTATCCGACAGAAAGCCAAGCTAATGTGCAGTCTAAAAAGATTTTTCCTTCCTAATGAGCGTTGTCAATGGGAATTACTAACTGGCTTGAGTGTGTCGTGGGCAGCTTCACCAGTGCGCACGTGGTGCAAAAAACACCCACACTGGTGCAAACATCACAGCTTTGGGCAGGTCTTCAAGGATTTCAGCTCCAGATCCTGAATTCATGTGAGCAACATGTAGCTTTCATCAGGGGAAAAAAGAAGTTTCTAGGCTTTGTGGTTAAAAAGCAGTGTGTTAAAACTGGACCTGAAAACCTCAGGAATTAAGGTTTTCAAACATCCCCTCACACCCAATCACAATTTTTGGAGCATTTTGGGTGCAGAACATACCGGGGAGGTGACAGGTGACCAGAAAAGCAGCTGCCATGCCTGCTCTGTAGTCACTGGGATGTGAATCAAAAACTGCCCAGAGGAACCTATTTGCAGCACACCAGAAGAAATAATACTGACATTATGCAGCCCAGTAGGTAGGCAACACCTTTTTTGTCCTATTCAGCTTGCGGCTTCTCTCTTTGCAATTAGAGCACTTTCAAAAACCTGATATACTCTCCTGCTCTTTTATGGTTTCCAACTGTTCTCTTCTGCTTATTCTTTATTCTTTCCAAATCAATAGTATCCATATCAGCAAAGTCCTCTGTATTATTCCTCTTCTGATGGCTTCCTGTTTTCTAATCTTTCTTCCCAGAAGTTCTCTTCATTAACTAAACAAATCCTTATGTTACATCTTCTCCCACAAGGTGTTCTCTCAACGATAGTGCCAGTGTCTGGGTGCCTAAGCCTTCAAAAGGCAAACAAATGTCATCCAGTAATGCCAAAACTTTATCTTGATCGATCAGGTCAGAATTTCTCTCCAGCTGCTGAAATGCAGCACAGAAATAAAGAGCATACATCCATCACCACATGTAGACTCTTAGAAATTAAGGGCCAGAAGGGACTTTGGGACCACCCTGACCCCAAAACACCATCCTGCTTGAGCCACATGGGCTTGTGGCTGCCAGGCCCATGAAAACTTCCCCATTCAGCATCACTACTCTCCATTTCATAGCATTTCCCTTCCTGCATCTCTAAATCACCTAATTACATTATAATCAAAAGCAACCCTATCTTTGCAACTGTTTGTTTTCTACTCAGTACATTAGGTAGCGTTAGTAATAACAAAAGTCAGCCCTTAAAGGAATTATTTGATTGTTCGCCAGAGAGAAACAGAAGATTATTCCCTTTTGTTGGGTTCCATCACTCTGGTTTGGAATAACTGGCAGGGTCAAAAATACAATCAACTCCATCATGGTGGTACATTTAAAAAAAAAAAAGGCAGCAGAATGCAGCATAAAACCCCCGATACTTAAAGTCATCTAAGACTATAAAGCTGAGGCTGAGCAATAATAAAAACTTGGACGTTAGAAGTCTAACTTTGTGGTCTGGGATTGTTTGTTTGTTTGTTTTCTTTTTAGACAGAAATTGCTGGTGATTACAGCACCGGGTCTGAATCACACCTTCTTTCAAGATCTAATCAAGATCAACACTGTCTCGATCAATACAGTTATAAAGTAAGATTTCCCAAAGAAGTACAACAAAGGCATTAAAAGAAATCTTGGAAGGCAGCAAAATCATTTCTTGAAGTTGTAAATGAAAAATGAACTTGATTTATTTCACATTACAATCAAATAGTAATGTGTCTTGATGCATATGTGCATCATCATTATTTGCTTTATTCTTATAGATTTTTCCTTCCGTGGGCCAGCTCTCCGGAACCACTATGCCCCAACATCGCTGAAGTCAACGTGCAAAGAGGCTTCTCAGCACTTCTGACAAATTATTCTGTTAAAGTTCAGACCCCTCCATCAGCCACAGAAATGAAATACGCATTAGTCTTATGAGAAATCAACCTCATCTTCAGCAACTCAAAAGAGCAACCCATGAAATCTAAACAGTTCAGCTGCTGCTGCATATAATCACATAAGCACCGAAATGACCAAGTTATAACTGTCCCAGATGTGCGTGGCATTTCCTGAAAACTAATTCCCAGCAAGTCCCAGGAGCCAGCTTACAGACAGTTACCCATTTTGTCTTTCCAAGTGGAAAGGTCACCAGAATAAATACGATCAGGAAGTAATGGTGAGGCAGTTCAGCTGATCTATTTCGAGCACCATGACAAAGAAAACTAATTTAGTGTTATAATTAGAAACATAGAGAGGAAAAAGCTCATTTTGGAGAAGTGCTGCTGCTGGAACGTTAGCATTGGTGCTGATGGAGCTAATCAGCTCAGAGAGGTGGAAGAGTGAAACCAAATTATACATTTAGCATCTTTATGCAAACTGGGTTTGATGCTGCAATTGTCTGGAGTTGGGAATAAGTGCATGGTTTAAAGGTGACCTTAACAAGGGAGTTTTTAAAGTAGACTAAACAAACAGCATTTCAGGACTTTTTCTTAGAGCTTGGAAACCCAAACCACATGCCACAATCTCTTGTGTTCATATTCTATGACTACTTTTCAAAGACTATCAGCTATTTGTGTATAGTTCATGTTTTTAAACGTATTTCATGTTTCTTCTTAACAGCTGCAAGAATAAGGCCTTTAAAATTTCTCATAATTATGAAAAGACCCATTTAACTTCTTGGAAATGGAAATATGACATGAACGAGCTGAAGTGCACTGGAAGGACTTTCAAACCTGTAATGTATTTCATTTCATTGACTTCTCAAGAGGCATAATTGAATGTTCTCAGGGGCAAGGACCCCACTATAAAAAGAGTTTTCAATTTAAAGGAGATACAGATTGCTGGTTTAGTTACACAAATCCAACTGTGTACCTAAATATGGCTAATTTGCCTTGTGTTTTCTTCGAAGTCAAAGCTATCTTTTTCCTGCTCTCACCCTACTGACATTTCAGTGCCCTTTGGCTGTCTCAGTGCTGTTGTTTGTAAAGCTATGTTGTAAAAAGGATCAACACAATGACCCAAGTTAGAAGTAATTACCCAACAATAAAGGGAAAAAAAAAAAAAGGCCAAAAGCAGTGCATGGTGTAGCTGTAGAGTGCCACACAATTGGGTGATGAAGGATGTGTACTTAGGGAAGATGAAGGAGAAGAGACACAGCAGGAGGGAAGAAAAAGTGAGATGGGCTGTAGCAGATACAAAGAAAAGATGCATTTTCATTCACTGCCAAGATGCCTTCCCTCAGTATTTCTTTACCAGATTTCTTACTGGATTTTCCTGGCCTACTGATGTTAATCTTTTGAGGTAGTTGAAGGGAAAAGACAAAAGCACACAACATTGCAACTCCGTCTCTCAGGGTACACAGAGAAAAGGGAAGTAGAGCACTAGGATGAAAAGTTAGGTGTTAACTCAGGCTGGTGAACACAAGCCTGATATCCTACCACGGTTCTCTGAAGTGCTTTTTCACTGCCCATGGCTCCATACCTTCATAAGTTCCTACTTCCAGAAGGGTCCCACTTCGCTCCAACTCCAGAAACTCCTCCACAGTCAGAAAGTTATAGTCCACACCAGGCACTTCTCCTTCTCTTGGAGGGCGGGTTGTGCCTGAAAGGAAAAATTAGCGTGTTAATATAGTTGTTTTCTTATCAAGAGTTAAAAGGGACAATACAAAATGATCACAAAGATCCAACAGTATCTGTAAAATACAATTCCATGAGCTACACAGAGAACAGTGTCAAGAGTTCAGTTAGAAGTCAGGAGTTCGCATAAAAACTCGACAGGACAGAGATCACAGGTTGAGCTGGCAATACCAGTTGTTCCACCCAACGACTATGATTTTGATATTCCCAGAAAGACTTTCTGGCAAAGACACCTCTCATATCACATGCAGAAACACAGCTGGAAGAGTTTCGTATCTGGGAATATGCCAGTAATTACCTTCCTGCCATTAGAACAGAATCTCACACTTCAGCTTCATTAAAATTGCAATCTCTCTTCTCAGATGAGGCAATTTCTTTCCAGCTTCCATTATTGCTGCATCACTTTATCTCACCAAAAATTCTTTTGCATCATAAAGACCTTTTCCTCCTTATTTCTTCTTAATATTTTATGTCTATTTATGCTATTTTGTTAACTCAACATTAGAAGTACCATGAGATTTTTGATGCACTGTTCACACAAGCTTGCTAAAGAGACAAGCTGCAAAAAGAGTTTCACCCATAAGCTCATTCTAGTTCAAGAAATACTTTTGAGTAATAATTCACAGTGAATCTTGCTCTAGCACTCAACAATTTAAATAGCACCCACGGAGAATGGGGCTCTGATCACTGCTACTCTGCCAGCTCTGAAACTCTTCTGCCTTCTGACCAATTTACAGCGCTTTGAAGCATGGTGTAAGATGAGTCATTTCATGACTTTTTGCTAAAATGGCTTGGACCACTGCATTTTAGGTCACTGAGCACAGCCTAATTGATTAGGATTAATTTCTGTTCAATAGCCTTTATTTTCCATGACTGCAGAGGCTAGGAGATGGCTGGTTTCTGTACATCTGAGATTTAAATACAAGCGACAGATTTAGAGATGGTACAAGGAAGCTGAACTTTAGAAGAAAGAGCAGCGTTAGAGAGTAGGAGGTGTCCAAGTGCTCCGGCCGCAACCAATCTGTTGGCTTGGGAATAACTTTAGAGATAAGGAAACCATACCTGACATTTAATGAAGCATGATTTCTCACTTCTGTGGGACTCTTCCGGCCCCTGGGCAGTGATTTCTCAGTGCATACAAATTCTTAAACACTTCTATAAAAGGCCTGAAGAAAGTATAAAGAAGCAAGCTTCTGGAAACTAATTGGGAAGATTTCTGCTCTCGGAAGTTGAAAGAGCATAAATTCACCATGCCTGCATCTGGCAAACGTTTTCCTCAAGTGCCAGGGAAGCGGAAAGTCTGCTTATGCCCAATTCATCTGAGAGACCGTTCAAGAGGTCAGCCTTGACAGAGTGGCACCCTTGAAAAGACTATCACTAGGTTAATTTTCTTGATAGACATCCACTTCCTCTAACATCCTCCATTTCTTGTTTTAAAATAGAAACTTTCTCTTTTTTATTATTTACCATCAGCCTTCAAATAGTCTACAAATTCCTGTGCTTTTTCTCTCATTCCTTCTCTCGGAGCTGCGTGAATGGGTGAAGGCAGGAGGAAGAAAAGAATAAAAAAGGGATGGAAATGGTGATGGATATCTTCCCCCTATTAGCAGAACTACTTTTTCCTATTTGTATTCTTGAATCCTTACAGAAAGACTACAATGATTTTTATGAAGTAGTTTGTAAAAAGGGAGAGATGTTTTTCACAGATCTAGACCAGAGAAATCCTGGAACTGGACCACATGCCCCTTTCTGTCCAAGTGCCTGCGTTCCCATCTAAAGGCAGGCAGCGAGGCTGAGTGGGCAATGCCCACACATCCCTCCCTGGCACGCAAGGAGTGTGCACACACACCCCCAGAAGCTGGGATGAAGGCTTACAGCCCAGATGCAGCATCTCCTCCCTCCACACCGACACTGCTGTAGATGTTCAGGCTTTGAGGACCTTCACCAGAGGATCATGGCTGTTGGCCACTGCCGGCTTGCCCTAAACCAAGTCCACAAGAGCGAAGAAGAATGAAAAGCCTCAGCAATAAATATGTCAGAGGATGCACTGTCCCGTGCCTGGAGCACAATGAAAGTGAGAATTAGACTCTGTAGTGCTCCTCATCCAGCGCATCAGTCAGATGTCACCCCAAGCCATGCGGTGTGCGAGCTGAACGACAAAGATTGGGACGTACTTTTTCCCAGCAACTGACAACACACATTCATGAGTCACAAAGATCAGGGAACTTCAGGATTCATTTTTCTTTATCTTTTAAAGCCCTCTTCTTTTCTTTATCTATATCTTCCCACAGAGAGTATTTATTAATCTTTTTTTTTTTTTTTCCTTCTGAATTTTTATAGTGGTGAAATTGCAGTCAGCAGTTTACCAGTGCTGGCTGCCTATTTGACATGACAATTATATCTCTGCCATAATTCCTCTGAGCCATTTTAATGGATCTATTTGTTTCATCTCAGTGTTCTTAATTTCCTGAATATGTTCAAGTCGAAAAATCGCAGATGTGCTTGCTATCAGCGCGATTGCCTGCAACACACGCTGAATGCATTAGAAACGCCAAGTCGCCGCGTAAAAGAGAAAACATTACATCACAGAGATAACATTTGTCTCCTCGCGTTGGTCTCCAGCAACAAACAGAGGGAAAATAAAACCTACACTGGTTAGGATATCTTATCTGGGCGAAGGCGAAAAACCCAACAACTTTCCATGTTGCTGTCTAGAGCAGAGATTGCTTGCAGATGCTCAGGCTGTTATCCTGCTTCACATCTGAGCAAGTGTTACTGCCTGCAATTCAGAAAGGCAGGGGGAAGGGAAAACCCGCCTCCGTTTTTCTTGTAGCAGAATGACAGGCTGCCGGCTGGACACACGCCTGGCAGATGGCATTTCAAAGAGTTTTCATGAACCATCTGGGATGTGTACAATGATTACAAACCACACTTACAACAAAGCCAGAAGGGTTGCTTCACAAGGAGGGTGGGGGGAGAGGGCGGGCGGGAAGAAGGGGGAAAGAAAAGAAAACCAAGAGGCACGTAAGGAAACTCGATGACTTTTCTCAGGAGCAGGATGCTAAGAATAATCTGCACTTTCCACCTCAAGCCCTTCCATGGCCTGAAACAACTGCTCGACTACTGTGCAGCGCGTGTGTACACAGCCCAACAGCATCACAGGCTGCAAGCTACCTTTGGAGCTTTCTGCTGATAAACTCCAAATTGTAATTATCTCCCATCATTAATGTGACTTAATTATGTACAAACCATAGTCTGTGTGTCCTTCCCTCCCCCTTTAAATTGCATTTCAGCGTCCTTACCACAGGATGGTCATCGCTGAAAGAGAGGGCTATGGAGATGACTGTACTTTTTATCAGAGCTAATAGCAGATCAGACCACTGCTAATGGCAGAATTAATTGAGCACAATAAGTGCTGTAGATGGCCCAAACAGGAGTTAAGATACTCCACTAGAAAAGGCGAGCCAATCATATTTAAATACGTTAACCTGCCTGCCATGTTTGCACTGAAATATTAAGTGGCATCAAATCTTATTGCCATTAGGTAGCGATTTAGCTAATTAATTTGAGCTATGTCCCACTGTGTGACGAGCTCTGAATTGCTAATGCTACAACAAGAAGGAACTGGAGGAGCAACCAAGTGGTTACTGACTCCTTCTGCACATTTAATGGTTCATAAACTTTCTCTCTTATTTGGTTAGAATGTCTCACAACATATAAAACTAGTTAGAGACATTAAATTCACAGAGGAATTGCTCAAATATTCTGCAACCACAGCAAACTTAAATAAATAAAAAAATAAAAATAAGGCTACTAGTTAGCATTGCAGGTTTTACTTTCTCTCTTAGTCTGGGGAGGTAAAACTACATATAAGGTGTACATTGAGCGTACGTTGAGGTGTTAGATGCCCCAACCCTGGAAACATTCAAGGCCAGGTTGGACGGGGCTCTGAGCAACCTGATCTTGTTGAAGATGTCCCTGCTCATCGCAGGGAGGTTGGACTAGGTGGCCTTTATAGGTCCTTTCCAACCCAAACCATTCTATAACGTGGGTGCCTGAGATGCTAGCTAAAATATTTGCTCAGCTGCTGACTTAGTTCTCACACCCAAGCTAGCTGCATCTTAGTTTATTTATGCACCACTAAATGCCACAGAAGAGGGATCTCATCATGGGCTGGAGACTCCACCTGAGAAATTGTTTACAGGCACAGGTGATTTTGCCCATGCAGAGCCCAGTGCTGCACTTAAGCTAACTAAATTAAAGCTTGTCATCCATGCCTAGAATAACTGGACTGCGGCTCAGATGTACTGATGACTATCAAATATTATTCTGAATAATTTAAGTGCACATTTAAAAGACAAATAGCTGCTCCTGTTGTGTTGCCTATCAACCATGCTGACAACTACCCAACATGAGCCTCAATTATAGTATGGCCAGATTGTTAATATGTGATTCAGGGGCTGTTTAGCTCCTTATCAATCTATCAGAGCCTCATGATAAGCTGTTAATAGCCACTGATGCCCTGCTGCTAAATTAATCAGAATCTTTGCTTATTGTAATCTAAAAATAAGACTTCAAAGGGGCTGTAGTCACTTCAATTACTTTCTTGTTAAAACAAAAACAGTTCTTGAGCAGTAATTCTGTTACCATGTGCCAAAACAGCCCCTAGCAAGTCATTTAGAAGTTGACTTCTCAAGTGCCTAACCCTCTATCGCCCATTTGCAAAGCAATGATTTCTGCAGACTCCTTAGCCAATTCCACTGGCTGGCAATGATAACCGAGGTGAGCCACCGAAACAGAGCTGGTCAAACCACATATCATTTGCTTCTCTTCTCCACTGACCAGCTTCCTCTTAAAATGATAGATAACGTGGGAGTTTTACACTCAGAGTAAGGATATAGAGGCTACAACCATATTTTATACAAACTCAAGTCACTGTTGGTTACCACAGGCGAATGGAACTGTAGTAAATAAGGTTTCAATGTGAAGCGTAGAGGGATGCTGCCGACTCACGGAGCTGCAACACCAAGCGCTGTTGCGCGGGTTTGCCAAGAGGCAGTTTGCAGGCAGGTTAGAAGGAAGGATGCTGTTCTTCCCATTGCTCTAGAAGACTGGTATTTTTCTTCATTCAGCAAGAAGAGACTGCTCTCATCACCCACACTGAAAAAACCTTCAGCTGCCAAGGAAGAAACATATCAGGAAAACGGTTCCTCTTCCCTCTGCACAGTGTTTAGAGGTCACCTTCTTTCCTCATGTCACAGGATAATGTGGAGAGCCTGCTTCGGCGCTCCTGCATCTGTCACCAATGGTGCCAGATAACTGGAAAGCAGGACAAACTCCAGAGATCTGCCAATGGCAAGCGGAGAAGGGAAAAGACAGAGACAACATGGTCTGTCTCCAGCAGAGGCCACCTGATTACCAGCCACGCTTAAGGCAGAACTTATCTGCAGTGTAGTATTAAAAATAGCCTTATCTACATTAACAAAAAATAAAGTCTAACCTGTCTGTAAGAAAACATTGTTCACAGAAGTACTTCATCTTATTGACTTCTGGGGTTATCCAAACTAAGTCCGCTGATGGGTTTTTTTCAACAGCAGTAGAAGGAATTGCATTTGGACACTGTTATGTTACCCATTATACGCGTGTGGGACCTCACCTATGGTAGGGTGTAAGGGTAATTTATAGTTTTAACTACGTGAAAACATGGAAGTTTCAGAGAGGCCTGGTCTGTCACAAACCCAACACGCTCAACTTATAAATACAATTTTCTCCTGAAGCTTGAAACTCAGGAAGCTCATTCTGGGATTTTAAATGTTGTCTGTCCCTTCTCTGGCCAGTGACTTGATACCTATAACCCACAAGAACGTGACAAGCATTCAAAGTATCTCAGTGGCGGAGCAGAAATTCAGTCCAAAGGAGAATGTGGTCTGTCACTAGACATTAATTCACAGCTCTGCTAATGATGCATGCACAGGAACAGATGCTGATTGACTCTTCCTGGCCACACAGACAACTGCAGTACTCAAAGCAAAATTTCTGTCACTGTGGTCAGCATGAATGACTGATTAAACTCAGAAAACAGCTGACCAAGACAAACCTGTCTCCCTACAGACACATTTCAGAGAGAAACACATTTCATTGCTGTTGTCTAAAGTAAATTTTCTTCAATAGAGGGAGATGAAAAGGATTTGTACACACAGCTCAGTATCTCCTTCTGCTCCCATCAGCCTTTCCTGCAACACTAAGCGGCCAAAGCTGGATCCCACAGCAGCACCTTGGGAGGATCCCCCCTTGCTCTAAGGACTGTGCTGACCACGCACATGAGCAATGGCAGGTCGAACCTCAGGGCACGGAAAAGCTGCTCTCCCTCTTTCTGAGGCACCGCGTCCACTTGCATCTCTCGGGCCCCGTCTCTCAAAGATGTACTGGCTGCCCGGAGCATCCCTGGAGAAATGATCCAGCCAAGCCACACAGCAACAGCTCAGAGCTTGTATACCCTCCAGGCAGCAAGTTATTTTTATCCCTTTTAAATCTATTTTTGGTATTTCTGTGGCTTTCACTGCCACCGAATAAGAACACTGATAATCTTCAACACATTTATCCTTATAGCGTTTTGAGGTAGAGAGAGAGTGGGTTTGTTTCTGTTTTATAGCCCAAGATCAGCAATACACGGGCTCTCAAAGGGCTGCAGGAGCCTAATTCTAGAGAAATCAATGGGATTTAGGAAACCCTACAGATCAGGATCAGGGCCGAACAGATTAAAAGGGACAAAAATAACTTGCCGCTGCGCTGGGGCTTTGCAAGCCCGTTCGTATACGTTGTGAAACACCACACCGGGGCTACACAAAGCCAATTCAGCATGAGGGGGTTCGCTCTCGTCTGTAATATCAATTTAAAAGAACCTGGTAATTACCCGATGACTTGAAATAAGGGTACAAAACCCGCCACACTCCCCAAGAAAGCCACTTAAAAAAGACCTGCTTAAGGATCTATGCCAAATATTCAAACACAGCAGCATCTCCCTGACCTAGGAAAGCACCTCCGATGGTACTACTGCAGTGTGGAAGTTACCAGTACACTTACAATCTCTTCATTTGTCCTTCACAGCATTCATTTCCTTTCTCCTCAGAAAAAAAAAGAGTATTCTGGCATCAAATAAAACAAAAATAATAAATTTCTTGGGTTTGCAATAGCAGCAGCTCGCCTTCTGGATCTCTCTCTTTGAGTGATTGCTGTTACCTCACCAGACACCTGCAGCCAATTCCCTCTCATTTCCCACGAGGTGGGACACCCACCAAGAAGATTAAACTTCATGAACTAATGAGTTTGCCATTAATCCTGTGTTCACGGAGTCCAACAGCATGACATCCACTAATTTAAATTGTGAAGTACTGATGAAAAAGCAAACTATGTACCTTCTTGGTGAGAAGACCTGAGCTGTAACTATGCACAATTTTATTCTAATATATGGATTAGTGTAATAAAGTGTAATTTTATAAATCAATAAAGCTGTAGTAATGAGATTGCACTGTAATGTTCTGCTTTTAAATATTGGCACAGAAATGAATGAAAATTGCCATTTGTGTAAGTGTGTATGTGACTTATGGGAAGTGAAATTAGCTGAAAGTAAATTAACAGGGTGATTATATACTTGCATTTATATTCAGTTTCTCTCATATATACATTTTTAGAAGTCTAGATAATGCTACAACCATGACACACACCTCTTCTTCACAAGGATCACATTTCTTCTATGAAAAATTTGTCGAAGTTACTTTCAGTAGCAATTTCGTCTGTCTTGGAAAAGGTGACAGCTGAAGAAGGTGAATGAAATACATACACTGGATGATTACAGAGCACCCTCGTTAGCTGGTTATTTTCAATCTTGTAGATCATTCACTCTGGACTATCTCAACCCAAGCCTAACCTGGCCACATGAGCTGTCTCACACTGTGCTGTGCAGAGGCACAGCAGGTCTCCACGCTGTGTGTCCAGAGCAGCTCTGGAAACACACCGTGTGGGTTAAGAGGACTCTTCCACACGAATGTGCACATCTGTGTTAAATACAACAGGCCAAAGGTGTGGGGGAGTAAGTGCTTAAAATCTACTTTGAAATAAGCCACGGGAGACCTGGGATGTAAGATTGCTCCCATGCAAACAGCACTTTTAAACAAATACCTCATTGTCTAATTTATGCTTTCACATTATAGGAAGTAGTTTATCTCGAGGTACAAGCTGTCTTGCATTTATCAGCTTTTTCCATGGCTACTTCCAAAGCTATCCAGTTTCTACAAACTGCCTAGGGGAAGGCGTAGCCAAGTCTGAGTTTCCTAAGTGAAGGGCTAGCATTGAACCAAGCTCTGAGCTGGTGAGTGGAGACACTAAGCAGCTGAGAAACAAAACCCCCACCAGCCCCTTGTCACATCTGGCTGAACTTCAGACAGCACAGTATTAAAAATCAGTTCCCATTAACTATTGGATCTTCATGCGGTTTGGTACAAGTTTTGAGCAGGTCATATTTGAAAAGAATAATAGAATAGGTAAAAAATAAACCACCCTCAAACCTTTTGCTTAATGTTAGAGTCATAACACTGGGAGGAGATGGCTTTAGGAAAGGTGAGGGGCCAAGATGTCACTCAGGACTGGGCACACTGCAAACTCCTGCACGATGAATTGCCATGTCACAAAGCAAAGAGAGACACAAAACCATGCAACTCAGATAAGCTGTGTTCACTGTCTCTCCAGAAATAACTAAGGGTTTTGTAAGCACTGCACAATCCTTTTCACCCATCATGAAGTGCTGGAGGAATTTCGCGATTTAGTGGAAGACATACAGTGGATCCTTGAAGGAGAAACAAGTGAACAGTGAACAAGAACACAATAACCAGTTTTATCTTGGATTTTTAAAATGAAAAAAAATGAACAAACCAACCAAAAAACCCTCCAAAAACCAAAACCCACCAAAACCCCCAAACCATGTTTGGGGAATATATATGACTACTGAAACCAAAGGAAGAATAAAAAAAAACACATCAAAAAATAATGGTAGCATATATCTCTAAACCTGTCCCACAGTGAGACCAGCAGTAGATCTTCCCAGGAGCACATCTGCCTGTTTGTTCCCCACAACAGCATTACTACATAAGCTGCCACAATTATTGGAAGGAAAAAACTTATCTCTTTTCTTAAAAACTTAGATACAAAGAAATTTTAATCTCCCCAAAACAAGGTATCCTATTTTCTATTCTACTTCAAGCCTATGAACAGATACCGCAATTAAGCACATAAAAAAAATAGAGCATCCAACCCAGACTGAACACCTGCAGTATTTCAATTCAGTTTTTTTTCAAAAACAGTGTTTGTTTTTAACACCTGCATACCTATGTGCACACTTATCCATGAAGGGATATTCTGCACTTTAAAGCCATAGTAATAAAACAGGAGATTATTTGAGGTCCAATGGCTCGGCCACTTCAACAAAGATTACTTACCTCCCTCGCTGTTTGTCTTCTAAGGCTGTTTGTGCTACCGAGATAAGTACACAACAATGTGGGTCATCCCTGGTTGGGTGTGATATAAAACTCTTTCCGCTGACTTTAATTGCCCTTCTAGCAGACCTTTAATTTGCAGTTAAAAGTCTTAATAAAACACCTAACTACATGTGCCTAAAACTAGATCAGTTCATTAGTATAATCTCTGTAAAATTCCACCATAGAAAGGAAGAGTCATATAAAACGTACACATTTATCTCTGAGGCATTTCCTGAAGTTTGTTTCAATGACCACTTCCAGCACGTTGGAAAGAGACACTCAAAGAGAGAGGGTTTTTCCTTTTTTTTTTTTTAAACACAGCACCATACTACTACAGGACATCAATAAAGTTATTTAAACCAGTCTATTTCTCTGAACAATGTACACTGGAAATGGTATATTTTCTCCCTTAGCCCAGAGCTGCAAAAGGCTATAAAACTAATAGACTTCCAACTGTGATAACCTCATCACACTCTTAGAAAGCCGTGAGTCTCCTGTGGCTCTTCAATTTTTGGCTTTGCCCACTCACCATCCCTTGGTACAGATGGGTCTTGCTCACTGACAAATCCTCCTTGACCTTTGCTTAGTAGTTTTCTAGCTTCATATTCAATACCGACCACTAAATGCAAATGTATCAGCTATAGCAAGAAGTATTCAGGTTATAGAAACACGCAGTTATGCGGATGCCATATGGATGCACTTACTGTAAAACTCAAGGGAAGGACTAAACCAGACAGGAAATCTACCTAGCAATATGCACATTTAGGCACTATTCCCTACAGATCCCGTCCCTTAATTTTACCTGTTCTTAACTGCTACCAATTTCTGTGTGCTGTTTTTTGTTTTTTCCAGTAGCTCTGTATGCACAACATGCTTTAGTTGTTTGTGATTGCCAACACTTTAGCTGGTTGAAAACATTCTCCTGGTTCACTTTCTGTAATGTTGTGATTAGGTGACTGCTCCGGATGCTGAAAAAATGCCAAACATTGAGAAGCTGATTGGTGTTTGAGTTTCAGATTCATCCGTATTGATAATTGGAAGCATTAATATGTAAAAGAAAACAAATACATTAATTTTAATTCTTTTCTTACTTCACTGAAATAAAAACTATTAAAATATTTTATTATTTACAGTTCCCTTGCTGTAAATTCCACACCTCGAGCTCCAACACAGAAAAAGCTTATTAATCCTTATAGTTTTGTACGTGCAATAAAATACTAAAGAAACCACAAATTACAATATGTTTTCCTCATTTTTAATTAAAACGTTCCCGGGTACAGTAAGCCTGCTGGTTAGGTAGCACGTAACTCTGCATGTTTGCAGTCCAAAGCTAACTGTCATGCTATTGGTAATGTATACAGGTTTCTCCATTTATTTTATTGCTTTTTCAGTTGTACACAAATAATAAAAACCTTGCCTCACAATCCTGTCACCACCTATGAATTTCACAGGATATACACCCACGGTGTGCTTTACTCTGCTTTTCTGAAGGCAAGCATCACCCCTATAAAATATTCCAGTGCTTAAACTGGGAACAATGACATAGTGTTTGGCTTAAATGGTCTTTGCTTCATTTCACCTGATTACTTCTAGTTATACCTTCTCTCTGTTAAATGTCCCTGCGTAGGCGTTTATAGCTCTGCATTCACACAAAACAATCATTCCATCACATTACACGCTCTGTCATTTTATTAGCTTCTTGCAAATCCTTTTCTGCAAGTGTCCCGATTTTAAATGCCATTTTAAGCTCATCTGCTGGTTTCCCAGTACCCTTCTGGTACCGACTGGCCAACAGACAACATGAGATGCCGCACGGAGCCACAACGCCAGCAGCTCCCACTTTCACTGTGGTGAGTAATTCCAGAGCATCTCCAGGTCCCCACCGTCACTGGTTTGAATCCAACATAAATAAACAGCACACAAAAATTATCCTCGTGCAACTCCCTGGCAGCCCAAACAAAATGAGCTGTTCCTTGTCTCGCCTCCAATTTCCCACAAACAAAACCACCACCAGGTTTTTAGCTTGTACCTGTGGCTGCATCACACAGAGGATAAGGCAGTAATCCTCAAAACCACAATTACTGCCTTGGCTTAGACACGGTTGGTGGAGGACATTGTGATTTGGGGTGGTGAGAAGACAGTTTTCCCCTGAAATCTGCTTTCTCATGCTATTACATCAGTACACGCCTGGAAACCCAATGTTTGAAAACACACAGTCAGATCTAGGCTTTAGAAAAACACCGAGATGAGATTCTCAAAAGTACCTCAATGTTATTTGACTTAGAGGACACTCAAGTGATTATGAAAAAGATTGAATGCTTTTTTCTTCAGGACAAGGACCACAGAATCATAGAATGGTTTAGGTTGGAAGCGACCTTAAAGATCATCGAGTTCCAACTCCTCCGCCATGGGCAGGGACACCTCCCACTAGATCAGGATGACACATAGCAGGTAAGATCATACCAAAAAATGAAGTTTAAACCTGAACTCCAGCACCTATTTACAAAGTATGAAACACTTATCCTTTGACAACTGCGTCGACTGACACAGCTGAAACCGCTTTACCAGACAGATGCTGGTACAGAACTGGTCACAGTACTTGTTGCAAATCACCTGCTTGGTTCAAAGCACACAAGAATCCCAATTGCTTCAAAGACCAATTTTCATGCTTTGCGTTAAACATATGGTCAGGTTTCTGCAGGCCAGCAGCCTAGAGGCAATAAATGTTTTGTGGATCAAAAAAAAAAGAAATAAACTTTTTTGTTGTTGTTGTTCTTAGCTGGGGTCCTGACTCAGGGCAGGGTGCTGACTTAAGGTGACGAGTGGTTCCCACTGCCTGTCATGCTGGTGAAGACAATGAGGCTGCCAGGCACCGGTGGTCCCACGTCCCGGCACGGGCTGCCAGGCTTCACCAGAGGCCCACACTGACACTGGGCTGTGAAAAACAACACGTGTTTTCTTCAAATCTGCTCTCACAAAGGTGACAACCAGTAGCAGAGCAACATGGCAGTCAGAAAGGCTAGTGACATCTTAGCCAACTTCAAGTAAACCCAGGAGACCCGGTGAAGCAGAGCCTTGATTACCAGACTAGCCATTCATTAATCTGTTAGGAGTCTAAATTCCCAGTACGATGACATACAAATGTGTACTTAGATGAAGTCATAAACAAAATATAGCAATAAAGCTCAAACATTCAGATCATGCCTGGTGATGTATTATTTTGTGATACCCTCATCCTCTCACCCTGCTGAGGAAGTATTGCAGGAAGGCGAAAGAAAACCAGGAGGAATCCCTGCTACCTCTGCAACTGCAGGATGAGGGTGACCAGAGCCCAACGGAGGTGACATAATTTAATCACAGCCATTTTAAATATTTAAAATAAAAATAAAATGAACACCCAATACTCCAACATCCATCAAAAAATCTGAGCAAGTCCCATTTGTCAGTATATTCACCTTCAAAATGCCTTCAGCAAGGTGGGAAGATGAAACTGTACCCATTTTTCAGGTGGCATGGAGCAGCCAAGCTGGCAGCCCAAGCTCAGAGCTGATTAGGAACTGAGAGAGCAGAAGGTCACCCGTGTCTCTCAATTCTGTGGTTAGCAGACAACATTTTGGGGCTAATAGCACTACGTGCTGATCTGTTGAGATAAATGTGACAGTCCTCGGTGATGGCTTCATCAGAAGGAACTGCTGACTCAATATTTAGGCATAGTGGCAAGAGATATTTATGTACATACACTGAAAAACAACAGATGACTTCTGGAGTAAAACACACGGGTAAAATTCTCTCTTAAGGCAATACAAAGGACCCAAAGTAGCTAAAGCACTTTCCCACAGTGACTGTGCAGTGAAGCAAATTAGAGCTCCTTGTAGCAATCATCCACTATCCCATATATTTTTAGCAATTCTAAGATCACTGACTGGAAAGAGCCAATAAAACAAGGAATCGTTTTGATAAACCTCCACTCACTCCTTTCAGGTCACTTCATACCTCCACAGAAAATTAAAAGTTTGAAACATTCACTATAGCATTTTTCCTACCACTACTGCCATTTGTTTAAGTTATGCTTTACACTTTTTAGATGAATCAATCGCATTAATTATTTTTTTTTCTCTCTGTTAAGCCAAATTAAGCTACTTTAAGAGTTGAAGAGGAAAACACAATTATTAACAATTCCAAACATCCATTTGGTAAAAAAACACGGTGAGCAGAAAACATTGCCATGAGTTGTGAGAAAGTATTTTCTCTATTACATAAATATTGCCCTCTCCTCTCATTGCTGTAGCACTCTTTCACCTACAAGAACTTTACTTGAGATAGGTCAAGACTGCAAATAAGCGTATTTAAAAATCACAGCTCTGAGACATTCTTCAAAATACATAAAAAGTCATCAACACTTGTGTTTCCTTGGAGCCAATTCTGCCAGGTTAGAACTGCAAGACCTGCAGCTCAGAGAGATTCATCACCTCCAACTCTATCAGTTCTTCCCAGCTCTCCATTAGAGGCCACACAACTGTTATTCAGGGAGCTAAAGCTGATTTCCTGGATCATTTTACTCAATGGGTATCTCATTTATTATTGAAAATAACAGAAACTTGACCTTCCCTGGAGACTTTTACAGAAGTTCAGGCTGTAGGTGAATTTGTCCAACCTGCATAATGCAAGTCAATTCCTCCCAGGGTAAAGCAGCATTCAAAGTGAACAAGGCTGGCAGAATTGAACCTTTTGTGCATAATTAATGTAACCATCGATCAGCAAGAGCTTGGATTCAGAATTTTTCTGCAAGATAAATGTACCTGGATGAACTTACACACTTTTAAAAAGTCTAACTTTGAGAAAGCTTCTTTGATTAATGAGAATCTCTCGCTACCACAAACCTAAGCGGACGTTTTCCATGGCACTCACATCTGCATCGTCCAGCAGAAATGGTTCACAGAAAATGGTGCTGTTTGTGACTCTTACTTGTCACAGATCTAGATACAGTCTCTCTCAATGACAAGTATGTGATTTCCTATTCTATTCCCCACTTGATGTGTGCAAGAAATTCCCATTAGCCCCAGTGGGAGTTATGCATGTGGTCATGAGAAGACACCAATGGAAGCTCAAGTGCTGAAGGTATTTACAGGCTATTTGAGGTACTATTTCATAATCTTTATCTTACATTCCTAATCTTTTTGGAAACCATGGTGACAGAGTTACCACAATGTGTGAATTTACAAATAATAATGAATTAATCCAGACTGGTACGCATGCTAGTCAGGTAGCAACAGTCACATTATTTATACAACTGGATTTATAAAGCAGCTCATTCTCAGCCACCCAGCACTTGCTCTCTCTCTTTCCAGGCCTAATGGTAGTGCAAACAAAAATGAGTTGCTAGTAAGTTTACTTTGTATGCTCTGCATTATGGACACAGGCCAGTAACTTCATGGACGGGATGATGGGACATGTCTACTGATGACATCCTATTTTCCCATACACTGTTCCCATGCAAAGGAGTTCAGATTCCTTGGGTGATATGTAAATATGTAGGTAAAAACTAGATTTTCCAAAGCTTTACCCTCTTATGGGACACAGGTAGATTTTTAAGAGGACTCAACATCAAAAAATGCAAGCTTGGAGGAGGACTTGCTCTACAGTACCAGACATTTGGGATAGCCCTAACCTATCTATTTATCCATAACCTATCTACACCAAAACACTGTAAAACTAATTTGTCTCTGGGGCTGGAGGACAACAGAAAGTGAGATTACTGCAGGAGAGAAAGTGGCCTCTTTAAAGGGCTATCACAGGCCCATTGGTAGCACCGGCAGCCCAAGCATCCAGCAAAGCTTTCCTAACTAACTCATTCCTTCCCTTCCTAAAAATCAAAACAGACTCAAAAAATCAGACCATTTTAAAAATAATTCTGTGATGTTCAAGATATACAGGTACTCTGATTTTATAACTTTCAGAACAACACCTTCCCCACTCTCCACTATGAAAAGGCAAGTTTTGAACTAAACCAAAGGCACCTACCACTAGTGTTCAGGTACCATCAGTGGAGAATCCCTGCTGGCAGCTACAATTGGTCCTAATGGTCAGTCTCTTTGGAACTATGAAGGACAGAAAAACAACTCTCCCTATCGCATCTCTCGGGGATGATGCTTAGGCGTAGTCACTCTTGCTTTGAGGTAAAGGAATGGACTAAATGACCTCCTTCAAGGTCTCCTCTTAAGCCTGCAAATCACAAGAGCTGGCAACACTGCAATCATGCAGTAGAAATTGCAGGAGGGCAGATTTGTTCTAAATTAAAGTTGTAGTAAAGTGTGCTGGTAGAATAGGTTGTTAGGTTTGTTTAAAGGTATCAAAGCCAACTCATTCATCTATTTAGAGTATGCCTCTTTTAAATGAGTTTTTACTTCTACACAGCAGTCACTCGAGGACAGAGCTCTGCAGCCAAGTATTTATGGATTTGTTAGGGCAGGTGCTGCAGCTTGCCAAGGGCAGGAGATTGTGCAACTGGATTACGAGCAACACTCAACTTCAAATCCAGCCAAGGACCTTTACCTACCTGCGATCAACACTTAAGAGCGTAGACAGAGCGACACACTCACCTCCACATGCAGGCTTATATAAATTCACATTGCAGATTAAAGGTTTAAAAGTTTGTGAGATGTTGAGTTTCCACACAGATAAGCACGATGCCATATGCTCAGCCAGCTCCCACCCCCTCTTCACCCCCCAGCACCCCTTGCCCCCCTGCTCTGCTTCGTGTCACTCCCTCCCACCGCTGCCTCACCCTCACCACATCCCTTCAGGCAGCTCAGCCTGGCAGCCTGCAGTAGTTGCCTTTGGATTTAAACAATACCAACTAATTTTAAATGATATTCTGTATAACCTTGGAAACAGCTGTGGATGGTGATCGTGGTGCAGGGAGATAAAAGCTGGAAACAGATGACTGAAAGAACATGTTTAGAGAAACAGAGAGAGAAAGATGGATGAACCAAAATGCCCATTCTCTTCAGCTCTCAGCTTTGTGGAGGGCTGCAGTTTTCTGACTTAGCACATCAGGAGACTATACTAGAAGGATTTATTATAATTATTATTATTTTTTTCATAGTTCAAGGAATTTCGTCCTCTCTCACAAACACAGGGTTTCTGTCGCCGCTCTTGGACAGGACAGGCAAAATAAGAAGGAAAAAATCCTGCTTTTTATATAACGCCAGTTATGACAGATCTGCTCCGAATGCATACTAAAATTTTTGGAGCATGTTACTTGTTAAACCTCTGCTAAATTAGGTTTCTCCTTTCCTCATCCCCTTCTATCCCAGTGCATAGGGCAGTCGACGACCTTTGTGAGTTTTTCCTGGAGAATGAAACTGCATCTTGATATAGGTATTTCTGTTAAAAAAGTACCCTTGGCCATAAGCTATTTTATCTTTCAAATGCATAACTTGGACCTTGGGATAAGGTCCCAACCTTCTTACCAATGAGAGATGAGAACCCCAGGTGGGGACACCCCCCTCTAACACAAGTTGCAGGAGCACTGGATTATAATGTCACTTCTACCTACTTCTTCCACTGAAGTAGTAGTAGCTACAGAAGATGCCAGTTCCTGCACCCTCGTGCTCTGCTTCAAGACACACCTCTTGTCACCACCAAAGCAAACAGAAGACCAAATCTGTCACGTGGACTGTACTGACTTACCTGCATTAAGAAGCAGGTCTACTTAAACTTGCCGGGTCATCCAGACATGAAGGTGTTTTTAGTGATTAAATCCTGGAAGGTTATATTTTTCTCTCCTTAGAGAGAACCTGAAGGAAAGGTAAAATTGATGTTACCTCCCTTTCTGAGAGCTAGCTTGGTTCACATGCTAAGATTAAAGAGCAGAACATGTCAAGGTCTGTCTAATGGGTTCACACCCCAGTTTGGAAAGCATAACAGAACGCAAGGGTTGTACTCATCAATTCTGGAAAAAGAAGCCTTAATCACTCACCAAGAGCTTCCTAATTTCTACCTCATCTTCAATGCAGTCCCTCCCTTACTTCGCACACCTCCCCACATGCTCCACATCCTGATTTTGTGATGCTGAACTGGTGCAATATAAATAAGGCTGTTTTACAGGGGTCACTCACTTCCTACAGCTCAAGCTCAGAAGCAGAGAGTTTGTTATGGGACATCAGAGCACTAAAGACCTATCATCACTTTCTAGGCAACGAGATTTTATGAAGGTCTCATATGAACAGAGCCTCCTGCCCTTGCCTCTCTCCTCATGGATTTCCCAAAGGAACTCAATTACCTTTATAAAATTACAAACCTCCACTGCTCTGCACATTTCACCTCTCAGCTCAATGGAAATAAGCAAGACATGATTGCACAAGTCTAGGTCCCCACAAACATACAAATAAGGAACAGCAGTGCAGAACAGGAATGCATTACTCCTTCAAAGCTCTGCTGACACACGGGTCCAGACTTCATTATCACCTCTGGAGTTTACACTACTATATGCTATAATTAGAAGTGTGTCAAAACTCAAGGCAGAGCATTGCAACCATCACTGGTCACGTCGCTGGCATGGATATGATAACCAGCAGAGCAGGAGACAGAACTCTTATCTGAGCTCCCAAACAGAGACCAAGTATCTCCCTCTTCTCCTGTTTGAAAAAGACTATATTGAATGTTTTAAAGAACATCAGGCTGGTTCATATTGCAGAGACCCCAGAAGCGTAGGTTAATGCCAGCCTCCTGCCCTGAATTCATGTTGTTATAAACAGGGTTGGGGGTAACAGTGAGAAAGAGTTAAAAATGCCACTAAAAACTTAAAGAAAAACAACTGTGAAAAGCTGACCTTTTAAAACAGACTCACAGGTCAAGTACCATTTTCAGAACTGATTAAATATATATAAAACTTTTCATACCACTGTATTATTAGGTTGTTAAATGTGGATACTCAAATGTTTCCTATAGTAGACTAGCTCTGCAGGAGTCATTCCTCACCCTTAGTAAATATTCATGACATTTTGGCCCACTTGCTACATTTTAAAAACAGGAACCCTATTTTTTTTCCTTTGTTGCACCAACCTGGAAATCCTTCTGCGTTTGTGCACTATTCATCTTCTTCCAGCCATTCACTTACTTCAGATGCCTAATACCTTTGCAAAAATATCATGGACCCTGGTTAGTAACAAGCTTTATAAATAGGGGAGAAATGTTTATTGCTTTATGCCCCAAACCTGCAGATTGTTGCACCACTACCCAGCCCGACAGTGAGCAAAGCTCAAGTCAAACAACGCATTTATACAACTGACGTCCTAAAGAGGTATTTTTTTGTTCTGAGTTTCTCTAACTGCTTTAAGGCTGATTGAACACACTTTATCTCTCACCACTGGAAAGGCTATAAAGCTAAAGCGACTTTTTATATCCACATTTCAGGATACTGAAAGTACAGGGCTGTAATAGAAATGCTGACATTATCCAGTTATAGTGGTGCAACCTCTCTACCGTAATTATGTACAGTTGGAGATAATAAGCGCTGCTGATTCAGGAGGAATCTCTGATTGGGCTGGAAAATGGAGAAGTGTTGGATAATCTGCTTCCTGAGTGGCAACAGCAGGCCTAAAAAGCATAAACGGAGGAGCAGAGTTGGTAAGGAAACAACAACAAAGTCCAATCATGAATCCTTAGAGACGCTTTTACTCTTTCTATCGTTCTTGTGATTGCAAGAGACTTAAAGAACTCATTCAGGACTTGTGCTAAAAGGACATCGCAAGCTACCTGGAGAAGCATGCAGCAGGGATGGCAGGGAAAGGTTTGATTAGGTGACAGAGACAGTGAGCACCCAGTCAAGAGAGCAGACAGCTCTGATTTTCAAAAGAACTGTGTTCCTTCCCGACCTCTTGAAAATCAAACTCATTTAAAGTATCTCAAATTCAGCACCAGAAATGAAGGTGCATAGAAAAAAAGCATAACGTGCATGTGATGCTACATTAAAACTGCCTGAATAAACTGAAAAAATTGCCTTGAAATTTCTGATATTATACAGAAAAAAGCCTAATAAAATTGTTTAAATGAGTAATTTTTTTGTTTAAAGAGGGATAGACTTTTTCCGTCCCTTTTTACTTTGATTTGGGGGGTGAAGTGGGAAGGGAAGGAAGAGACAAGACTTTTGATGAAAACTATTCATTAGGTTCAGTGTTTTCCTGTAGCCCTTCTCTTACCAGATTTCATTTTTTAAATATATACATAATAGATTTCCCATAAAATGATAATTTTCTCAAAAAATGCTCGTTTGATTGATACAAAAAATTCCAAATGCTTTGGAATACTGTGATTGGTTCTAATTACTATTAATAAATGCATAGTGAATGTTGATAAGATTAACAAATCCTTCCAAAAATTTGTTACTATATTCACTCTACAGTATAAACTCTGAATTAGCTGTAATGCCAGCATGCTATTTATATTCCCAGATTAACAAAACGCAAGCAGCTCATACAAGGATGAGCTTGAATTTTGCAAAACAAAATACCTGGGAAAATATTTAGCATAAAGGAAAAAGAGTGTAAGTTAATATTTATCTAGCACTGGGTATTACAGAAACAGATACAGCAGCTTTGCAACATTTACCCCAAAAGGGGGGAATGTATGAAGACAATGGAGCACAACACCTTTACCCATAAAATGGGCCAGAGGAGCTCAACGGTCCCTCAGTGCTGACAGCCTGCTTTCTAAGAGTTTGGCTCCACACTGAGCCCCGTCCTGGCTTTTCAAGAAGAGCAGCGGGTGGGGATCCACGGAGCCAGGTCCCTCCTGGCGTGACAACCAGGCTCTGCCGAGGTAGGGATGAAACCTCCAGGGAGCTGGGCCAAGCAGATTGTCACAGTACCTGTTGGAGTACCTCACTCAGCAGACAACCTGGTCTGTCACCAACAGGGTGGGGAGAAAAATGCTCCCCTTGGCCCTTCCCATGCAGCCCCAGTCCCCGGGTACAGACCAGTCCCAATCTCCTTCCCACCCTCCTCACCAAAACCATCCCCCTCTCCCCGGCGTAACCTGCAATCCCAGCAGTTCTGTCCCCCCACCTACTCGGCATCACCTTCTGCTCCGCAGGAGAGGTCAGGGAGGGAATCCACACTTTCTGGTTGCTTTCCCATTTGTCTGATGCCCTAAAGCACTTCCAATGCAATCTGTATTTCTTTTTTAAAGTTAGTGGAATTGAAATAAATCCATACCGTTTGCCAATTTCCAGTTTACGTAATCAAAGTCAACTGTGCATTCACAAATTCCTGCCTTCTCTGCAAGCTAATCTGACAGTAGCAACGGGGATATGTAACGGGAGAAAAATAATCTCCTGTGGCACCGTCTTGATTTCCCTGGGAAAATAAAATGCCTTCAGTTTATAATGGCCTGGTAATGAATTAAACATTTTGAAATCCATAAAGGAACCTCAATAATAAGATCTTTAAAAACTGCAGACACAGTCAAAGCGAAGGAAAAAAAAAAAGAAGCCGAAATATGCTTGAAATTAAGTGGAGACAAATCACTAAGACACAGACACGGTGAAGCAAAGCAAGAGGCGCACCAGGGAGAGGAGAGAGAATCCATTCACCGGTTCACACATTCAGCATCTACTTTCATCAGGTACTGAACAAAACAAAGTTACTGCAGCCACAGCTTTGTTCGCTTATCAAAAACACCTAACTGGAGTTTTCATGTACAGAAGTATCAGAGTTTTAAAACCTTTTGTTTGAAAGCTGATACAGGCTCCCCAGTTAAATAGAAGTCTATTGCTCCGCTGTGCTGGGAGGTGCTGAGATCCAGGCATTTGCATGGCTTAAAATGGCTGCAGCGGTTCAAGGCTTCTGTAACTTATTGTACACAGCACCATGGAGCACGGGAGAGGGGTCTCTTTCCTGGCTATACACTATTTTAAATTTAACAAAGCCAACATAATTAGTCCCATGAGAACCCCTTCAGTAACAGCTTCGGCTCCCAGCACTAGCGAGCTGTATGCTATGCAGTAATTATGCTACCAAGCTGTCAGAGCCTCCTTATCTGCATGCAAATTAGTTCATATGCTATACATCTGCTATAATGACAGTATTAAAACAGGAATTTTATAATGAAGCCATCCTCTTTATAGCAACATAGCACAATTACTTTATTAACATATTGCACATTTATGTCTGTAACTGCTCCCAGTCAAATAGCCAAATTTTCCATTCCCCCATACAGCAAGGTCTTCTTTGCTTCTCACCCCATATCTGTAAATAAATGCAAAGAACAAGGATGGGAATTTCTAAACTACCTCTGTACAACACCACTCCTTCATTGTTCCTGGGCAAGTACTGCACCAAATGCCATTAGGCGTGACTAGGTGAATAAATATTCCTATAATGCTCCAAAAGGTTGGGAGATGAAACAGTAATAATCAAACCAGCAGCTGTTTGCTCCCAGCCTTGACATCAATCATCAGCTTCTGTCGACCAGCGAC
>JAOXJM010000003.1:8924616-8960999 GCA_026413425.1 Tringa solitaria
GCAGCTGTTTGCTCCCAGCCTTGACATCAATCATCAGCTTCTGTCGACCAGCGACTGCCACCTCCAGTGGCCAAACGGCAGCGGGAGGGGGACCCCCCAACTGAAATATCAAGCAACGAAGGAAGCAGGAGGTGAGAAAAAAAACCTTCCCAAGCAAGGAGCGGGCAACGCAGACGTGGCACCTGGAAGGGCTTCCCCCTGGAAAAGCCATGCCCCAGGGCGGCCAGGGTTTGGGAGGTGGTGGGGGAGGCGAAGGCGAGAGATGGCAGAGGGTGGCTGCCACCAGCACCGCCCCCCCGCCTCCACCCCTTGCAGCGTCTGCGTCGGTGGGTGCTCCCAAACGCCCGAGGAGCATCCTCCTCTCTCCCAAAGAGGCAGCGGCGCTTCACAGAGCAGCAGCAGCTCTCGGCACCAGCCCTCCGTCAAACATTAGCACTTGGGAAAGTTTGGTGGCTTCTCGCTCCCGGAGCTTTTCCCCAGTTTGGTTTTTGGAAGAGGTATGCAATTCTCTACAGAGCTTATTTACAGTAACTACCCTGAAAGCAATAAGTCAATAGATGACTAATTTCCTTGCTAATTTAAGAGTTCTTCTCTTCATTACATGGTGAGCAACCGCTTGGTTCTTTTTTTACAGTTAAAAAGAAAAAAGAGAACACACAGAAAGCTATGTGATCAGCCCTAAACCTTCAATAAATCTTTACACCCATTTCTCAAGCAAACACTTCATTTTTAGGTCTATTTTTAACCTTCCAACTTGTATTACCACAAGCCACTGATGCTCTGGGGGAGCTGCCAGGGATTTGCACTGGAGCCTTCTTGCAAGGACATACCCTGAACCCAGTTAGCCGTCTCTCCAGGGTAATAAGGAAAGGCGATTTCTATTAATGTGGAACATAAATTCTGGGATCTTATTTCACTTATTTCATCTGATACAGTTTGTTTATAGTCCTGCCCAGCTGGTTACTTTTCAAATGTCTGGTTGGGAATAGAGCAGCTGAGCTTTATAGGCATCCTCCTCGAGCGGGAACAAAGCCATGCGAAAGCAGGGGGGGGAGGATGGGGGGTGTGTGGAAACAACAAAAAACCTCTTCCCCTTTTCATGTTATATTTCCCCAAGCAGCGGAAAGGTGTGGACAGGTCTCATCCAAAGTTTCAGTGCTACTTTGTTCTTCATGCAAATCATTTCTTTCATCAATTATCTTCAAGCCATTTACAAACATGACTGCCGTTTCAAAGCCAGGAGGAGGTAGGTGAGAATTACCATGGACAGCACAAAGACGTTCAAATACTAAGTAAATCCAAATCTTCTCTTAAAACCTATATTTACAGCTTCATTAAAGCCCTGAGTACCGACACCACAGTGCATAAAACAACAAACAAAAGAGCTAGGGAAAGGCATAGAGCAATCCTTCTTTCTCCCCTACAAAAGCTTGTTTTATTTTTGTCAGCATAACCTGTAGTTTGCTGGGTTTCTGTGAGATCAAATATTTGATCAGTTTACGAAAGGGATGATATTATGTGTTTGCCTGGGGGAACAGGGTCACTGGATTTTGTGACCCTGGAGTTTATTCCAGCACTTGGTTCCCATGAGAAAAGTACTAAATTACCCTTTTCCTCTGGGAGAAGAGAAAACAAAATCAGAATATATCACAGTCCTCCCGCAGCTACTAACAAGATCTTCTGTAGCCTTTGACACCACCTCATGAAATAATGCAACAAAAGCCATCTTATTAGCACTCAGTGTGCACCTAACCAAACGGACTGTGTTCTCGGAGCAGTCAGTCGTGCAAAGAGCAGCTCAGTCTTATCTGCTGGAAACCTCTCCTGCTGCTGTTCTACCACTTAGATCTCTCCCGCACTGGTGCTGTTAAGGGTGAACTCTATTGTCCCTTAAGGTCCACCAAAAAAAATTGTTATTATCTGCAGCAGGATTTGGGTCATGTCCTGGAGGTGGCATCTATCTCAATCAGCTTTTGAGGCTGATAAGGTGGATTTCTCAAGCTCAGCTAGTGCTTCAGACTCCCTTTGCTCTCAATGGCAAGACACAAACACACTCATCCAGGATATCACTCAGGCCAACAACCACTTATGATGAGCTGAGCCGCACTCCATGACCATCAATCTCTCTTCATTGACCTTAAAGGGCTTCTAGACCATTAGCTCAAATGTAGACATCTGCAGTCAGGTTAGATGAATCCCACCTAATCATCATAATCAATCCAGCATCACTAACCCAGTGTCATCAATTCTAGCTTCCTCAGTGGCACTGAATTCTGGTATCAACCTGTCCTTGCTGCTCCTATCACTGTAAGACTCTCTGTACTTCATCGGACACGGCCTCAGCTTCTACATCCTACAAGTGTGGGATTGTTCTATGAGCTGGTTGGCCATCCACTGGCCTCTCCATCTTCCATCTCCTGTGTCTTTGAACACTTCTTCAAAACTGGATGGCTTTTTTTCAGGCTCACTGATACATTCCCAGCACCTCCCTCATTAGTTCTATACCTAAGACAGAAGTAACACCTTCTGCCATCTCTTCTAATCTCAAGGTTTCTTCCATCAACTGAATCCATCATGAATCTCTGGCCTGTGGTTTGGCAGCTGAGTTACCATTGCCTGCTTACTTTTTTGTTACATTATTAAAGAAGAAATTCTGCCATCAGCATAGTTAATCTGCTGGAAAATAAAATCACGTGGAAATCACCTGCAAGGTGTGCTATTTTAGATGGGACTGGTAATGTAGGTCAAGTTTTATTTTAAAAAAATCCTAGCGATATAATTTGGAATGGAGAAGTTCTCCTCTGGGTTGCATCTGTGTTTCTTAATAAACCTCTTATGAATTCTGAATTTTGAATCTATCCACCATTGTCTTTTAAAGGAAAATCACATAAGCATACACACCTTGCATTCCCTGACTTCAACAAGCCAACTCTACGCTTGCAGCTCATACATTTTGAGTGATATTCATGAAAGTGGAAATTATGCTTTCACACTTAAAAAAAGAAGTCAAATTTGACAGTGAAAAAACACCCAAAGGATTTGAGAATCAGCTCAGGATCAACTTCTTGATCCTGTTACAATTCTGGCTGCCCAATTCATTGAGATAAGTATTGTGCAGGCTCCCCATATAAGCAAATCTTCCCACAACCCATTCTACTCTGGCAGCCAATCCTTGAAGAACCGAAGAGTTTTCCATACAGCTTTGGCATTTTCTCTCCCTCCTGGCAGCAGGATTGGCCCAGCTGGGAAATTGTGGTAGCGCAACCAGACAGCAGAAATGCTGCAGATGCACCTTGAGATATTGAAATACTACAGTGACCTTGTTTTTTAACTTACTGTAATATATTTAGTGGGACATGACCCACATTATAACTTAAGGGTTTGGGCTTTTTTTCTCTCTTTTTTTTTTTTTTGGGTTAAACAATTGAGATTGCTATTGCTCTCGAGTAAAGTTTAATCATCACAATATTTTAATTTTGTGATTAAAAAATACAGAAGCCAATCCCATACTGGGAACACCATGGCTGCACTTCACAAAGGAAAGATCTGACAAGAGCTAAAGTAATTTATTCACTCCTCCTTCCTTCACCTAGAAATTAAACACTTCACAACAGACCATCAGCGAGATACTCAATTTGTAGACACTAACAACCTTGCCAGTGTCCTTTCCACAGCAGAACAGCTGTTTGGTTGATGGGCACCTTGTCCCAGTAGGGAAAGTTAGAGCCTTCTCCACTGCAAATATTGAGATTTTCTGCTTTTCAAGCACTCTTGCTTTGTGCCTAGCTTGCAAGAGAACCCTGAACAGAAATATTGCCACCATCACAAAGATTGTTAACCTGAAAAATTGCTCTGTTCTAGCATTTGTTCTGTCTTAAGTGTATTTAAATTCCAGCAAGCATTTACAACCTTTGTTGTAATCAGCAAAGCAACCTTTGTTGCTTTCAAAAATTAAAGGAAACAACAAAATGTGAACTTTTCTGAGATTTTTAAGTGTTCAGATCCAGCTACCACCATTTAGCACTGACCATGGCCCAGCAGTGCTGCAGCACCTCACTGCATATTCCTCCTTAGCCCAACTACTCAATTAAAGTATGCTGAAATAAATAAGGAAAACTCATTTCACCTTACCTTTGCCCTGGGCTAAATGCATTCAAACGCTCACTCTCTGCAGTTCATCTGTTTGCTTCTAACTGTAACATCTTCTTGACAAAGATTTTACATGGATCCCCCATCCCCCAAAAGAAAAAGAAGAAAGAGTACAACCTCTTCCCCCAGCACACTGGGGAACTCGCCAACCTACAACCTTTACATGGTGTCTCTAAAACCTTTGTTCCTGCAGCACGTTCCCAGACTGATGTTTACAAGCATGTTTAGGGAATGTAAAGTAGTGTCAATCTCAAAAGATAAAAAAACACGACTTTGAAAAACTGGTTTGGGTCTCTGATTTCCAAACTCCCTTTATCTGCTGTGGTGTGTGTGCAATGCCTTGTACTGCTGGCAAAATAAGCAATATTGAGAAAAGGAATTTTGAAGGGCTTCTCATATCCCATCTCTAACCATCCCAAACAGGTAATCCTGGCTTGGTTTTCCTTTTAATCTTGCTGGAGAAGAAAGGTAGCTTGCATCTAACAGCATTGCTCAAAAAGCCTTATGGCTCAGGATGCAAGCACAGAAAAGTGCCTGTTCTTTTCCCCGCACCTCAATGAGATTTTACTAGGCACATGAGACACAAAGTTTGTCTAAAAGTCCTGCTTCCAAATAAGACCACATTTTAGGAATTACACTGCAAATGAGATTTATTTCTGGTAGCTCAAACAGTGCAAGGTCAAGCAGAAGATGGTAGGAAAGACACAGACTGAAATCCAGTTTCAGGATCCCACTTCTAAGGTCCTCAGGAAGTTGGACTATTTAGTAGAAACCCGAGAGGTAAAAGCAACAGCTCTGCTATTGTTTATTACCTTGTGTGAAGTGATTAATACAGCAGTTTATTGCCTCAGTTGCACAAAAGAACTATGTGCCAACTCTTCCGGCTGAGGAAAAAGCACCACTTTGCTTTGCAATTAAAAACAACATGGAAGAGAGCCAAGGGTGAAAGATGGAGAAAATCCTAATTTCCCTACAAGCAGAAAGAATGAAAAAGCAGAGCGATGGCACAAAATCTCTTTCTACTTTTGCTTCTGCTGCCTCTGAGATTATAGACAGTTGTGGCCAGCTTACTGGGAGTCCAAGCGATGGTGAGAAAACCAAAGTGGAATCTCTTAACGCCTCTTTCCCAAACAGAGGGATCATTAACTGCTAGTTAATATGAGACCTTACTAAGTCAATATATGCCTTTCTCTCTTACATATTGCTATTTCATGTTAGGGAATATTCACTGATAACTTTTCCCGTCCATCTGCCTTTAGCAGTGTTATCTCCACCCTCTTACATGCTATTCTCTTCTGCTCACAACGATTAATGGGCATTCATGGTGAGAAGCCATCGGTACTACGCATTCCTTTCCCAGTCTTTTTTCTCTACAACAGTCTAAAATCAGAAGACCCCCCTGACAGCGACTGGCTTGTCAGGGTGCCAGTACCACTGATTACTGTCCAACAAGTTGGTTTAGAGAGTCCTGTCCTTTCTACACCAGTCTGCATCATGTGTTGTTGATAATCTTGCATACTGATTCTGTGCTGCGTGTTTACAGCACCCAGCACAGTTCTGGGCAGTGACTAGGGTTCCCTTCCCAGGCTACTCCACACTATATCAAGAATAAATCTGCTGTCCAGGATGCACAAGCCATCTTCTTCAGGTTTAACTTTAAGCCATACTAAACCCAACAAGAATTGGACTCGTCAGCTGTTACTAACATAAATAATCCTTATTCATTAAAGCCTGTCTGGAGAGACAGTGGTCATTCCCAGAAGCGGTCTCTAAAGCCCTCTGCAGATTTTCCATCTTCTACAGAGGTGCACAGAAAAATCTGAAAGACTCTGGTTTAATAAAAATACATGCGCTGTACTGGAATATATTTTTGCATTGATATAGAAACTCAGCAGGAAATAATAAAACACTGGGAGAAAAAAAAAAAAAAGAGAGTTTTTAAGTGTGACAGCTTTCAAGTCTCATTGCATAGTTCTTGCTCAAGTCTAGAGGTGGGCCTCTCATAGGGTAGGTAAAAATTTCCATGCTTCAATAAGATACAGCTCTTGTTTCTCAAGATCTCTAGGAAACCTTTTTAAACACCCAGCATCTTTGCATTTAGAAAAGCTGTGCTTGGTGCAGGGTAAATCCACTCCGTCCTGCCCTCAGCTCTGGCACACTGAATCTTGTAAGAGAGAAGGTGGATTTCCCAGCTATCTGTGTGACATTAAAAATATGTCACGTAAAAGATTAATTTGTGAGTAGAGAGCTGGAAAGAAGAATTTAGTTTTACCAGAGACAGATTTTTCTTCTTTTTAAGCAGATGTCACAAGTTCAAAGTCCAGCTGAGATGCTGAGTTCAAATATATATGATAAATGTATCTCAGTTATCACGACCACATATTTGCTATACAATTCACACACAAACACATATTTTACTCCACAAAAGTATACTTAAAACAGAAAGGCTGCTCTTCCTCTAAAGCCTAGGATTAATTTACCTAATGCACCTTCAAAGTCCCTTTTTTACGTGCTAATTCCCATTAATAGAGATGTTGCAGGCATCAGCTTGGTACATGCTGCAGTGCTCTCCTGAAAAGGACTGCAGCAGAACCCCCAGTAAAATAGCTATTTAGGAGCAGCGTGGCTGCTCCTTTCTAACCTGGAGTCAATAAGGAGAGATAACCTATGGATCATGCATAATCCACTGTTCATGAAGACCAGGAAGAAAATAAAAGGATTTTATGACAAACCTGCAGCAAAGCCTGTAACTAATCAGGGCTTTGGAAGCCATCTCAAAGGATGCCCAAAGGTGCTCACCTCCCACTGTACCCAGCTGCTCCTGAAATTCAGGGACAGTCGGGCACTATGGCAGAAACCTTGGCACCTTGTCCTCTGTTCTTACTTCTTCCACATATGTTCTCTTCAAAAGGCATTTTAAGACCAAAGGACGAGCCAAAAACCTGGGGGGACTTTTGATCATTCCCAGCATGGAAGGTCTTCCATGGCATTCCAGTTTCTGCAATAGCAGCAAATACAGCAGTGGTGTTGTTGCTATATCTTTGTTATAACTAAAGAGCTCTATGCTCAGAATTCAAATGAGAGAATTTTCACTATACATAGGCTGAGTTTTCTTTCATTTTTATCTTCCTCCTGTCCTTTCTCCTTGAAGTTTAAAGGAATCCCTCCTTGAAGTGATCTTGTATAGGACACAACTCTATTCTGAACTCTATTATACCTCATAGCTTGATATATCAAAGTGGCTAAAACTCTGGAAAAGTATTAGAAGAAACTGGTGCTGCTGTTGATCAAGGTTGTAATCCACAATCTACACTCCCCAGATAATAATTTATGGACTACAAAAACTATTCTGTCCTCCATGTTTCTCAATTATTCCCAACACACAGTCCACACAACAAGATTAACATAAAAACCAGGCAACATCAGAAAGCTATAAATTTTCACAATAAATCAGCCACTTCCCCTTCATTAGGCTTTGCACAGTTCATATTATTTCCTTTCTGGAGAAAATCATGACTAGTTACTGTCTGCCTTCAGAAACAAAACTATCAGTAACGTTTCCATAGGGATCACCTGAAATGCATTTCTAATAATGTATAGGTTAAAAGGTTTTCTTGTTCTCCCCTTTCTGCATCCAGCATTTAAACTTTATGGTCCCAATGACACTATGAAAGGCGCATGTGCTTAATAACAGAACTCGTAAAGAAATAAGTCTTAAAACATGTAACTGCATGCTTAAATATAGAACAGACACGAACTTGGGCAGTCACCTAATACAGAGGAACAGGTTCTATTTATTCCTCCAGCAGCCAGCCTTAGCATAGGAATAACTGACACGGCAGATAAAGGCTCTTATCCTTGGCTGGTTGTATATAGCACTTCATCAGGACACTTAAAGGCACTTTACGAAAGCAGGGATGTATTGTTATCCCAATTTTAACAGAAAAGGAAACGCTTCCCAAGGTTACAAAAAGAAGGTCAGAAACACATATCTGCAACCACCACCTACATACCTTAGTTCCCATCTCTGCCCGTTAAACCACACTCTAAGAGCTTCACAGATTGAGTTTTTATGTAAACATTTAACTCATTTCTCAACAAACCTATGAGCACTCAACACTATTTTATCTTCTAAATTGGACTGAATTAGGTCAGTCTCTACTGTGGCCAAGTACACAACACTAATGGCCCATCTCTCTATCTTGGGAAATGCAGACAGTGGTAGCATTACTTTTCCTTAAACTTCGGAGGAAATACAGATGGCCCTGATGGATCTCACTTAAATAGGAAGATCAAGAAATATTTCAAGTCTTGACAATACAAATTTAGGTAATGCTTAGTAAATCTCAATGTGGAAGTCATAAGAGAGAGATTCCGGAGTTAATACATTCACACCAGTTCAAATCCACTCTTTTCTTGGAGGAATAGCACAAATGAGCATGATACAAGTTAGGGTGAGACATACAGCAAACCAGTCTCCGCAGCTGAGGCTTCCTATTGCTCCCTGTGAGGGAGATGACACCCAGAAGATGTCATCCTGTCTGGAACTCCCCGCATACCACTACAAAACACAGTTTGCAAGTCACGTCGCCCACCGTCGCATTAATTTTGGTCTGACCAGCTGCAGATGGCAGCCCCTTCTGACCTCCAAAGGCAAAGGGAAGCCTCAGGGCATGTCTGATTAGAAGAGTCCAGGTGAAATGTTCTTTTTAGTGACTGCTTTCTTTGGTTTCTGCTGGCAGCCAGCAGCATGCTTATCTTTGCTGCCTTCCCTTCTTCTCGAGTAGGGCATCACCCTGGCAGAACAAGCTCAGCCCAGGAACGTGAAGGCTCCAGAGTTTTGCAGCTGCTTGTCTGCTTGGCTTTCCTTCCTCTGCCTCAGTTTGCTGTCTTGTTTTATATGGCAAAGACTAAAGAGTTCATTTTTATAAAGTGCTTGAACAGGCTATTTGATATAAGCCTCATTTTTCAGAGGTGTCAAATACCTCGGCTCCCGCTGAGCGCAAATGCATCATCCCCGGGAAGCAGGACTCCGCACGGTCACGAAGCGGGACGGGAGCCGGGCTGTCCCACGGCACGGGGCCGCTGGCAGGCAACCCACACTGCTTGTCCAGGGAAGTCTCACCCCATTTCTGGGAGGTAGGTAAAAACCAGCAATATCTTTTTTTAGATGAGGCAGCTCAGACTCAGACATTCGGTGCCTTGCTAGAAGCGACAGACTGAGCAAAAATGCAGAAACATTCATAAAAGACTATAGTCCAAGGATAACCTTTATTTACAACCCTCTGTTTCTCAGCTCAGCCACTGAGGTTCACCTCGAAACTTAACACAATTATCACTTGGAGGTCTGTATTTTCTACGGCTTTTATTCTGAAATACGGCAGAGAAACAAACGAAATGAAGAAGCAACAGCTTTCATGGAGAAAGCAACTGAGAATCAATTGCGCTAGACATTTCTGCCCAGACCGCCTTGCCTCTTTTGGTTGTGACAACGTGGAAACAAAATAGAACCGCATTCCGCACAAACTCACATCTTCGCATGCTAAACCTCACGCTGACACCGCCGCGGCACGCAGAGGAAGTGGCTGAAACGTTAGCATTCACCAGGAATAATTCCAGAAATAATGGAGCTACTGTTCCCGCTTCCAGCCCGGAGAAGTGCAGGGCCCAGAAGCACCTACGCCCAAAGGGGCTGCGCTGACAAAGGCAGATCCAGCACATAAAGGTTTTTCAGAGAGCTGCGCTGGGAAGCGTTGGGGAAATAGGACACTCTGGACTCTCCAGAGATCGGTTTCTATTTTCATGGCTATTTTTTACAAGCCAAGGGACTACAGAAAGGTATTTAAGCTACCACACGCCAGCAGTAACTAAGGTTTACACGGTTTACTGAGGTCAGAGAGGACTGTCTCACAAATTTTTACCGCCTGTGAAAAACTCTACAATTCTAAAAATACCTGAGTAACTGTCATGGCAGGCAACCAAACACTAATATTTTTTCCTGTACAAAATCATTTCTGACATACTCCACTTCGTCTGAGAGCTACAAAACGTTTGCAAAAGCAACATCGATGTACATCTTGACAAAATAGGAGAAAGAAAGCTAAACACCTTGTGCAATCACCCTGAGACAATGGGGAAAGGTGGAACAATCCCTCCCCACCACCCACAAGGAATTTCAAGTTGCAAACCACGCTTCGGAGAAGGCTGGGAAAGAGCAGAAGGTCCGAACCTGCTTGCAGTAGAAAATTGGTTTGCAATCTTGACTCCAAAGTTGCTGTTAAGATAACATAATACAGTTTTTAAGCAGCTCATTACCAATTTATTAAAACATTAGGGCTTCTTTGAGACTGTTGGAGATTATTGTCTAAACTGCTATTTAAAAGTGTATTGGCTCACAGCATGGATAATTCATTCTTATGCCAATACAGATACACACATAGTATGTGTGTATGGCTATATTACAGCTCATTTTTAAAAAGTGATTTTGCATGCAAAGTGTGGTTTTTTCACATCTGGACCATGAACTAGATAAATTCATTTCCAAACAACAAACCGTAACTTATTGGAGTGTTAAATGGTACTTTTAAATAAACGTAAATATTATTTTGACACTTGGATAACTTACACAGCAATAAATAAAGTCATTTAGAAACACAAGAAGGCATGTCTCCATGCTCCAGGAGATGCAAGACCGTCACCTTTTTGAAAGGGTCGGGTGGCTTTAGAGAGAGGTAACAACCTCATTAAAGCCTTTAGTCTGTCTGGAGATTTTCCTCATTTGTTCAGGCTGAGAGACATCTCACTTGTTGGTTTGGTTTTTTTTTTTTCCAAAGGATTAACAAACAGAAGAGGAGCAGTGCTTCCTCGTCCAAGTTCTTATTTTTAATAAGAAAAATAAATACTAATTAGAATACAAACCAAGAGCAGTCCTGATGAAGCGGAAATGTTTTTCTCCCCCACCAATCAACAACTGGACCGCAGAGACTGGATAAGCACACAGCACAAGGTCTCATTTAATTGACTGATAAACTAGAAACCTTTGACAGAGAGTGGTCAGTCTGAACTTTGGGCTCAGTAATGAGCTCTCAAGTTCCCTTTCTGACAGAATGGACCACAATGGTGCTGCATGACTTCATTTAGCTTCATTTTATAATTACAAGCTTCTTCTTTACTATTTTTCCCCAGCTTAACTATCACTTTTTCAAAGCGATGTTAGGGGGAAAAAAAAAATAGAAATGAAACCAATTTTAATGAACTCATGCAAATATAAGCCTGGTGAAACAAAATCACAGACCTAAGCAGAATACTGCATTGAATGCATTTGTATGTTTTATGCAAAGCTCATCTAAATTTGAGTAATTGGACCTAATTTGGCAATCTGCACAATCAGTTTGCAAACTTCAACCACTGAATTTTAAGTATGAGCCTGGAAAATCATTAACATTTGTATTTATCATGGTGGCCCTGATCCAGCACAGTACTAAAATCTGTGCTGAAGTGTTTGGAATGAGGTCTTGGTGTACACGCACCAACCAAGAGAGTATGAGGAGCTCTAATTACAGAGAAAAGTCATTTATATGTTCAGATTGATTTGAGATTAAAATTGTGCAATCTCAAATCTCTGAAGTGTAAGGTTGGGAGCCTTCCTCCAAGAAGTCCACCATCTTTATCCCTTTGCAATCTGAAAAACTTTCCCCAGATCATAACCATTGCTCTACTGCTTTTCATCTCCATCCTCTCCTCTTCTCCAAGACTCCCTCTCACCTGCTGTTTCCCTCCTCACACTGATGTTAACCCAGTCCTGTTCCTTTCTTTTGCACCCGGTCTCCACTGAGCATTGCGGGACCTGGATGTGCTTTCCATGCTCCAGGAGTGTGGCAAGAGCATCAAACCATTTTTTTAAAGGCCAGTTCTCCCATGCTCTCCCCAGCATGCGTTTGGGCTGCAATGAGGGTTATTTTTCACTTTTGTCTCATCTTTCTTCAACAAAAAATGCAATGGGTCTTGAACTCATAAAAATGTTCTTGCTCCAGATTGTAGGAAAGAAAACTCTTTGCCATTCAACTCTACTCATTTTTTCCCCTGAAGGCATCTTCTTAAAGAGAAGGCAAAGCACATTTTTCAAGGTGAAAGCTGTCAGTCTGAACTTGAATCAAAAGTCTGAATCCATATCAATGGGAAGCTTCACAACACCCCAGCAACTTACTCGACTACAGGAGGGTAAGCAGGCTGCACTGGCATCATGAACCCTCTCCACACAACCAGAACACCACCAGAGTTTAAATATGGTTGTCTGTCAGTAAAACAATTTTAAATCATAGGCATAGCCAAGATGTATTAAGGCAGAACTGCGCTAGATCACATGCAAGTTCAGTTTCTCTCCATGTGTCCTCGGGAAATGTGTTAATTGCTCACAGCTCTAACACAGATTTTCAATACATCTGCAAGACACAACAACACACGCACTAGCTGGGGGGAAAAGGAAAAATTGATTCTTTTCAGTGTAAAATCTAAGGATATTTGGCACATTTCAGCATCATGGCTTTACTCCTTCTCAAACTTCCTTCTAGTATCCACCACTTTTTTCCCACTGGCTGGTACAGCACTGGATCCCGGATACCCACCCATCATCCATGGTGGGGGATGCAGCTTCCTCACACACTTGGCCACAAAGTTTGACTGCCCTCCAGACTTGTCACGGGGATTTCTGCACCAGGACAGGGTGGCAGAGGACAGGCATAATTTTGTGTAGTGATGAGTAAACGCTGCAGCACCTTGAATCCCAACAACTCCTGCTCCTCTCTCTAGATTTCCAATCAGTTCTTTATACACTGGGTCAAAAATTGTTCTCACAAATTACATCTCATATTTTACAAAAATATGAAATAGGTCATCCTAAGAACTGCAACTTGAAGCAATGTGATTTAGGCAAGAATTCAGAGGAGCATTTCCCCAAATCAGGACTGGTTTGCAAAGGATTCCTGTTGTTTCTGGGACTTTCTCAGTGTAATCAGTTACAGATACTCTTTCACCATTATCACGATATTGCTGTAGCCTAAAATCAGACCTTTTATTTTGCATCAGGAGAAAATTTCAAACTTACTCAGCTCCAACACATTTTATGAAAATTGCTGCTTGGGTGGAAAGAGGTCTCTGGTGGAGAAAAGCTCAGGTAACCTCCAGCTGTAAATACACTGGCCATGCAGCGCCCAGCAGACCTAAGTATCTTTATATGGAATAAATTAAGTAGTTGAGTCATACTGCATGTTCAGGACACGCTGCTCTTTCAGCCAGGAACTAGCAGGCCCTCACTAGATGGGTGAGAAATTACCAGCTGCTCTGACAATACCAAATCTGAGAAAAAGCATATCTTCTAAAAGTAGTCTTTGCCCGTGACTGCATGGCAAGCAAAGTTCTTACATCTCAACGACTCATTCATCCCAGCCTGTCAGCCTGTAAAGAATGAGCTGCGGTGGTATTAAATTGGTTTGAAATGGGAGATGTCACCAGAACTGAAATTTCAAAATGCACCTGAGTAACACTGCTCTTTTCACTGCCGAAAAAGAGAAATGAGAAGTAGTAACAGGGTTTAAAGGAAACAGGAATTGCTGAAAGACAACTGGGCAAAACCACTTTTCAAGCCACGGCGCAACACAGTCACATCAAAGGGAACAGAATTTCACCAGTTGGCATGAGCTTAAACCAAATAGGTTGCACTCTCTCCAGTACTCAGCGCAGGCTTGTGCTTATCAAGCTCCCAAGTTTGATCATTAAACCTGATCCAAAACGCTGAGAGACTATTCCTGTCAACAAGGGCTCAGTCAGGTGTCTTTATTAATCACAACGAACAAATATTTTAATTCTGGGACCTTCGGGAGGAAGGGGCAGAGCGGGGCTATGTGCCTTGTTTCATATGAGGAGATGACAACTCAGATCTGCAGTGCCTGATTAATATTTTATGATTGCGATCCACTGGGTATGCGGTGTAATTCTGGTGGCTTGTTTTGCTCTACGTTCACTGCATCTCCAATGTTATTTGCAACGGTTTCGTGGAAGAACAACAAAAAGAGATTTCATTCCCGCAGGACAGCACTAGCTGACCTCTCTCATTGCTTCATGTAATTCAGAGGGAGCAACCGTTAAACAGGAACTGAAAGTGCTTTTCAACTTTTAAAGGGAAAAAAATGGCACTACAGATTTACATATAGATAGCATCTCAGAGAAGAATGATGCCGATTTCTCCTGCCTTGCATTTATTTACCAAGTCATCCTAACAGAGCGGTGGGAAGACAAGCCTGCAACAGGGCACTGCTGAATACACATCTGTGTGTCATCACCAACAGGTCACCACACTTGCATTAAAATGACATTAAAACACAGTGTGATCAATGAAAAGAGACGAGAGCAAAAAGCCTAACTTTAAGCCCAACTCTACAACTGAGGTCCATCCTAGGATTTTGCAGAGGTCCCCGATCTAACTTTTAAGCGAAAACAGGACACGTAAAAGTTGACAGTCTCTGAGGTCGGGCATGGCGGGGTCTGTCCCCTGTCCAGGTAATCTGCATCCCAGAGGCACCAGAGCAGATACCACACGGACACTGGCAGAGAGCAGACTGACTGCCTTCAGGGAATGCAATAGTAAAGACGCCTGTTCTGAATCAACAACATCTTAACACATTGCAGAAAGCTTTCTGGTTTCATTGCAATGTATGGAGAGCTCGACTTTTTTTTTTTTTTTCCCCTGCTATTCAAGGACATTTAATAGCATATTACTCAAAAACTCCCATTCTTTTTTAGAAATACAAGTGATGCTTGTAATGAACTCTGTCTTAAGAAGGTATGTGTCATTGAAAGACTGGGATATTTCTAGATCTCCAGTGTCTTTATGCAGCTTAATGCTAATGAAAGGAAACCATTTTTTGCACACAGTGAAAGGGAACAGATGGTGTCACAGTTCTGCTGTGGAATTTAAGCAGAGTGACAACCTATACAGCAGATCATCATGGGTGAAACTCTTTTTAGGCAGTAGTGTGGAGGGTTTATTTGTTTGTTTGTTTTATTTACTTATTACTATCCAATGTTTTGAAAAGTTTTTCCTTTCCTTTTCACGATAAAATCTAAGAAAATGGTAGGATAATCTCACTGTCCTACAAAACCTCAGAAGACACATGAAGACCATTATTTTAAATACACTGTGAAAGGACAGCTGAAAAACAGCACCTCATATTGCAAACTGTGCTTTTCTAATCATGTATCTATCCAGACACCAGTCTCTGGCAAGGAAACCAATGAGGGCTTAAAAGGGACACTGTCAAGTTGAAAATCACTCCTCTATCTGAAATCTGGTCCCTAGTTCTAATTATGCCTGCAAGGCAAATAGATAGGGGGGAAAAGAAGTCTTTTTTCATTTTTAATAATTTTCTCTTTTACACTTCTGATTGGTGATATGTTATGTACAGTTCACCTCATTGCTTCCTTTCTAGGCTCACCTGCTTTCATCCTGGAGAAAAACAAAGCAGATAAAATTCAAAGTTGGAAATTTACCCAGAGATAAGGAATTTAAAAGGGACTTTCTATCCCATAGATTTGTTGCTGCTGTTGTTTACTAATCTGTTAGTTAAATTTTCTTGACCCTACTGACAACTGAGTCAGACATATGCTTCACGTGCTGATCCTACTAGAGGCATATGACTCCCCACAAAGCATCCCCCCTCTGGTGAGACAGTCCATATGCAACTTCAAGTTCCACAATTTTTCCTTCATATTTATCTTCTTTCAGCTTATTTGAGCTGCCTGTATGAGTATTCTATAGTGCATACCTCTAAAAGCAACAGATGATATGCTCATCCACTCCATAATTCACATCAACAATAGCCAATCTCTGCTCAGCTCATATCCCACAAGAAAAGGGATTAATCAGGCAGCGACATCCTGGGAGAATAACAAAGCTCAGGCTGCTGGGCTAGGGTTGGGACCCCTCCAGGAAAGGTCTGGACCCATTCCACTCTCTGTGAAACTTTGGAAAACATCTGCTTCATGACAATCCCATTTTTTCACAGGGATGGATGATACGTGTCAAAAGATACCCAGATGCAAGCCTTATTATGCTCTTTACAGTGAGATAGGGAAAATCAGGTCTTAGACACATCTATAAACTCAAACAGTCCACGAGCACATTGCTCTTTGCGATGTGCTCAATTCTGACTGGGGGGGACAACAGCAATCACCCTGCAAGATGCTATGAAGCCGAATTTATATATTCAGGTATGAGTTTGCATAGATGAGGGGATGAGATCCAGGGAAAGCAGAGCAATACGAGCACCATTGTACTAAGTGCTCTGGTCTCCAGTGGGTGAGTGTGCTCAAGGGATTGTGCTCCCCCAGGTCTGTAGAAAAGCAAACTCTAAAATGAAGGTCTAATGCTGAAGAGAAGCTCCGCTCTACAATGCAAAGACCAGCTTGAAATCCTTCCCATTTAGCCAGGATATCTATCTATATGTATATGCGGGGATAAATTAACACTTTCTCATAGAGGCATTTCTTTGCAAAAGGGAATAGCAGGGCTCTTTCAGAGACTTAGCACCTCCAGTAGCAGTGACCACAGGAAAAAATTAAGCCCACAACAGCAAACCATCCTTAACCCCAAAGAGGCAATATTTGTAGGAATGACTGCACAAAGATACATTTGGGATGGGAGCACTTCAAGTGTGGAAAAGTGGCAAAATATTCAGAGCAAGAGAATTCTAAACTCACTCACAGGAGTTCACAAGGCGTAACCTGCTGATTAACACCTCTTGCAGGGAGGGACAACACAACGCCTTCCAACACTTCCTTTGAGAAGTGAAACACTCAGGTTTTTAAGGCATTTACAGGGCATTTCTTAAACGTGTCAGGTAAAATCACCACCGTGCTCCAAAGCACCCAGGCTCTGGCTGCAGAAACTCAACAGCTATTACACAGCAAGTGTGAAGTGAAGAAGCAGAAAGAGAAGAGATTGTCAGTAAATAGGGTTAATCCCTGCAGGTAATACCCTTTCCGTTAAATTGTGCAGTATTTTCCAGTCTGCAGATTCTCAATCCCATTTAACATCTCTCTCACACTGCAAGCAGACACATCTTAGCTCCCAACTCCTCCTCCCCCCCCGCCCCCCCCAACCCCAAATTCTGCAAGGCTGTTTTTGCAGGCAGCAGCCAGTTAAACTAAAGGCTGCTGGTACTACCCCGGGAAGCTGTAGGGGGGTGGGTGAGCCGCACAAAAGATCTCAACACAAAAGGCCATCCTTTTCATCCTTTTTGCTTCTTCATTTTCGCCAGCTGAGCCATAGCTTTATTCAATCAACGCTTAAAAAAAATATCAGATAAAAATGTGGGAAGGGGTAGGGATTGCGGGGGATAATATGGGGCAACACCTATTTTAATACAAACAATCAAATTTGGTGGGTGAGGGGATGTGGGGAGCCTTCAGCTCTCATCTTTTCCCTGCTTCCAAATGAGCCCTTTAGCCTGCTTCCCCAGAGCTCACAAAACATCCATGCAGCACGCTACAGATATTTTCCGATTATTTTTTTTTTTCCCCAGGAGAAGATGTAAAGAGCCTGACACCGAAAGGACAGGGAACATCTTTGCGTTCCCAGCAAGACCCGCACAGTGTACATAATCACATGAAAAACATGGCTGGCTGGTGCATCGACAGATGCAAACGAGAAATACCAGACTTAGCCTTATTTAGATCACAGCAAAATTAAATGGGGAGGAGAGGGGGAGGAAGGGAAATAATTGTGGCTGTGTAACATGGCTGCACAATTTTCAAAGCCTCACGACTGCCAGCTTGCAGGGAGCAGTGAAAATGTGTGCCTGCTCTAAAGGGAGCTGTTCCTGCCACCCCTGCAGCACAGCCCCGTTCATTCAGCTATCCATCCAGCGGGCAGGCACGCCGGCTGGAAAGCAACGAAAGGCAGGGGAAGAACTAAAATAGTTTTACCTGATCAGTGTAAGTTGACGGGAGCCGGAGGTAGGGATTCCAGAAGAAATGCAGCAAGGAAGGAAAAAAATAAAAAATAATAAAAAAAAAATCTGCTTGGATCCTTCTGGCAGTCCACAGTCTCATCTACATGCATCTGAGCAAGCCCTTACCAGCAGCTGCTTCTTTTATCAAGCCCACAGGCACAGCAAATTAGTCCGGTTAGACAGTTCAGTCAATGTGGGCTATTCACAGCGTGGCTGTTGTGCGAGCCCGGCTTCTCCTGTCCCCCTGTCCCTGGGTAGGCACCCGCCCACCTCCACATGGCCCTGGATAAACACGGCTCTCACAGCACCCACGGAGCGAACCACATGATCCTGACAATCAACAGCGCGGGCAAACGCGGACTGGACCTCTCGCTTCGCCACAGCCAGGCGCCGGGATCCGGGTAAAAAGGCAAAGCCTAAGAATGGGTTTACTTTAAAGGGAAAAGCCATCTTTTTTTTTTTTTTTTTTCTTCCCATCCCCCCTTCCTTTTTTATTCTCCCCCCCCCCTCTTCCCCGGGAGGAAAAAAAATTAATAAACCAAACGCAAAGACATGAAGATGGCTAATATCTTCCAAATCAACTTAGTTCTGAAAACGAAGCATTACTCTGAAATGAAGTGTCATGCAGGCTTCTAATAAGCACAAAGCATCAGGCAGAGACCCTGGATGAAGCCTAATACAGTCCTGAAAGAGAGGTGCTGACCACAGCCAGAGCATCCTTAGTCTGTATGAAGTCATGGATTCTCAATTTTGTTGTTTTAAAAAAGAAAATGAGCCAAGCCCTTTTTTACTCCTCCTTTCCCCACCATGAACCATCTTAAAATATGCACATAGAAATAAACACTCACTGAAATAAAGCCCTAATGAGGTGGCAGACGGCACGCGCTGTCTGCTGTCCTTGGGAGTGAGGAGCAAGCCTGGTGGGCACAGCACACAAATGCCTCTTAAACACGCTCATGAGTGGGATCCACATGGTCAGACACGAAGAAGAAACATTTAAAAATAAGCCAATTGATTTTTCTCTCATTGCACAAGGAGAGAAGGACTAAGCCCTTCTTTTTCCACCCTGCTCTCCAATGTATCCTTAGGATTAACAGTGTCCTTTTTCCTTCTCTGTAACATAGGAAGCAAATATGTATGCAAGAGTGCTATAAATACACACACACACACATATATATATATATCTCCTATAAACACAGTTTCTCTTGGCTATCTAAACTCTTCTGTCACAAAGTAGCACATTTAATTGGAAGAGCTCTCCAAACAATCTGGCTGATGGGTGACGGCTGATTACTTCACGTCAGCATTTGCACTTAACTAGGAGTTCAAGTAAGCCATCCACATAAACCAAAGGTAAACACTGATAAGGTATTTGATGCTTAAAAAAGAGCAGGTTTATCCAAAGATGGGTTAATAGGAACACATTGTGGCATAACATCACCCAGTTGTGTAGTTGGCTGAAAATCCTGGCTCCTAGAGCCCTCACACACAAACCACACAAACACAAAACTCCATAAAACCTTCTTCCTTTTCTAAAAAGGGAAAGGAGCTCACTGTTTTTATGGCTCCGAAAGAAAAGTTTGAACGTACTCCTGAAATTCCTCAAAGGCTTAAGAAAAAAGAAAAGAAAAAAGGTGGTGGTGGTGGGAAAGAATTATAAAGAAAAGAAACAAACTTCATGCTTCCTATGCCCTTCCCAGCTTCATAATGTTCTAAGGCTGGCGATACCCGAAAGCAAACGAAGCTTCAATCAGGACCACTGTCCAAATGTGACTGTAGGCAGTAAAAAACATCTCAACAAAGGCAAGACCGAAATGTGGAAGGCTCTTGGAATTGGCTATAAATTCATTTCAAACTTGGGGGAAGAAACTAAACACAAAACATGAACTGGAGGGGGAGAGAAGAAGCAGGGCCTTTGACAATCCTGAAGGGTAAAGCTGTTCCTGCGCCTGCCAGCAATTTCCAGCGTCAGCATTAAGCTGTTATCTTTAATTTGCTCCTGTCTGAGTGGGGAGGTTTGGTTCTACCCCTTCGCTCATCTCTGCTCACTCATTACCTCTCTTGCCTGAAAGGTGAGAAGAAGCAGGAGGCAGGATTGAGGTCACTTCAGGATTGCATTACAGAGTATTTAATAAGCTCGTCACATCACTGTCCCTCATCCCATATGGAAGTATGATCCACAATCCAGCGTAAGGGCAGCCTATACTGCCATCAAACCTGCAGCTGCCGCTCACCTAAATATGCAAGCAGCCAGGGCAGCACGCTACGGGCAGCACACGGCCTGGGTAGGGTCAAGCACATCCATCTGAGATGTAGGGCATAGCTTTAGTTCTGAGGAGAAGAACATGAAGCACTTTCCTCCTGTTTTGCTTGGCAAATGTAAGCACAACTGATGCAAGCACGGGAGGTGAAGGATGCTGCACCCCCAGTCCCTCTCCTGGCAATCAGACCATACTTGGCACCTTGCAGAGTGAGCATCCTTGTCTTAGCCCACCTCTTTGGCAACATCCACTGCTCAGTATAGAATCATAGAATGGTTTGGGTTGGAAGGGACCTATAGAGTTTGTCTAGTCCAACAACCCTGCAATGAGCAGGGGCATCTTCAACTAGATGAGGTTGCTCAGAGCCCCATCCAACCTGACCTTGAATGTTTCCAGGGATGGGGCATCTACCACCTCTCTCAGCAACCTGGGCCAGTGTTTCACCACCCTCAGCGTAAAAAATTTCTTCCTTATATCTAGTTTAAATTTACCCTCTTTTAGTTTAAAACCATGACCTCTTGTCCTATCACCTTGGGCGGCTTTGATAGCAGATCTTTAACAACAGTTATCATGAATGGCATTCTGAAGTCAGTGATCTTCAAGACAAAACTCAAGACTGTTTAGTTAATAAGAACTCTGTAAATTTATTTTTTTTTTTACAGAAATCCTTGAAGATGACGGGGACTTTACCAGCTACACCCCAGCAGCTCTGGAAGCTACACAAATAAAAAAGGAGACAATTGACATAGGTAGGTCAAGACTGTCTAGATGGTTATAACAGCACATTCTACTTTACTGGGAACTGCAGATTTCTAAGGTTTGTGTGTTACTCCCGCACCTTATACTTGTTCTACTTCTAAGTTATGATAAAATCTGGTTTTTGTTTGCAAAAAGTAGTGCAAAAATGCATAAACACTTCTTTTTTTTCCTTCCCCCAATTAATAACAAAATCGTCTTTTCCCAGACATCATACTCTTTATCATGCTATATGTGATAAGTCTGCATTTGATTGTGACACAAACATGGTGTTCTTTTTCATACAGAGTTGCTAGAGATGATAAACTGGAACTAAATAGCTGTCTCAGAAACACTCAACATTTTATGCCTTGTCTGTTTTTTCAAACTACTTCATCATAGTGCATTTAATTTCAGACTATTCACTTATCAAACAAATGCCCTAAGTATTCTGCATTATTTTACAAGTTAAACTGAAATCGGAGCTTCAGCAATATGTAGAAGTCATACGTTCAATACAAGTATTCAGGAGAAGATTTGTTTTATTAAAGATGTTAAAATTTAACATTATAATACAGCAGGGATATTAATCTTTTGGAACAAATGAGCACAGAAACCATGGAAGATCATGAAAAAAAGGCATCAGAGGAAATAATGATGACACTGAAATCTGTTGACCTGACATCCTGGATCCAAGTATACTTTACAGTAGTGCTGTTTACACCCAGAAGATAATGGAAAGAATAAAAAAAATCTATTACAATGATTCTGTGAACAACAATTCTTTGCCCTTTTACACTGAAAGTTTCTACCATAAGACTATTTATTTTGTATGCATCAGTGTTTCTGTGATCCAGGCAAGAGTTTCCTTCTCATCAATCATGTTACCCAGAGTATGGGTGTTGAGACACCTTAACCAACACAGCTTTTACAACTGTTTACATGGGCTGATCTTGATTATGAAAGACAACTGTAAGGAGTATGGCACTGAGGACAACATCAGAGCAATGCCATCACAGCAATGACACAGAAACACAAGTTGCACTGAGGATAAAGCAAAGCTGTGTCCCTGAAAGTTCAGAGAGATAGCGAGGTCACACTAACTCAAAGAGAAGTGTTCATACACAATGACATAGGATAAAATGTCATGCAAATCAACTGACTGCCTTATACACACAAATTCCCTGTTCCTGTCATGTAATACCCAATTGAGGATAGTAATCACATCAGTCAGCAGTATAAAAGTGCCACTGCCAAAGGCAGAAAGAGATTAGAGAACCAGCATGGTTGAGAGAATGAGCACATAAATGAAAGCCATATATTTTTTTGGTAATAGTTTGAGAAAAAATAAAAATAAAAATCACTTAAGAGCCCAGGAATAGACTCACTACTGCTCCATTTTGGCCCAAAATTGTATTTCCAATAGCTCCAAGAGTTAAAGGAAGATACAAAAATTTTCTTAAGGGTTATGGGGTAGCAGATTTATGAGAAAACACTTTTTTTCTAGCACTCCAAGTAAATCACACACATGTGCTTATGGGACTGTAATTCCTGATTCAAAGTTTTCCACAGGTATCAAATTTATTCCTGCATATGATTTATGAAAACAAATATTTGCCAAATGACTTATGAGAAAGCAAGTTATAAAGCAAGTATGAATTCCAAGTACTACTCTGTGCATGTGTTAGCAAGTACCATTATAGAAAGCACATCAAATGAACTACTGCTTATTTACCACCAATCTCTTATTTCTAACAGAGTCTAAATATTGCATACAGTTTTTCAAAACTTATAAGCAATACTTACTTCTACCCAAAACTGTAATAAAGATAATTGGTCCGTGACATCCCCTACCAAAATGATGCGAGCTGGTCTTTTTGTTCGTCCCAACCCAAAAAGTAATTCCACACAAAAGTGGACTTTCAGCCTCGGAGAAGTCCAAGCATGAGGAAATGAGCCCAGAGTCAGCAGAGCTAGGTTTTGATGTCCATGCATGATTTCAACAATTCTGAGGGCTTCTGAATTTTGCTTCTAGTTTTTATGGTATGAAAGAGTAAAAATCTATGAGCCTCAGCTCTGCAGAAGGGAAAAAAAAACCAAACCTGTTGTGTAGACATGCAGAAAAATAATATAATGGTGTTTCTGTCCTGTTTGAAGAGAACACAGATGCTGGTAGAATAAAAAATAGTTTTTCTGTCCTCCCTGTTATGTCATTTAAGCCACACAGAATAGTTTCGCGTAGATCCATCCCTACATACAGAAATTGCAATTTAAGCTGAGGCTAAAGATTTCCACAAAAGCATTATTGAATTGTTTGCTTTCAATTTTTCTTCTGCTTATGTTATCTCCATCACAAAAGCTCTGTATCAGAGACTAACCTTTCACCCACAAGTAAATTAACATGGCTGGCTGCTAAAGAAAGGCAAAAGGATGCAAGCTTCCCCCCAAAGCCTGGTCCTGCCCTCACTCCCGGGATCAGGGAAAGGCACGCCTCAGAGCTCAGCTTTGAAACCCACCATGGTTGCTTACTAAAATGGACTCTAAATCACTTTTTTTTTTTGTCTTAAAAGGGAGTCCAGAAAAGAGGAGAATGGGTAGAAATAAGGTCTCTTTTCAGTTTCGTTCAAAGCCACACTGCGTGCAGGTCTGCCACAGGTGTCCTGTGCCTCTCACTCCTCCTCATTACACTCAAACCACCTGCACAGCTCCCAAACTTGAGAGGGGACGGTGGCCTTCTAGAGCTCAAATCCCTGCTCGTTCCGTGTCAGCAGTGGAGGAGCTTGTGTGGCCCCACAAAGGGAAGGGCTGCCGCCCAAGCCCTGTGCAGTGGGAGGGAATACACAGATGTGTGCCCTTACAAACAGCACCGGAGCCTCCCCAAGCCTGCCCTACCCACTTCTGGATGGCACACCTGTGCCAATTGAGATGTACAAACGTGTTATGCAAATCGACTTATATGTGAGATATAAACCATCCACATACACCTACATATTTAATTAAGTATTTTAAATTTGTGTTGCATCCACAGCTACCTTTTGGGGAATGCAGAGGGAGAAAGAGAGATGGGGCTTACGGGAAGTGCCAATAAATAATTTGATTTAGGGAGACATGTTGCAGAAGACTTGTTATAACTAATGGATTTGACTAATGGGATACGACATTTTTAGTTGAAGATACATATTACCTGCAGAGGATTGCAATAATATTAGCAATTTATTTGTCTAAACCAAGTCTATTTTATTTAAAACTGTGTGTTTCTATAGATGATGATTCTGTAAGCACTACCTCAGAAGACAGATCTTGTACGCCAGTAGCAAAACGGATAGTCGGGACGGGTGAGTATTAATTTCCATGGATTTATTCTGAAACAAAATCACACCGTAATTTCAGTACCAAAACTGGAGCAACCAGATCCCTGCTGTAAACACAGCTCTACTTTTCTGCTTCTGACTCCAGTCTAATTTTATCACTAAACTTAAAAATTAGTTTCATAGCTCTATTCCTCGACATGAGCAAAACTTGCATTAACACTGTAGTTCTACTTTGTGTTCTATACTTATCTTTTATACTTTTTATACTTATCTTTGTGTTCTATACTTTCTTCTATTGAATTCCCAGTAGCATTTTCATTTGTGTGATATTTTGCCTTGCCATTCTAATTTGAAACCCTACTGGAAAGCCATTTTCTTATCACTGCTGATACATTGTCACTTTTAAAGCTTAAGGCCTATTACTTTCCCGCACATAGCACTGGGATACATCTGTCTTTAATTTGACAACAGCAGCAACAAAATTACAGTGACAAAATGTGGAATTTTAGATGCCTTGGAGAAACAAGAGGTTTCACTTGCTACATATTTTGCGTATTTAATTGAAATGCTATCTCATATGGATATTAACATTGCAAAGTTAAAAGATTTTCGTAACAAGAGACTATCATAAACATTAATTAATCCTTCAGCTTGTTACCAAATCATTAGCTACAATTACACTTTAATGTATGTATATTCAGCAATATTCAGTTGTTGTTTTATTTATATTTTCAGACAATCACATTCCCTTGGAAGAAACACAGAACCACTTTAAAGTTATTACAGTTAATGATACTGGAGCAGGGAAACACTGGAGTGATAATGAAGTCAGAGCTCTGATAAACATATGGTCAGATGAAAAGATACAACAAATGCTTGAAGGGGCCACAAGAAATAAAGAAATATTTGAGGAAATTGCCAGAAGGTTAATGAAACGTGGTATAGACAGAGACTGGAAACAATGTCGCACAAAGTACAAGAACCTAAAATACGAATACCGCGCACTGCAGAAGGAAAATGAGCACCTTGGGAATCCCAGGAGAAAAATGAGATTTTATGATGAAGTTGACTGTATCTTAAGACGACAGCCTCTGGGTCCCTCAGGCTGGGGATGTGAAAGTTCAAGTCTCCTATCAGGTACTAAAAACTTCAGTGATGAGACAAAGCACTTAAAATGAAACTTAAAGTTCCCTGTTGATCCATGCTGTAGGGGTGAAATATGTGGCCAGAATGGGGAGGGAAAACAATCAAAGAACCCGTACCTGCATGGTTAAGTAGGTCAAGTAGGCAATGCTCAGCAAACAGGTGGTCTTTGAAAGAGTTTAGAAGTGAGAACATTAACAAAAAGTGAAAACACCTGAAGTGTTCAATGTCATTGGAGACTCTTTGTGCTTTTGGAAGCTTGAGTTAGGTAGAGTGAAATGGTGCTAGAAAACATCACATGTTTTAGAGGTGATCAAGCCGGCATGTAAAGTATTATTGATAGAGAGTTGCAAGCCCACACCAGTTAGAACTGCAGAAATCTGTTAATCAAGTCCAGTGCAAAGACTCCAAAAAATCAAACTTCATTAATTCAATTCACACCACAGTCAAGAGACAGAAAAATCCAGGGCAGTGATGTTTATGTAAGCACCTGTAATTATTATATTAATTTTGCTAAAGCAGAATCAGTTTTCTAAACAGAGTTTGCTTCTATTTTAGTATCAACAGAACTCTGATCTAGGAACCGCACAGCTAACCTAGTGTCTGACATAAGGGTTCTCATGAGTGGATGACTGCTCCAGCTCTGAGGGGCACCTGCCCCTGCTCCAGGCAGATCAGATGCTCTTGTAGAAGCAATTCAACCCCTGCAGCTTAGAGCTCAGTGAGTTGTGGTAAACCAGAACTAATTCTGATTTTGCTCAAAATGTTAGATAATAATTTGCAACATCACAAATGTTAGTTTTGGACTTGAACCATTTCTGCAGCAGAGGCCAGGTGGACAGCTTGAGCAGAAAGCGCTGGAGCCATCCTTAATCCAGTTGTCCTCACCCATGAATCAGAGCCCTAGTGCGGTACCCCAGGGCACCATATGGCAGTGCCATTAGTTGAGGCTGGAATGACATCCACACAGTCACGGAGTGACACCAGTGTTCCTCACCTGCCTCTTTCTTGTGTTCAATCACACTTTAAAGACAGACATTTCAAATCCAGAAACTGAAGATACTACCGCTCATTTCTGCCTTCCATGAATGGAATTTGTCAACACCAGGAATATTTGAGCCAACCTGGCTGTTTTACATTTTAGCATGCTGGAAAAGGACTGTGTAATCTGTGCTGTGAATGCTGATCTAGGAGATAGTAAAACAATAACCTTTCAGAAAAGAAGCTTTAGTTATTAAGCTGCACAAGGCATCTGCCAAATAAATGTGTCTCCACCCTGATTTTGTGTGCCAACCCAGCACCTAACTTTTCTAGAAGATTCTTATTGCTCCAAGTCTCTCATCCCAATGCATTTGCGTTTGTGGTATTAAAGCTTTTTGGTGTGTGACTGACTGTGCTGTGACAGTCTCTGCAAAATACTTAGTCACTTTGCTTTTCTCTTCTAAGTTTCAGTGGGAGATGTTACAGCAAACACAGGATCCTTGGGTATCAAGAGGAAAACATGGAATGATGGTAAGAACCCCGTACTTTTTAAAGCATCTATATGCTCCTGTTGAATGGGATGCCAGATTCTAGTTTCCAGTACTCAAACAGTTTAAAAAAACAAAACCTACAACTTAACACCAAGCTCCAAAACAACATTCTTCTCTTGCCCTCAACAGTCTGCAAAAGAAGAGTCCTGATAAAAATGTGGGTCTAAGAAGAATAGAAATTTCCTCCTATTATACTATGTGTCAGTAAATGAGAGCAGAAACCACATGTTTTGACATGTAATGTCTAACATGTTGTACAGGAGAAAACAGGTTAAGACAGCTATTCCAAAGAGAAGATATGGTATAGAATCACTGAGAGAGAAAAATTAAGGGATGGATAGAAATATGCAGCATGCAATCTGATATAGGAGAGATCAGGAGCTTATTTTTCTTCCTGGCAGAATTCATGCCCTAAAGTCCAACAATGAGAGATGACAAACTTAGTTTTTAGGAGGCTTCTATTTTTAATACTAAAACAATGCCTTGTCTACAGACAGATGAACACAAAGAGATCTGAACACCACAAGATTTCTGAATTCAACCTACACAGTACACCATCACAAACTGTACTACCAAAACTAACTCTATGTGATTAAATATACTTTCATGTATTGCTTATTAAATAAGTATGCCTTGCAAAAGGCAGTAGTTAGACAAAAGTTTCAAATACAAATACAATGACCCCCTTACACAACACCAGGCAAGGCCTGCCAAAAGAGCGTAACAGAAGGACAGCATTAGGAAAATTTAGCATGTGCTAAACTTCAGCGTCAGCAGTTCATTGACTTGTGCACTCTAACTACATACTTTGCTTTTGTCCACAGAGGTGTCACCTGTTCCACTTAAGAAAAGTGCTTCTGAAAACACCATACTCCACTTCCAAAAACTATTAACAGAGAGAGTGCACACAGTAACAGAAGGCAAAAAGTTACTGTTAGAAAGGCTTTGTAAGCAGGAAGAAATACAAGACCTGAACAGAACACAGCTGTATGCTGATCCATCAGCCATACAACAGGTTGGTTTAATGAACTTTCTACGAAATGCATGCAAAGAGATTCTCTCAGATAGTAAGAAATTAAATCGACTTATTTATGAGTGTAGGTCACCTACATGCCTACACAGTTGCTCCCTTTAATATATTCACTTTCAATCATTTAAATTAAAACTAGGTATGAATTCCCATCATAATCCTTAACTATGAGCTTTTAGCAGTGACACCAGTTGGTCTAACGAAATATAACCTCTGCCTACATGCCTTAGCTCACCTACATACCACAATTAACAGGCTTAATTGAAAGAAAATAATACTTTCACTGATCAAAGAAAACAACGTACAGTTAAAATTTCATCCCATCATTTCTAATTACCATTTCTATGACCTTCCTAGCAAGTTAGTCCTCTGCAATTAACAAGCAGTTGAACCCATAAGAGAACTTCTTTTTGGTTAGGCAAGGCTGGTGGAGAAAAAACAACACTCCATTCCTTTATCTGCATTTACCCTCCTTGTAGCCCTGCCACCTGCCTGTGCTGGGCTGGTGGACCATCCCTGCCTGCTTGGTGACAGGGCAGCAATGGTGCTGGGCAGCAATGAATTGGAGAACTCAGTGAGCCAGAAAGAAAGGACACAAAATTGATGCCCACCTAGAAGGGGCAGGCACAGGTTCTGGTCTCTGTTGTGTACTGGGAGAGAGTCTGCCTTGTCCAGTAACCACATGAACCACAGAAAACATAAAAACAGTGCAGGGAATGATGACATGGCAAGTGACAAATGCCATGCCATAACTAACTGTTACTCTGCAAAATCCTACTAGCCACTACTTCATTTTGTGATTAAGTACTCTACAGCCTATACTGCCTGCAAGGCATGCGTTTCCAGGGTTTTCCTTTCATCGTATTCAAGCAGAACAACTCTTTTCTGGATCTCAGTCATGCCTGGGCATAGACCTGTGCAGCCCTGCCAAAGCTGGGGCAGTTCTGGGCACACACAAGGGCACCCCTGAAGTCAAGTACTCAAGTCCTTATTGCAGCAGCAAAACCTGCCAGTTTTATTTATACAGAGAGGCCTAAATTCCACTCAAGTCCCTCTTCACAAAATCTTACACAAAAGTATTACTGGATGTAGTGCTTTGTTTCCTGCTCTATGATTAATTATTTTCTTGTTAATTCTTTTATGAAAGACATTACAAAGTTAAGTAATTTCCACCAGGGTAGACTTTATCTGTCATTTGACTAGCATTTTTTAAACAATTCTGAGATGTCAGAGAAAGATCCCTAGAAAATCACATTTTTTTCTGATCATATTCACTTTTAGAGTGACATGGACATATAGTTGTTCCAGTGTATGCTCATCTACCACTTTTCACATTTGACATTGGTTTCTCAGTATCAACCTTCTTTGGCTTGTAATACTATTACCATCATTGGTTTAAAAATATTTCTTCTCTCTTTGCAATGAGTTGGTTCAAAAATACATCCTTGAACTTGCATCTGTTATATTAATTGCATACAGAATTTCTGTCTTTGGTAGGAAAACAAGGGATCTGTCCCTGCCATCATGGCACAGTTAGGTATCCTTCTAGAACATGCTGAGACAGCTGAAGACCTCGCCATTCTTAGCATACCCCTTCCATATGCGAACCAGAAAAATGTGTGATCCAACCCCAATTCACTCTAGTACATTTAAACAGTTTAGTTACATTTAGATTTAAATTAACTTTTTAAAGTAACTGTACTGAAAATAATATGGATCACTTGCACGTTCTGCTCTACCTGCTCTGTTCCATGAGTGCAAGGCTGAAGTTGCGTAAAGCAGCTGAAGCTGATTTGGTAACCCACCACGACAAGAAGATCACCTTTTCTCCATGCTCCTCTGAGCAATCTGATGCTTGCTGGATCCCCTATAAACCAGTTCAGCTCAATAACCTGACACAAGACTAGCCCACTTGAGAAAAAAAAAAAAGGAAATGGTTTTCTGTGTGAGTTGAGGCAGCCCAGCAAGTTCTAGCTCCCTAACTTTGAGCAGCTCAAAGGTTGTATTTGTTGCAGAGTGACTGCCCTTGCAGAAGAAAGACGAACCTGAGGGAGGCAGTTAGCACTGCGAAGAAGACAAGCTGCACTTAAAATTATGAATGATTATGAAGGATTCCATTCTTTCCAAAACTTTCCTGTCATTCAGTACAATGTCCCCAAAAAACCTTTCTTTTCTTCCAGAAAATAAAAAATAAAGACTTATTCTAGTCGTTAAAATAAGTAGATATTTCAAGAAATGTGTATCTGGCTTTAAATGCTGTTATTCAGAAGAGAACTGCACAAAAGCACTGAGTCAAAGGACTGCCTAAATTCTTAGTACGTCAGAGCAGAGAATTGCAGAGCAGCACACTTGCAATCTCTACTTGGAAACTGTTCATATCAACACTAGAGGGTAGACATGAAGCAAGAACTGACATTAAAAAAAAAAAAAAACACACAAGTGGCTTTACAAATAAAAGGGTTTGTGTTTTTTTCTCAGAAAACTTTCCAGAGAGCAGGATTTACCTGACAAACAAATGTCCAAATAAGGTGGACTTCCCTTTGTGTGGGATTTCATTTCTATTATTCTTTATGGCTGCAAAGCATATAGCTTGCTTTTTGTAATTGTTTTGTCAGAAAGCCATCCCCTTCTTTCCTGCTGCTCACCTTTATTTTTGGTCAAAGATGGTAAGAAGCACCAACTGCATGGGGTATTTGGCATCATCTAATGTGCTACTCCCATTTACACAGGTAACAATTAATTTACTTGAATATGTAGGATGCTGAGATAGATAAATGAAAGTAGCATCAAGACAACCTTTCTTCACTGCAGTTGTAGTTATAATTCCATATCACTTTTTTGCTTAAGAGACAAACATGAATGTTGCACATTTAGAATTCCAGTTGTCTAGAGCTATGGTCTGTCTCCTTTTGACAGCATCTCCCAGGGTAGTGACAATGGGCTAAAGTGAAGGATTTCTCAAAAAAAGTCCCTTCAAAAATAGCATTAGTTAATCCAACTCACCCTTCCGATGCATTTTTATATCCACTTGAGCTTGTGCTGTGGCCCTGCTCTGATCACAGCTTTACATTTATTACAGTCACACGATATTTAGTCTAGGCACACTTATGGACAAGTTAAGTGGAACTTGGGACACCATCTGACACACACTAAATGATTATGTGTAAGAGCATTACCAAAAGACAGAAAAGGCCTTCCTAGACATAGATCCACAATATGGCTCCTTATTATCAGAAAGGCCAGACCAAGTTGTTTCCATGTAACTGCTCCTGGGAATCTTAATATAAATTACATCATGAAAATGATCATGCTTAAAAATCAAAATCAAAGCAATGATGCAGCGAACCTATAAAAAATTGAGATCTTTGCTCTTCCCCCTCCTCAAATCTGTCTCCTCCTCAATTCACAAATGAAGATACTTAAATTTTTGAGATGTGGCAGATAAATGGAGCAATCACTTCTCTGACCTGTATTAAAAAGTTCTATTCTTCTCTAAAGCACACTCATTCACTGAGATGAATGGGTCACTTTACACATCTTTGATAAGGCTGTTATCCTGGAAAGTCCTCTGAATGCCCCATTTAAATTATTTCCTGGTAAACCAAACTATATTTGGGGCAAATGCATGGAGAATGAGCTTCAGGAAGCAGAGATGCTTGCATTGTTGGTGGATCCACAAGCACTATCAGTATCACTATCGCCTTAAAAGACTCTCCCCTCCAGATTCTCACCCTTTGTTCCTTCTCCTGCAGCAAGGTCTCCTTTGTGTTGGCACAGCAGTCATGTGGCCAAGTGGTTAACCAACTCACAGAACTGATGTAAATTAAAACTAACCTAATAAAAAGCCCCTCCAAACAGCCCTGCCTTTTTTTTAAGTTAAAGGAAAGTAGTGTCAGAAACGGCAGAAGGAGCAGCCAGGACTGCTTATTTGAACTCAGCAACCTGGCATGAACCTCCTGAACTGCGTACAACCCTCCCTCCATGCATTAGACTCAGGTGTGAGGTACAGGCAGACAAGCCAACAGAGTAATCCTGTGAAAATTACTGGAGAGCTGTTTCATGCCTACATGTGATATACCTTAGATGACTTAACTACAGTCAACGGGAAGAAAAATGAACAGTCTTACCCCAGCTCTATGGGTAGGTTAATGTAATGGAAAGTCTGCTGGGCACAATAAACCTACTGGCTGTCTCTGAACCGTCCTCTTGTATATACATTTTAGCACCACTTCCCTCCAGGTTTTTCCTCTCCTTCTTACGTTATCTCATTCCAGTTGCTTACTCCACATCCAGCGATAATAGCTGAGACCAAACTGCATTTGGTGACGTGCACATCTAAGAAATTTGAACTTGGTTAGAATGGAAATCTGGCTTATCCTCACTTTCCCTGCGTGCAGGAACCTGTGACCCACAGGAAGTTACATAAAACAACGGAGCTATCTAACAGCTCAATGCAACAAAAAGGTCTTGCTCTTCCTCTCTTCCTGTGGAGTAAGCTTTGTGGCATGTAATTAAACTGGGCTGTCAGCATCTAGCAGCACAGAATAGCCTACAAATATAAACAAAGATAGAACTAAAAGATCAAGTGTTACCATCAATAAGTGTCTCTGAAAGTTACTCAGGAATGTTTTACCAGCACATACGAGCTGTATGCTAGTAAAACAGCATACAGACTCAATCACTAGTTAGACAAACATCTGAGCATTTAGACAATTAAAACATCTAACTGCAGTTCTTGCTCTTGCATCTGGGGGTGGGGGATCTGCTGAACCCATAATGGATTCTTAAAATGAAATGAATTATCAGGATCATCACCCATAACATATCCATGTTCCTCAAAAAATTCCCATCCAAATACTATCAAAATTTCAAGTTTTTTGCTTGAAAGATTGACAGTGTAAGACAGGATGCCAATAGCTTGCTAACTGGCCTTTTAAAAATAACTTATCTTGTAGCCAAGAGGTTGTATATAAAATGGAGATAAGCACCTTCATTGTGCTATAGCAACCAATGATTTTACTAAACTGAAAGAGAAGTAAAAATTATTAACTTACACTGGTGATTATTTGGGGTTTGTTGCATGGGGTTACATAGTGGACAGTAACAGAGAAGGTATCAAAAAAGCATGCTGGCCAAGCCTCCACTCTCCATTTACTTTGATTCCCATAACAAATTCCATACATAGACCCAGCTGAGTTGGAAGGAAGATTCACTGACTTAATAGGACTTCCACCTGCACCGAAGAGGCTTTTTAGAGACCTTTTCTAAACATCAGTACAAAGCTGGATACACTCAGGTTTCAGTACACAGTATTACTGCCAGAATGTTTTCCAGGGAATTTTGCAAAATGTTAACACAAATCACACTCGTTCCAAGATGAACTTCGCAAATTTGCACTGGTCAAGGTCTCAAATGACGTTTAATAGATTTGTAACTCAAAGTACTCCTCCTCCCTCTCTCACCGCCCCCAAGAAAGTCCTCTCCTTACCAGTATCTTCTGACTTTATTTTGGCATGCTGTCAGCGGATTTTAGAGTAACTTTGTTCCCTGGCTTACAAATTTTAAAGATGATTTAGAACATCCTCTTTTCAGCCTTGTTAATATTGAAGCTGTTTAGCTTTAGCAGCTTAAAAGTTTCAAACATAATGAAAATTCACTGCTAAAATAGCTGTAAAATGTGTTACAGATGAAAATCACTTTTAAATGGTCTCAAGTTAAATTGATACAATGTTCTTAGTGTGTGGAAGGCCTTGATTACTCTGAGAGTAGGAATATACTGGTTTTCATTTTAATTCACATTATAAAACAGAAAGCCATGTTCTAACTTCTGCTATAAAGGAGTGCAAATTTAAGCCTCAACAATCTAGCAGCTGCTTTTTAATTAAAAAATGCTTTAAAGTTCTTGCTTATGTCAAGATAGTGACATTCCAAGCCTGTCTTTTATCTTTCATGATGTGCCTGCCTCTTATCTTTCATGATGTGCCTACTGAGTGGGCCCGCTCCAGAACCTTGCTTACAAATACACTGGGATTTTTCATGCAGAATACTTTTGGTGTAACAATAGGCACCACTCAAACACATGCTGTTCAATACTGCCTAAATACTTTGGTGGCTCACTCAGCATAGGGACTTTCAAGTTTTCAGTTACAAACATTCTCACTACAGTAAATCTCTCCTGTGCCTTAGCATCTTTTAACACTGTAATATAAACTATCAACTCATTTTAGGCGATTTATCAGAAACAGCAAAGTCCTTCACATCACTGCAACCAGCTATATCAGAACATAAAGTACATAGAATTCATGCCCCACGTTTTTGTGGCATGTAACAAATACTCTGGACTTTCTGTGTACAGATAAGATTTGAAATATTAGAAATTATTATACCATGTTGCCAACACCTGCCTCTTCTTTGTGGATCAGCCATCTCAAAAATGCAGTTTGATACAACGCCGTGGTTGAATAGTCTGATTTTTAAGATCTAAACTAAATTAAGGGCCAATTTCTAGAATTTGATTTATTGCACAGGACTAATTTGCATATAAGAGAACATCCCTATGCGTATCTAAAGCCAGTAGTCGCTACCTAAACATCATTACTAATTTGAAGGTGAGCTCTAAGGACTGTTTTTTCTGTTTACTCTGGTTTTCAAGAGACATTCCAAAAAGGAGAAAAATAGCTGCTGTCCTATTACCTTCTGAGAGGGATGCCACCTCTTCTACAGCTCACAGTAGGAAAAATGCAGGGGTTAGACAGAAACATTAAAGAAGGAAATGGGAACATTAACATCTCAGCTATTTAATAGAATTTTATTGAGTACTTGCAAAGGTATACCTAATTGAACAGACTGTTTCACTTTACAGATGCAATAACGTTTATGCCTCTAAGAAAGCATCCCTTAAAAATTTTGACAGTTATTGAGTAGAAGATCAGAATTGGAGGTAGTGCATGTATGCCTTAAGGTGTATATCTTCCTGTAGAACTTGTGAATTGCTTATGATTTCAATCACAGCATTAGTATTACTGCCTACAGTTGTGTTCTCTACAGGGGATATCTGATATTAAAGAGCTCATGGAAATCAAATATACTTGTCAAGTGCCCATCAGAAAATTAAAAAAAAAATGTATTGAAAAATCATGAAATAAGGTTGCAATGAAAATCGAGATAGTAAGCTACAAAGTGATGAAAACACATCACTCATTCCCAACTAAGAAACTCCTGGTTAACTGTATAAGCACAAAACAGGTAAGATTTTTTTTTTTGGCCTCTTCACAGAAAAATGGTGTAACCTAAGTTTGGACTATTGATTATATGGCTTTGTTCCTTGGATTCTGCAGCACTATTGCTCCAATAAAAACGTTTTTGATGGACACTGGCAAATATATACAAGTTTACGAAAGATATGCCTGCAACCCAAAGAAAATTATTAGTATATAAAAGTCATGTAGGGATGCAGCATTTTACTAGTAAAAGTATATGAAACTCTGCTGTAATAAACAGAAAGTCTCAATGTCAACAATTCTCTTTTGGTCCAAAACAATTTCAGAGCAACCTTTATACGTCTGTGACCTCAAAAATACAAAGAACACACTATTTTATCTATTCAGTGTATGTGTACTTACAGAAGCCCACCTCCCCAGACTGTCAGGAGCGTGATTATTTAGCCCACTTTTTGCCAATGGAAAGTTAAGCGCAGCATGTAGGTGTTTGCACTACGGGAGCCCAGCATGAGTAGCATGTGCGTGTTTGGCTGTGCATGTGTTACCACAAGGAGGAGACACCTTTCTGGCACCGCTGAAAAAAATGGTTAGTATATATGTCAGCGCATAACATTATAACTTTGAGATACCAAACGGAAGCCGAGCCCAAACTTCATTTTGCAGCTCTGCATCCACACAGCGACCCTAAGTCAGGTTTTACAGGGCCATAGACACGTCAGGTAGACAAGAAGTTTCACTCTATCGCGGTGATGGCGGCCGGCAGCAGGGGCGGATGCGACTCAAGCGAGATGCAGCCGAGGTCCACAGCGGGTCGGAGCTGCTCCTCCGGGCGGGCCGGGCCGGGCCGGGGGGAAGACGGCGGGGCGTTCCTTGCGCTTCACCGCCCGCTTCTTCCCCCCCTTCCCGGGGCCACCACCGCGGCCCGGGCCCGCCAGCGAGACGCCGGTCTTCAGAGGGTTCATCCCCATCCCGACCCCATCCCCCCCCACCCCCACC
>JAOXJM010000003.1:8963537-8994718 GCA_026413425.1 Tringa solitaria
AAATGTCTAATTTTGAAAAAGTCCAATATGACACTTTTACTTGGAGGTCTGGTACACTTGTACATTTCAATGTGAATTTTTGGTTTGTTTTGCAAAAGCGGAAGCATAAAAATTCTTAAAGTGTTACAAAACTAAAACTTCTCATTTTTAAACTTCTCTGTGGATTTGCTTAATAAAAATCATCTTTAAAAGATATTCCCTGTACCATAAAGTATCGCAGTTAAGTGGATTCTAGTTGATACATAGTAAAAGACTTTTTCAATAATCACAAAACAGCAAAACAACAACCTTCCCAAGGAATAAAACTTTCCATTAAAGGAAACAGTGTGGGCCATACTGAATCAGAGAATTGTTTCACCCAAGTGGTCAATGACTAATATTTTACCACTATACAACCCACAAGCAAATTATGACATTCTATATTTACCTATTCCTGAAAAACCCTTCCTCACCCTTATGAGACACACAGTTCCCCCAAAGAGCAGGAGCGTTCGCCCATAGCACCACACAGACAGCATTTAGTTTTGATGTTTATAGATGTAAGTAGAATCAGTGATGCTAAAAGGATCTTTTACAGTTTCATCACGGTGTTTATTGCCGTATCCCAGCCCTGCTCAGACTGCAGAGATGCTCCGCAAAGTATCATTTCAGGTTTGTCTCCCTGCCACGCAGTGTCTCTTTTTCTCACATTAGGAATGAGCAAATAAAGGACTGATCAGTTTTCCAGTGCTTAATAGATTCTGGCACAACCTGGCCTCCGCTATAAACAAATAGCCTCGGCACATGAAACCCCTGAAGACTGATTAAAAGTAAGCCTGATTTCATCTGCACTGGTTGCGTGCAGCCATTAATATTGTTAACACAAAACCTTTTGTTCTGCGTAGCTGGAGGGCAGCTCGCATTGCACTCAGCTGAGGCACCTCGGAAGGTATATTCCCTGCCAGTGACACGTATGATTATGTTAATGGTGCTTAATGTTTCTTTAACATAAGGAAAACTGACACCAGTAATATTGAAATTGATACTGGGACGTTAAGCGATGCCATTAAGTACAGGGGGTGGAAGTGGCCTGGCTGCCAGTGCAGCCACACTGATTTACACAAGTGGGAGGGAAGAAAACACCTGGGCTGTGGTGGCCACAGGTGATGGATCATAAGCAGCCAGGTTTCCCTTCAAAAGAGCTGAGTCCTAAGCAGGTCAATGCTGGTTTTGGACAAAAGATGGAAACGCTGGAAATGTTCAAGAGAGCATGACAGCAGAGGGGCACTGAGCCAAGAGACCATTCCCTGGAGTCCTTGTGACCCCAGGGGGACTCTTACAAATGCCTGTGCTGGGAGGGAGCTTTGTACTTTCCTGTGCCTTATGTCATTTTCCCAGCATTGATTCAGTGTTCTAGGATTGGAAAATTATGGCTGCCTTTATGGTCTGGCAGGACATGGGTACGTGCGCACCATCCCCACTAACAACCTAGTGCCTGGCTGCTCCCCGCCGAGGGAGCTCTACAGATTTACCGCAGCTGTAATTCTGGCCCCTACTATCTCTTTACCAGCCTAAGAGAAGGATAATTTAAAATCAAAATTAGGTGATGCAAACTCTAGGGGAAACCCCGTAGACAAAATTATCAGGATACAGTTTTTCCTGCAATACTGAAACATTATAATTTAAGCCTGGCATTTTTAGAAAGACACAAGCTGACAAACATAGCTGGAATACAAGGCTGTCCTCACTCCTCCTCCATCCTCATGTCTTTTTAAAAACAAACAGAAGAATAAAACAAGCATTTTAGAAAGCCGCAGCCACAACTCACATCATTACACACTAGAAGCTCCTCCGTCCATGGACCCCTGGGAATGTCGCCTTCCTCAGGTCTGCTCCTCCCGACACTGGCTGTTAGCGGGAGCCAGGCTCAGACATGCAGCCGATTGACATCAAAGGATCCGCTCGGTGCAATTCATTCCATTTTCAACTATTTCATTTTAATGACCACTGCGAAGCTGTGCTGCAGGAGGCTAGACTTAAACCTAAACCAGCGCAATTCAGATCACAGCTTCCAGTCTGCCAAGACGAGCTGTCCATTCAGACCAGCTCTAAAAATCTCATTAATTTTAGATAGCATGATGCTTCTCATAAGAAAGTGACACCTGGCAGCAATCTACTCATCTGCACAGGGCTCAATCAACAAGAAAAATACTAATATAAAAGCCCGCAACCCTGGTGATCCAGCTGCAGCACACTCTGCCCTTCTGGACCTATGTGATCACAAACCCTGGGAGCTCAGCTCACGCCTGCAAGGTGGCAGCCAGCTCTTTCCATAAACACTGTGGCCTCAACAAGCTGTGCTGATGAAAGCCATGAGTTTCCCCAACCAGGGAGAACGTCTCCTTCTCAGCGGGATTTTGAGATCCTTCATACATGAGTGAGGACACTTCCCTCAGCCCAGATGAATGAGGGAGCTGTTTGCTTTCCCAGCTCCCTCACTGCTCCCCTCCTCAGCACCTTGCTTCCAACCAATGCCTGCAATGTCACACCTGGCTCACAAGGGTCACATAAAAGCCATGGTTTCTAAGGCAGGTTTATGTACTGCCTTAGTAAAATGCAACCAGACCTTTTATGTGCCGCCACCAATGACCTGTGAAGTCAACACCACAAACATGTGAGGTATGTACCAAATGACACATGCTATAAGACATCCCATCAGCAGTTCAGAGGCCTGATAGGTCTGTTTCTACTGTTCCTTCGTGCCACAGAGCCAGCCTCAACCTGCCCATGTGGGCCCTGGCATTGCTGCCCCCCTCGGCTGGCAGCCCCCCTGCTCACTCCCCTCTCTTGCTGGGGATTTGGATTACTCCCAGCATCCACGACTGCCCAACACAACTGGGCATCACACACTGCTGTTCAGGAGCAGCAAACAGCTCAGAGAGCACAGGATGACCACCCACCCCATGTTACCCAGGCTGACTGATGACCCACAACTGGTTCTTTTAACTCTGTCTTAAAATAATATTCTATAATAGGAGCTATTCTTATTAATTGAAACACAGGAGAGAGGAGGCTGAGGATTCGAGACCACATCTCTAATTTTTATTTGTTAGGAACACGCAATACACATTTATCCTTTCTTTCATTGTTTCAACCTAAAGGTAATTTTCCTCAATCCGGCTACCAAACACCAAACACTAAATACCTCATTCTTTTCGCTTACACTTCGGTGAAATAACAAGTAATAGCAAGCCCTTAAATACAGCATTGGCTCTTTGGAATTCAATACACCTTATACAAGAACCAAACAGCAGCATTCCTACTTATTAACAAAAGACAAGCACAAAGGGACACAGAGGAAAAGAGGTTATTTTCCTAAAATCAAGCCGCCAAGCAAGGGCAGCGCTGAGATTTGGACCGGTGGCCCCTGGACGCTCAGTGTGCTGTCAGCCGGGACCGTGTCTCCGCTGGGAAGCCTCGGCCACGCTCTCCAGGCTGGTGACCCCAGGAGGCGAGGAGAATGCCGAAGCGAGCTGCAGAGGGAAGCACGCAGGCACGGCCCGCTGCTTGTAATGCGGGTTGAATCAGCCTGAAATCTCCCCCTGCACCCAGAAACCCTCTGCCTGAATACAAATGCATCCCGGCTTCACTGCAGAAAACTGCAACAATTAAAGTCGCAGACCAGCCCATTACAGGCTTCCCGTTAAGCCATACCTGAAGACAGAAATGGATTATTTTGAAATGTATTCAAAAAGTTAACCAAATAGTTGTGTATTTTTCAAAAGAATCATCTCTCTATCAAACACTAAACCCCATCCCCCACCAAAAACCCAACAAACCACAGTATTTTGTATCAGCAGCTATGCTCGAGACAGTTATTAGAAGTGGGAAGAGGAGAAGTCTGGTAGCTGCTTGGCACGGCCAGCCAGATTAGATCACCAGCAAGCGTCCCAAGAAAGGCAGGGGACAATACCACGGGCCGTTTGTAAAGTGGAAGATGTGATCAGTTCAAATAAATGTGAAGTTTCACCAGATGCAAAAGAGGACGATTTCTGGCACCAAAGCCAGCCTCCTTCCATCGGCTTGTTTCCGAACCGAAAGGCTGTCTGTGCCTTTGTCTCTCCTCTGGTGCAGTTACAGCTCTGCAGCCAGTTGGATGTGAGAGTGGAGGAAGCGAGTAGAGAGCAGTAAGAGCCTGCAGGAGGATTTGTTTTACAGCCAAACTGCAGAGCAGGTCCCCTTTCTGGAAGACGCTGTACTAAAAAAGAATAATGAGACCGATTCCTGCTCTGAGGCACCTACAGTTAAGTAATAACGACCCATTCTGATCCGCTGTTGTCAGTCAGGGAAACCTGTATTTGATGCCTTCACTAACTCACCCAACCATCATGAATTCCAAGGCAAGGTTTGTCTCGCTGAGAAGGGACCAGCAGAGTGCCAAGGGCTTCTCAGCAGAGGGAAAAGGGCTCACACTTCTGCAACAGGCAAAATAAACCTCCTGCCACTTTTTCAACATGATTAAGTTAGGCCAGATCTGTACCCATTGTATAGAATTTTGTGTCACATTTATAAATCCTTACGCAGCATTTACATTTAAAAACAAAACCCTAACAAGCCTTGAATAACAGTCTGAACACCAGAGATCCAGCAACGAACCCAGAGAAGTTCACACAATGTTTTAAATCCAAATGTTGTCGTCTTTTAATGCACAGTATCCAGGAGGTAAAATATATATCAAAGCATGAAACTAGCAAACCTTGCATCTGAACTGAGAAAAAGCAACACAGCAATATAAATTACAGTCACAAATCCCCCCCAAACACAGAAAAAATAGTATTTAGAATTTTAAGTGTTATCGGTGCAAACAAAGGTAAATTATTTACCTCAGCATGATTTTTAAGCTGACTCAACATCCTCCTATAACTATGTGCCTGCTTAAAATTGAAATGTCTTCATGCTTGAGAGGCAAGCCAGATGAAACACAGCGTGAGCACATCCATGTGTGATGACGCTGGTGTGGCAGCTCTGTCCCAGCCTGCTGGGGATTTGCGCATCACTTTTCAGTGCCTCAGTTTCCTTTTCAGACAACACCCACCTTATGGGCTTCATTTTGTATTGAGGAAAACTGCTGGTGGAAAGCATCAACCCAGTTTATTATTCATTTTTTCTCTTCTTTCTCTAAGTATCTATCTCATTGCTAATTACAAGGCAAAGGGTTGTCTTCATACCTGTATAAGTAGCTACCTCACAGCGCTTGTCTTACCAGAGTGAAGATGAAGCCACACACAACCAACCCACTGAAGAGAACCTGCAAGGAGGATGAGTGGGAAAACTGTTGTTCCATTCCCATCCCCGTGGCCACCCCAAAGGCCAGGCAGCCCAACCTGCCATCGCTCCACAGCTAATCCTTCCATTTTGGAGACCTCGGCGGTGTTGGTACCCATCTGTTAGTGCATGAACCCTCATTCCCATAGGCTTTACTGACAACCTCAGACTTAGTTAACTGAATCTTTTTGAAATACGGAAATGTGTGGGAAGAGGCAGTGAGAACTTTTAAAAATTGCAGCACTTTGATCCTAATTAACAGAGTTGACTGAAAGCAAAATATGTAGAGCTAATTTTCACAATATTTTTCCACCATCCCTAGACAGAGCATTTTTTCCTGGCACTGTTTAAAATTAATGAAGTAAATATGTTTGCATATTTATCTTTTCATTACATGGAAACAACAACAAGGAAAACAGATTGAACTGATAGCAGCATTCTTCCACTCCAAAGCAGTCTGGATGTGGGTTTTGTTTCAGTTCATACAATGCAACCCAAACCAAACAAGCAATGCAAGTTCACTGGCCATGTAACTAATCGGTTTTATCCAACAGAGCTACTATAAAATAACTGATGTAAGAACTGACCCCTTCATTTTATTTTTGTATCTATGGAGAGACACTAAAATGGTTTTCAAGGAAGAGAACTTCCTTCTCGAAGTCTAGAAAACAAATCACTTGCTACTTGCCCCACACCAGTAAAAACAACTATATGGCAAGTCAAACGCTACCATATGGCTAAACAGACTCAGGCAATGGAAAAATGAGAAAGAACATACAGATACAGGTTCCTTAGGACTCTTGTATTAATTCCCAAAGAGATATTTTCATGTTTTGGAACCTGTAGCCCAGAATCTGCGAACAAAAGTGCTTGAAAGGTCAGGAGCCAGCTTGCACAAGTCCTGCCCAAAGCTGCAGGCATGTCCCAGAGTCGAGGGAGAGGGATGTAGGTGATTAATATGTGCCAGATAAAACAAGAGCCAGAGCCCAGCCTTGCATGGATGAGAACAGAAGCAGAAGGTAAGGGACCTTGAGTTTGAAAACTGTCAGCTTGCCCCCGAGTCTGACCAGCCTCAACATCCCACTGGCCAGGAAGATCCTACTCATTCCCATGGAACAGCACATAGATGAGGGGAAACTCCATCAAGTCCCTTCAATATAAACGTTCCCCATGAAATACCCATTACGCTGCAGGCTAGGTATCCTCTGTCCTGGGAAAGAAGATTGCATCTGGCATTAGAAGTTGTCCCTTCTTATGCACTTTTATCTTAATTATCATGGATACAATAATTCAGTAAAAACCAGATTTTTTTCCCAGAGGGTCACAAAGGCTAAGTAAATGTGATGGATTTTGCTCTACTCAATGATTCCTAGTTATGCCTTGATTATTGTATCGATTGCCATTACAAATGTTGAGTACCCATGATTGAAGTGATAATTAAAAAGGCAAGTTGCAGTCAGCAGTTGTTCCTCTGTCATTACAGAGCTGTAGGTCTTGGACTAGGCTGTTTGCAGCATCGATTATATGCACACATACACAAAACACTATGGAAACTCAGATTTCAGAAACTACAGGAGAAAAAAAATAAAGAGAAAAGAACTATTATCCCCTTCCCATCACCACATATTAGAGAATTAACCAGTACACAGAGTTATTAGCTTTTGGCCTACCTAGAAGAAATGAACAGAGGACACTTTTAACCCTGATGATGGCAGTTCAACCATGAAATTTTGCTCTGCTTTCAAGTCTGTGATGCTGTAGAAGAGATCATGCTTTTGTGAAACATCAGCTGCTGCACAGCTTTCATTACAGCTTTTGGCACTTGGAGATGAAACTACAGATACACCATTTCTTACCTCCCTCCTAAATGGTGCCGTGCAGATTTCACCTACTCCATCGTGCACAGAAGAAGAAAAAAAAACCACCAACACCAAAAAAACACCAACAAACAATCAATCAATCAAAACCACCCAAACCCCCACAAACAAACAAAAAACCCAAAATAAACAAAAAAACCCCCAAACTTCCATGCTTCTCAGTGTATTTCTAGTCCATTGGTTAGGAAGTTTTTGGCTTTTCTGACAATGTAATTTTCAGAATATGAATGAGCAAGATCATTAAAGTGACACTGTGGTAAATGGCATTTAACTACAAAATCCTTTGTTAATTTTTTGCCACAAAAGCCTAGGAAATAGGGATGGATCTCAAAAGTAAACGTTGTCTATGTGCATAAAAGGGGTTGCTCTTTGAACTTCACTGAGATGACACAGTTATTACTATGTGAAAGCGTGAGCATTTTCTTATATTTTGCAACAATTGTCAAGCAAGTGAAAGCTTTATTTGATTTTCATTCACATGTGAAGACAAGATTTAGTACTCCACTATTTAGTGGAATAGACAGTGTCAGAAGGGTTTTAAATTGTAATGCTATCACTTTAATATCTTTAAGGCACTTTTTAGAAGATAAACTCATGTGTCTATAATGACGAAATGACAAAGTAACGGAGAAGAGCTAAAGATTTCCGTATGGTGAAAAAGGGAATGCTTCACCTGGAGAAAGAAAACCAGAGAGCTATGCACTTCCCAGAAATACTTTCAAGAGTCTTTCAAAATAATGGAAAAATAAATACATATATTATATTTATACATAGACACATCTTAGGCTGAACCAGGACTGATGTAGGTCTAGATTTCTGACCATAACCATCACTTCAGAGAGGCAAGATGAAAAAAAAAAAATTAAACATTCAGTACATTATTTGATGTAGGAACACAATTCCAGGAAGAAATTGGCAGGTGATGGTCCTAGGATTGTTAAGAGCTAGTGGCCAACGTTAGCACTCCATCAACTTCCAAAAACACTTAAGTAATACACTTAAGTATCACATATATGTTGCATAGAAAAAGCTGTCTCAGCTGAAAGCCTTCAAAAAGTAACATGGAAAAAAGCCCCATTGTTTTCGCTATTCCTCTTTGAAGCACCTCTGGCTCCATACAATCTAGTTTTCATAATATTTTATTCTCTCCTGTATATCCATAAAGAAAAAAGCATTGAACAAAGTTGCTTCACACTTTTGCAAGACAAACAGCGTAACTCTAAACAGAAGATTCTGTGGGTGCATAACCACAGTGATCCGCACGTTTCTCTGCCTGCTGAATTTGTGAAACTATTGTCATTAGAAAAATTGCTCATCATAGTCCCACGTGGTACAACAAACACAGAATAAAATGTACTTCGAGGCATGCTTTGCAACTGAAAGCCAATCAAAAAGCAATGAATATGCTCCAACAAAGCCAAATGAAATAGCATGGCTCTGTCAGCCAGCACGCAAACTAAAATATTATACTTGACATCTGGCGGTAGGTAAAAACATGCCCGGTGAACTACAACTCCCAAAGTACTTCACAGAATATCGATACCAAGTCAGCCAGAAAGTAACTACAGCTGGACCAGTAGGAGAATATAAAAGGAAAAGCAAATGCATTCTTTTAGGTGAGACAGGATAGCAATCCCAATATAGATCGTATAAAGTTTTCTCTTTCCTTTAATTAGATTGTTCATTTGTTTGCGTTATTCTATTCAAATTCATTGCAAGAGCTGATCACTTAGTCAATACTTTCCCAAAGCAGAACTCTGTTTTGCATATGCACTGATGCCAAACAAATTTCTCCATTATAAAATAACAGTTGCAATCCTTCCTTCCCAACTGAGTGCTAGAACATAAATATGCCCATTTAATGAGAATGCAGGACCATGAATGTTTATTAAAAGCACACAAGACATCAAACCGACAGCAGAAGCCAAAATATACATTATGATTTTGGTGGTGTTGTCATTACTTGCATGCACAAATAAGTAGGAGAATTCATACTTTCCATTATTCCCACATAAAAAATGTCACAATCCTGTTTTTTCAGTTTGAAAATAATCATATATATTTTTTCACAGAAGATTTACTTATATTCTATATTACGTACAGGGTGGTTTCTTTGCTATTGTCCTATGAGGTCCTGTTTAGCAACGCTTTCAGACACAAAAGCACCACCTTATACCAAACAAAAATTGAGGGGAAGAACTGTCCATACATCTTGCAAAACATCTGCAGCTTTAAGATACAGTCTTAAATTCCTGACGGCGGTAGGAGGCCGGTCACTAAAACTGTTCCCTTGCACTGAGACAGGGTTGCTGTCTCTGACCTGGGACATTGGCCATTCTACAATGACACGATCCTTCTGGCTTTTGCATTCTTCATGGTGGACATTTCAGAAGGTACTGCCAAGGCAAAGGCAGGGCACAGCCGCTTGGTGTTACTCACAGTGAGCCATACTATAGCCACCAGTTGTCACATCGGTATCTTTATACCATGTAACTACAAAAAACACGACAAAAATCTATGTATTCTTCATTCCTGGCTCTGAGGCAGTATTTTGGTTTGGAGATAAGAAATCCTTGTAGCTGTCTGAGCATTCTATGGCGGAGGAAGGAAGAGAATAATGGTGCTTTTTTTCAGAATTTTTTAAAAACTGTATGATGCTATGAAACGTTACTGATACCTCAACATTTGTGGGCGGCCAAATTTTTTTAAAACAAAGCAGATGTATTCAATAAATGATGGGAATGGACAAGAAGATGAATTTATCCCAGTAGGACAGCTAATAAAAAACTATAAATATTAGGGTTTGGTAACGGAAAGCCTTTGCTGAAAAAAGACTTCAAGGACAGGCACCACGCCTCTCCCTGAATTCATCACAAATTGGGATTTTCAGACCCAGCGGATGTTGGCCTCTCTGTTCACCCTGAAACTGACGGTAAAACTCCTCTTTCCATTGACTGGAGGAGAATCAGCCCAAGGAATACAGCTCAAAATTATAACTTTTGACTTCAAGTTAAATAATATACTGATGTTTATTATTAAAATTATTATTTTAATTAAACTATTAAAACTATTGTTTAGTAACCTAAACAACTACTGAAATCTGAATTAACTGCCACTGCAAGGGTATAAATTGCAGCAAGTGCAGCTGCAATACAGAAAGTTCTCAAATTCGACCATTCAGGAGATCACGGGTACTGGGAAAATGCCACTTCCACGTTTTTCTTCAAGAAACACAAGGTCAAAATTGACAGTTAAGATGCAGCGAGGAGCATGGCTCAATTTATGCCACCCCGCTCTTGTACTTGCATAGTCCCCAAAACCCGATTCTGAAAAGACCTTATTCCATGCAAATACAATCCATTCTATCAGCGCAATTAAACTTAACGGTGTCATAAAGTCAGTGAGCATCTGGAAGTATTGATAAGGTTTCAGTTTATGGACACTTTGCTGGGGGAATTGCTATTTTCTTTTACATAATGATGTAGCTATTATGGATTTGGGGAGGTTGGGCTTAAGGGCTTTTTTCCCCACTTTCAGTTTAACAGTTTGCTTTACCTTCATTCAAACATATATGCAAGATCAGCGGCACTGAATTTCTTCCAGTTTTAATTTTGAAGCATGGTATATATATATAAAGAAGCTTTCTCATCGGTTCAACAGCTTGTCTTTTCCTGATGCATTGGAATAAAGAGACAGCTCACTTTGGCCATATGTTTCAGTTGTTCCTCTCACTCCCCCGCTGTCTTTCCACACATACCATGACCGTGGACAACCTCTCCTTAAGTGGGCAAACAAATGGTTTAACTCAGATTTGCACAGTGTCTGCTGACTTGTGTGGGCTCCAGGATCCAACTCAGCTTTATCATTGCAGGCAAACATATTTCTGACAGACACCGTGGTAATTAGAGCAGCTCAATTTTATTAGATTGATGACAGACTAAAGGCCAGGATCTCAACTAACAAAAATCGGTGTTGCCACCCTGAAATCCATGGTGCTATGCTGATCTATGCCAGCTGCAAGTGTGGCCCAAGTCTTTTACATTGTTTTGTGCCCCCTTACATAAAGAGATTGTTAAAATTAAATGTTTTCAAGCCTGCACGCGTGGTCCATAATCTACTTGCCCATGTAGGGCTCAAGACATTCCTGCATTCAGTCTGCCCCATCAGATGGTTTAAACTCATGAAGAAGAATAGAACTGAATTTCAACTTAAGAGGACCCTTTTCAACCCTATACAACGAAGGAGGGGAAAAAAAAAAAGAAAAAAAAAAGTAACATTTCATCTTCTGAGACCTCTGTGGGTGCCAATGACTCTGGACAGTCTGTCCCTCATATTCATCTGAAACTATTAAGTATGTGTCTCCTTCATATTTTGCATCCCAACCATGAGCTACCTATAGTTTGATTTGGTGCTGATTTCTATTAAGGAAAAACCCAGAACCAACAGGATGCTCAGATGCATTAGCACAAGCCTTCTTTACGCAGCATCCCAATACAGGCACCAAATTCTCAAGGACCAAAAGCCCAGATACAAGGATCCTCCAAAACAACATGATCTCAGTAGATAAATGGCATGCCTAATGCTGTGGAAGATCCTTAGTTAAAGGGGAGCCTCATCTAAAAAGCTGCCCAATACTAAGTTTTTATTAGATGTTTTCCAACAGCTAACGGTTACCCACATAACAAACCTTACTTTTTATATAGTTAAGAGTAAGATTCTTGCTATGTGTCATAGTGTCCAGAGACTGCCCCAGACTGTCCCCCCACACGCAGGTGACCTGGATGTGCAGGGATGAGGGCAAAGGAGGCCTTTTACGTCAGGTAGGTTCGTGCCTGTTACTATAACTGTGGGCATTAGCAAATCTCTTCAAGCGCCCGTCTGGCCTCATACCAGAGGTGAGCTGCATTTGTTTTGATCAGAGAATGAAAAGAGGATAAAAATCCATTAAAATGAACCAACTATAAGAGGCAATTGAGACTATCCCATTTATTTGAAGTAGACACTATATCACAAAACATTTCAAGAGCTTTGTGATGTTTGGTCTATTTTTAAAGACTTTCAGTTAGTCATAGATGAACCTCAAAACATTCAGCGGCTTAATATGAATAAATATGCTTATCCAAGCCTGTGACCTGACATAAAAAAAGCTGCAGTTATTTTACGCCAGCTGAGGAGGTTAAACTAGGAGATGGGGCTCTCTTATGATGCATGCGGATTTTTTGCTGTTATGAGTGAACTTCAGAACAACCCAAAAGAAATAATATTTTCCACAAGAAAACACTACTATTGCAATCTAGCCTGATCTCCCAAGACAAGCAAAGAATGTTTCATCTATTAATTCCTCCATCACAGCTATAACTTCCAATTTTAACAACGCAGTACCTTTTAAGATGATATTTAAAGCATCTGGATGTCTCCAAGACTGGAAGAATCCAACTCATCACCCTCAGAAGTTTTGTCAGGACGTATTTTGTATATAGCAAAGCAATGAAACAAAGCCAAAATACTTTATTGGTTCAAGGGACAGGCAATAGGAGTCTCGTTCTTTAAAATCTCTAGCAAGAGTCATGCAGATTCCTTATTTCCAGAGCAAGAAGTGTTGTCCTGAGGGGCCAACTGCTGTCAGCTACCAGGACCAGAGCAGAAGGTCTTTACACAAATAACCACAAGCATACGTTAAAGAAATAATTCCCATCAAATTAGTAACATAACAAATAAACAAATTAAAGCCCAACTGATCAGTATGCATTAGAAATGAAATGACTGATTATCCTCCAAGTCAGAGGATGCTCATCTCCTGGAACAACTCAGGAAATTTGGTAGCAAGTGGCTTAAACCAAATTACACTGCTGGTGAGTGGCCACTATATAGCATCACCAGAGCTGAAGACCCTCCTTCTCCCTCCAAAAACACCATCTATAGCCCCACTAAAGCAACAAATCCCTGATCCAGTGCTCACCTGAAATCAATGAGACCAGGTCAAACATACGTAATCTGTCTCCATCACACCCACAGAATGCAACTGTTCTCTCTGAAACTCCAAAAGCAGGCATGAGAAGGGAATTCAGACATGTTATAGTTGGAAAACTCATACCTGGAATGTATCATGGCTGTAAAGGCAACATTTTCCCCTCAGTTCTCCACATAAAGCCGTTTGTAAGCACACGAAAAAATACTGAGTGCTAAAATTGCAATTTTATTCATTCCAAAACAAGTTTCCACAGCTATTCCATTTTCCAATATCTCTTGTCCAATAAAAGACGGATTCTAAACACCAAAAAGACACCTGACTGCATTAAAAATTAACTACCTGTAAAATCACATTTTTTTAAAATTAAGTATTTTTTTGGCAGAAACATAGGACTTTTCTTTTGGCCACAGTTCTGTAACTTCTGTAACTGCAAATGTTTTAACTGATTGGGGTCATATTTAGTTGAGCATTTTCATCTGGGCTTACAAATAAATAACACAAATTTCACAGGAACTTCTAAACAGCTCCATAGCAAAAGAATTCTGAAAAGTCTGGCAACTAGTAAGCCTACAAAGTAACTTCTTTTTTTAAAAAAAAAACTATTCTTCATTATTAAAAGAACAGCTTTATGATCATTTAAATCATTGTCATGTGGGCTGACCATATGAATACTAGCTGAGCAGTATTAATATACTGCAGTGTATTAGTTTTTTTTCCAGCTGGGCAGCGGACAGAGTTGTTTGCTGTTTGATCCAGCCACATCCCATATCAAAAGAAAAAAAGGAAAAAAAAAAAAAAGGTGAGCATGAACAACTTGGCCCAATGCATTGGAAAGCAAGAAAGCAAATTTTTCCCCAGAATGCTTTGCTTTTATTGATTTTGAGACTGAAAGAATTGACTTCCACAGCTTTTTCTTTCCATGATTTGGATGATCCCATCATGTGACAATATCATGAGTTTATCCTTCTCATTTTCCAAAAATCTGCACTGGAAATTAAGGTCTGAGTATTGATAACACCCTGTGGTGTTTTGAGCAAGAATTTCATCTTGCAGACTGAAAGTTGCTACAAAAAATTACCTATGTTAGTTTTCATTATCTTTTTCGAGATTTTTTTCAATGAACTAGTCAAATTCTTCAAACTTTCCAGCGTTCAGTTGATCAGCATATACATGTGCTCAGCAAGGCACATGGGCAGACAAATTTGACATTATTTTTTGTCTTCTCTTTAACTTCAATATTACAGTCTTGATCCAATACAGTACCATTTTTGCTTCCCATTTTCCAAATAAACCTTTAGACTATCTAATATGGCATGTTATTTAGGAAAGCTAATTTAGGTGATGATTAGCCACTGAATCTATTGTAAAAACATAAAAAGTACATAGGCATGATTTAAATGTTAAATCCCATTTTGGTATTAAACCACTCAGCTTCCATTTGACAGTACAACATTCAGAGAAACAAATTTGCCTTTATCTATAATTATATGCACACATTTACAACAAATAAATATTTTGAAAGATATTTTTGGGGAAAATAATCTTGAGACAAAACAATGAGGCATCCATATCAGCCCTTGCCTTTACAGAGGAGGTAAAAATGGTATTTTGGGGTATAGTTCCCAGGCAGATTGCATGCAGCACAGCTGCTTCAGAATTTGCAGGCTCTTTGTTTTTTTGAGAGAGCTCTCACTTCTTTCATCTCAGGAAACAGACAAGCATTTGAACTTAATGGCCATGAAAATGATGTGGCCAGAAGCGTACACACCACCAAGAACTCGACGTTACATCGCCTAAGCATCTCTGAGTCCCAAAGACAGACAAGTGGCACTTGCAGGCATCACTGGCTCTACTTCATTTTATTTTTGACCAGCCCTTCTTTTGTTTCAGTTTGCTCTTTTTTTTTTTCCTTCTTTTTTTACACATTCCCATCGGTGCAGAAAGTTTCTATATAGCCTCAACACAGTACTGGTTTTGGTATGAGAATATATAGCAGAACTGTCCTTTTTAATTTTAGCTTTAACAATGAAAGTCAGATTTCCAAAGCTCCAGCTACAACACAGTGTTTTGCCAAGTGAATATATTTTTTCCCTTCCTTCTAAAGGCAGCACCATAAAAGCTGCACTTTAATAATTACATAGTGCTTTTTATCCACTGATCCCAAAGAGCTTTTAAAAAGGAGCATGTCATTAGCCTCAACTTTCAATGCGAGAAAATAAGGCAGAGAGGAATGAATTCTCACCATTTGTATTTTGGGGGGTACAAGGAATTCTAATGCAGCCAGGACCCTACAGTGCCACGTCTACTATTTAATGCTGAATAATGGAGTGGTTTGCCCCAAAAAGCAGTCAATAATTGTGCAGCTCCACAGCACCACAAGCAAATTCAAGCCCCAGGCCCTCTCCCACCTCCTGGCTGTTCACTCGTGCTCCCTTCCTTGCAGTGGCTGGACCATTCTGGCAAAAAAAGACAGCAAAATCGCAGGGAGCTGGTGCTGCAGCCAGTTTAGCACCAGCTGCAAGTGCTCTGTGCGGGACAAGGGGCAGAGCCCAGCTCCTAACACCCCGTACACCCACTGTGGGGGCTCTCAGGCCATCTCCACCGAGGTCAGACCTGAGTTTTGGGGGCCAGCCTCCCACCTTGTGCCCTTCCCAAGCCCAGGGGACACAGCTGCCTTGCCAGTCGTCACAGCCTGATGCACTGGTAACTCAAAAAAGCTTACTAGAGACTGACGGGAGCTGGGCAAAAACCTGCCTTAAGTAGAGTGCTGCCTTTCTGCTCCTTCGCTCCTCCTGTCCTTTGAGGAAGGTAACAGATCAGCAATTAAAGCAACCGAGCAGTGCCTGTGCAGTAGGCACCGTCTATACATTACTTGCCATGGTCATTGTTACCGTGGGTCAGCTGCAGAATGCTGAAAAAGTTAGACTGATAAATTTAATATCAGGTGGCATTTAAGCTGCTGACAGCCTATTAAGCCCACCGCGCTGTAGGATGCTGGTACTTAATTACTGAGATGGTATCGGACCTCACAGTCAGTGTAGTGTGGTACGTACTGGCTTACAAGCAGATCCCAACAAACCTTTTTTAATAAAACTTTAAACTAGAGAAGCTTTGAATACAGGAGCCGGTTTAGTTGTACTGCTGCACAGAGTTTGGGCAGGCTGCAGACTCTGTCAAACAGTAGCAGAGACCAAAGGAGTGGCCATACCAGCTCCTATAGCATTTTTCCAGAAAGCAGGATTATTCCTTGCTATTTCTACATGTAACGGTTTGAAATTTATGGGTTTTTTTTTCTTTTTCTCCTTTTTCTTGAAACACAGCCAACACCTAACAAAATAGCTCTTCAGAGGGCAAAAATAATTCTCAGGATTGAGATAAACTGTAGAAGGACACGCCAAAAGTTCAATCACTGCACCCACCCCTAACACTCTCCTATTAACAGAACTTGCAGTATCTTAGGCCACGTCATTTTCTCAATCACCCCTTTTAAGGGGATAGATAAACCTACAACTGCAAAGCGGTTGTCCAGACCACCAGCTCCCACTGCCACAAGTCTCATCGTGTAGAGACAGGACCTGGCAAATTTGACTGCTACAGATCACAGAACCAGAACCGGCAGTGTCTGAGAACCTCTGTTTCTTATTGACAAGATGCATCAGGATAAAACCAAGCACAAACAGGGGGAAGGCGTATGAGTCAAGGAAGAAAAACCAGAAGATTTTAACCCAATTGTCCTTTCTATTTCAGGGAGAAGGTCAGACCACAGGTTCTTAAGTGCACTGAAGACTGTCTGTAGGAAGAGTACCAAGGGACCGGTCAGCAATATAAAATAACTAGACTACAAAAATTAATAGTGTCAGGCTCATTTGAATGTGTATTTGTAAAATCCATTCAAAACAAGGAACTCCTGAGGGAAAGCTATCAAAAAATAATGTAATCAGATATGAGGTCAGGAAAGACATCAAAGGAGTTTAAGGTTTCTTCCACTCCACCCAAAAATATCCAAGGAATATAGTTTCAAAGCCCAAGGCAAAAGTGCAATTGTTTGTTCAGGTGCTGGTCACATCCCACTTATTTCTGTTGCTGTAACAGTTTTGCAAACCTCAAGCAGCACCAACAAGGGCAGCTGCCTACCACCATATGGCAAATAGAAATACAAATAAATATACTATTCCTTTTAAAACACTTTTCTCAGCTTATACACAGACGACCAAAAGCAACTGAGTTATCACCGGCCACGCATCAGCATCAAGAGTACCCCAGTACTAAAGCAGAGTACTAACTTTTAAAAAGCCAAAGTTTAAGCTTTTAAATAGCCAAAGTTTAAGACTTTAAACTAACTCATTTTGTGTTTGCTCAGAGCAAGGAGTGCACACATGGCCAGCTACAGCAGCTCAGCTGATGAGCAGAAGCTCATTAAGCCATTCCAGCCCAAGCAGTTGTGCTGTGCAAAGATACCCTTATTTTACGTTACCATTTGTTTTGGTAAACTCATTCTGTATCAGAAGTGGTGTTGTTTGGAACAGCAGAGAAGTTAGAAGAGCAAATTTGTTAAGCTCTATGAATATGGAGAGAAATTGAGTGAATTTGATACACTGGTAAAAGGAGAAAAGGGATCAGAGAACAGTACCATAAAACCTCATTAGGAAAGCACCCATGAGAGCCATCGGTTTGCACTATTACTATATAAAGACTTTTTGTTATAATGGGGATATCTGAAATAGTGCTTAGTGCAGTGGGACACGCTTTAACTTCACAAAGAATGTTACAACAGGCAACTATTTAATAAGGCTGCTAGAGGATCAGGTCAGCAGGTAATTCACCAGGAGTGAGCCACTTTTAAATATTTTACTAAAAGAACACATTGAGATAATAACACCTCATTTACCAGCTTGCCCTTCAAGATGATTTAACCCTAGTATGTCCTTTATAGTGAAGCAGACCTTTTATTAGAGAAAGGTCCTTCAATGGAAAGATCTCCCCGTGGTGACAGCGTGCCATTGTGCAGCTAGAGATGCAAAGGATTCTACGTATAAAAGCAACATTTGGGTGGCATTAAAATCTCCCCTTGCTTAAAAATTTAAGATTTGTGTGTCAGATGCAGCTAGAGCAGCAACACGTGAAAAGCCTGTTTCATACACTCCATTACAAGCTTCTGCTTTCAGTGACTCCTATTTCAAAGTTTCCCAAACTTTAAATACTGTGGATAAAATAGTTGTTCTCTGCATCTCCTTTACAGCTTGCTCTCAATTTTGGGAGGGAAGCAGGACTTTGAAACTTTGTCCCCGCAAGTAACCATTACCTGTGATGGAGCCCTGCTTTCCTGGAGATGGCTGAACACCCACATGCTGATGGGAAGTGGTGAATTAATTTCTTGTTTTGTTTTGCTTGTGTGCATGACTTTTGTTCTACCTATTAAACTGTTTTTTCCTCAACCCACAAGTTTTCTCACTTTTACTCTTGTGATCTCTCCCTCACCCCACTGGGCCAGTGAGTGAGCAGCTGCATGGTCCTGGTTGCTGGTTAGGGTTAAACCACAGCAGTGCCTAAGAAGGAATGCCCAAAAATACAAGCCTACCAACACAAGGGTGAATTTTCCAGAAAGACTTCTGTTGGTATAACAAGCTCCCTAATGAAGTTGATGCTAACTCTTCCACTTCCTCTTATATAATTTGGAAATTCAAGTCAATCGAGCTTAGCTTGTTAGTCTTTCTTAGGACTCTCCTGAATCCAACAATCTACTTTTAATTGTGTCACGGTACATTTCTTTATTTTAGTTAGGCTGGCAAAGCTCCACAGGCTAGTTTCTCTCCACCTCTTTTGCAGAGATCCTATTTACCCCAAATGCTGAAGCAGAAACTCAGCAACGTGATGTACCGAACGGACACCTTCATCTGCAGAGAAGAAATGGGTTTTGATTCACCATGCGATGAACTCGCTGATACCGTAGCACAGGGCAGCTCAGAATCAGACTGCACTGATTTGTCTTCGAGAAGCACAAGGAAGATGAATAGAGGTCACTAATATTTAGTCACCAAGACCTTTATAAAAGTCAGAATACTTGGACTGCAATGACCCAAAAAGGCCACTGAACTAATAAAACAGTATAATACATGAAATATGAGAAAGAGAAAAATGGGAAAAAATTGAAAGTGATCCATCCAATCAAACGATGACTAAAGGAGCTGATAAGGAGAATTAAATGCTTTGTGTTGTACCCTAATAACCCAAAGAAAATCTGAAACTTCAAATAATGAGAACAGCAGGGCTCAACCTTCATGTCCCTCAAATCACATATAACTAAAGATGAGTTCTCTCTAAGGGGTAAGCAGCTGCTTAACAGAGTGATGATAAAACTAGCTCAAGTATTCAAATTCCAGCCTCACTGTAGCTTTCTAGAGCCTTTCCAGTTTCCCAGTGGTTTGGCACTGTGAGAATACTTTCTGGGGCATTCATCTCTTTCACAAAAACATCATCTCATCAGCAGGTAATGTGTGACATCCTTGCTGGCAGTCCCAGGAGTGAAGGGAAGGATTTAATGAGCACAGACTCTGAATCACTTCCTGATTAGAACTCAAAATAAGTTGACTTCATCTTCACCAGAAAAGAAAAATAAGAAAAAAACTAAAGTCTTTGTGTAGAAAAGGCAAAGGACAGTTTTAGCTCATGCATCAGAATGTGGTAAACCCTTGATTTCCCTTAAGAGTTTAGGATGACAGAATATCATGTTAAAATATTGCCTTGTCAACGCCAGGACACCAGCACTTCTCAACTAAACTACATTCAAAACACACATTCAACCAGCCTTCACTGTGGCACTGTGCAAGGAGCTTGCACTGCTACAGCCCATCCCCAGCCTCTGCTAAAGGAAAGGGCTTGGGTTCCTCAGGCAGCCCATGCCTCAGGAGACATCTCACCCCTCAGGCTCTTTTTGTGGTCCATGGAAGAAAGAGGAAGAGGGGACCTTTCTTCCCCCAGCCACTTCTCCACCTTTATCAAGGGCTTGCATTCTGGTGCTGAATTGTTAGCGCCCCATCAAAGAAATGACACGCTATTAATCACCGCCACAGTGCTGACAAAGCGTGCATTTCCAATAGCACCTTCTACATGATCACTATTCAGCCTGCTCCCCATTCTTTAAATTAATGTAAAATATCAACACCAGAGTGTTTTCAACGCTAGCAATAAACCTACTAAAGGCTTCTGGTAAAATCTGTACCCAGAGAGGGTGCAAACAGGGGAAAAGAAAGGAGCAATATCACTTTTTTCCCCAATATATCATGATTTCAGTAAAAGTGTTCTTTCAGAGCTTTTATTTTTCTGTGCGCCTGATTCTCATCTTATATTCAAATGCATTAAAAGACAGTGTCAAATCCCAATGAAAACAAATAACACACACACAAAACCCCCAAACAAATTAGAATTCCCAATATACAATGGATCAGGTGTTTCCTCAGGCAAATGAAGAAAACAGTAACACTGCTGATTCCAGGTGGGATGCTACCTCTGTTTGGGTAGGGAAAGCATCAAGCTGCTTTCAATACAGTAAGTGACATCCACAGCCATATTCCAGTTGCTGACAGGAGAACATTATTCATCTAGCATGGTTTTTTTCCTCCATTTCAATACTGAAAGTTTTCAGAAAATATATAATGAATTCATTCAGCACTTAAAGCTGACTTTACACATTATTTTGTTGGGAATTTTGCCTCATTGGCCTCAAACTGCTAGGCCAACTATTTTTCTTCTTGGATTTCATTTTCCTAATATACCCTTTGAAAGCCTATTTAAAAGAAGAAAAATATTCAATCTCTTCCAAGGGAAGATGTGGGCAATTATGATATTTTATATCAACTAAATATTATGTAATGTTTAAGAAAAAGTTTTACTTAAGTTACCGTGGACGCTCCAGTTTGTGACATTTTGATGTTAGCAGTTAATTGCAACTGTGAGCATTTATACTACACACACACATCAAATATATATAACCCATATAACTATGTTAATGCAGGGCATATTAACATATTTTATGCAAGTATGCTAACCTTACTCTCAGGAGATACAGTGCCTGTCCCATGGGTGAAATAAGTGGGGTTGGGGGGAACCAACCCAAGGTTAAACTACCTCCCTGCCTTAACCTTTAGCTTTTCTGCTAAGCATGATCAAGTAGTACTAACTGTCCCAAAGGAAAAGTTTTTTCCACCAGAAGGGGACAGATTTTGCCAAAGCACAACTCCTACAGGTAGGTTCAGCTTTAAAAATAAATAAATAAATAAAATCGCTGTTCTTCCTTGCATTTCACCATGCAAGGAAAAACTAGGAAAATCCAATAACTTTATTTTAGGGGAACAACATTAACTATAGCCATCACTATCAGCTTCATCTCTAATTGAGTTGTGATAGAAATTCTGTCAAATCTATGTGAATTCAGAAACTTGCTTTAAACATGTTTTTTTCTTCCAGATTTGCCTACAGCTGAGGTTCCTGAAGGCATCCTGCACAGTCAGAGCTTGTGTGTGCCTTCAGATAAAGCACAACAGATCAAGGATATTTCCCCTACTTGTCCAGGTTTTGTTTTCAAGTAGAAGAAACTCAACTCTCATACTTAAAGAGGAGAAAAAGGAAGAGCAGCACATTTGATCTGCTATCTTCTAGTAGTCAGCTAGAATTCTACTGGATATCATCAAGGGGAGGGGGAACAGAATCTTACTCATGTATGCAGAACATCAACAACAGCTCAGGATTAGCTGCAGACAGAGAGACCATATAGGATTAACACAGTGAACCAGTCATCACGCTTACCAGAATATTCAAGAGCAAAATATTCAGAGGATTTCAGGGCAGGATTTAGCAGAGTTTGACTGAAAACTGCACCATATTTTGAATAAGCTTTATTGAAAACCGCAGCATCCAGCATCTCTTGACCAAAATGACTTAATGTGCATTAATTTCAGAAGCATTTCTTGTATAACCATTTAAAGAATCACTGTCCTGGAAGGCATGGAAAGCTGTCAGAAAGACCTCTATACACAACCTTCAAAGTGCAGGCAAGAGCCTCACCTGCAGCATATGAACTTTTAAATGACTGAAACACAAGGTAAGAATTATTACTGTCAGATGCAAAGTCAAGAACCCAAGCACCATTTAATCAGCTTCTGCTGCTGAATAAATGCCTTTCATTGCTGCTTTTTTCTTTCCACAACACTTTGACTGCTATGACAACTTTACTTATGCTAAGGCTTGTCAATAACGGCAAAAAGGATACTCTAAGCTTCAAATTGCAGGTTGGATTACCTGCATTAGAAGAGTACACGAAAAAGAAAGAAATTCAACTGGAAAAGGCTTTTTACTGTTATGGCAAAACCTGGCTCTGCAAGACTTCAACAGCAAGAGCTGAAGTGCTCCTGGAGCAGCTGCAGGTGCTCTTTCTCGCCAGCTCTGTAACAGCTTCTCAGAAGGAAGTGAAGCATCATTCTTGGATCTACACGGATACATCATTGCTTCCATCTGACAGGAGCTAGCAGTAGGCAACGATGAGTAGAAACAAGCTGGCAAGGAGGAAAACACTCCCTGCTCCTCAGCACCACTGAGCGAATTCTTGCTCTCTCCAGAGCAAAGTTACTCCTCAATATAATTTCCCACATTGCAGGAGGAGCCACACATCAACAAGCAACAGGTTCACAATCTGGCCCTTTACTGAGCCAGACCCTCCAACAGAAAAGGCATTCACAGCAGACTGGAGCCTCCTGGGACTGAGCTAGACTTTGCATTTTGCCCATTTTCCCTTATGCGCTGCAGAGTAGAAAATAAGCATAATTAACAATGTAAAGCTCAAGCTGCTGAACCTGGTAGTTCAATTTAAAAATGAGCTCCATACATTCATGCAATTTAAGTGTGTTAGAAGAAGACTCATCAATCATCTGGGCAAGCATCGCCTTAAATTTAGATCCTTTTTGGCTACTAATTCTGGCCACTACACTTATTAACCATTCCCATTTACGTTCATGCAGACTGATAACCAAGTATTCAGAACATAAAAGGCCGGTGAGCAGATAGCACTGGTAATGCTCTCGATGTCAGGGGATGCTGTAACCTACCCCAGCACACGCAGCAGTGGTGGCTGGAAAGTCCTCTACAAGGGCTACCCCACGTCCCCAAATAGTCTCTTTGTATCTGGCCATTCAGTAACTGCTTTTATTAATCTGCCTTCCTGGCCAACCTTTGAATGGACACACAAGCTTGGCCATGTTATAGACTCTTGGGTTTTTTTTTCTAAACTCTCTTTGGCGGCTTGCACAGCAGTAAACGATGGAAGGTGCACAAAGACTAAATCCTAGTTCATGGTCGACTTGGCCGTTCGTCCACAGACCAGGGACACATGGAACGGCTGCTGCAATATGCGAAGCTGCTGCAGCCACTGGCCACGCTTTACCTGTCCTGTGGGCAAACAAAGCCTATCACTCTTCATACTATTAGCATACTGATATGTAAAATAAAAAAAAATAAATAAAAAAAATAATACAAGCCTTGCCTGCAAATTCCTCTGAAAATCCTGGGGAAAAACAGAAGCCCTTAGCAGTGCAACAGCGGGCGCAGATCACCAGTTAAGTTAGCTCTAAAGGCAGATATCCCATTTTCACTGGGAGATGCAGTGTGCTATAATACAAGTAAGGGACAAAGACCCCTTTCATTCTGCTGACAAATACAGTATAGCATGTCAGAAATCACAAGAGGAGCAGAGAACGCAATGGCAGCAATTAAATGGGTGTCTTTTTGTTGAGAAATACATATAATAAGGACAGACTATGTAAACTCCTCCCCCCGCAAGCCTCCAAGAATGACACTGGCTAACATGGCTGTATTTAGGGATGTTACTTCTGTTGACAGAAAACTATCTTAAGGAGGGGTATATCCAGCCAGTGCAAGAGGATACACGAAAATGAAGAAATATTGTTTGTTTTTTACACATGTTGTACACCCTGTTTATTGCAATTCACAGACAGCTTCTGCAACTCATTCACAATTGATGTATTTTTGGAGAAGCTGAAAAAAAAATAATATATAAATGCCCTGTTTAACTCTCTCACTGCTGGATTTCAACTGAGACACCATCTCTCTCTGTCTCCTCCCTCCTTGCTCTCTGCCCTGCTGACCCAGCCTGCTCTTGGGAGATTCACTTCCCAGCCCTCACACCTGCTTAGTTTAAGGGTTGTTTTGCACCAAAAAAAAGGACCCTCCTGGTCCTGCTATGCCTTTAAGATGTTACAAGCCTCTGTGAGCGGGTCCCTCCTTGCTTGCCAGAACCAGCAGAGGGGATGGCTGCCCAGCCGAGCTCACAGCGGCCAGCACCTTGCCCCCAGCCATGACCCCAGGAGTGGAAACGCGCGCTGATTCTCAGCTCAGGCTTTACTTTGGGCACGCACAGCCATCTGGGGAGCAGCCACATTTCTACCCCAGATGAGTGTGTCCCTCGCGAGGTCTCCTTCCCGCCCCCTCCTCGGCTGAGCCGGGGGAGAACAATGTAGGGACAGACATTTAGCAACACCTGCTGTATCGCATTAATATGCACAGGGATGTATTGATGGGTTTTCCCATCCAGCACTAAGACTGCATTGTTCGGGGCGATCCATCAGTGGATCACACCACCCCCCGCCCCAAACGCGCCAGCCCCACAAGCCCCCTTCTGACATGTCCCCTTGTCTCCCAGCCCGGGCTGACGACCACGTTTAGGAATGCACTTCATTAAATCGGAGCTGCCCCATTCCAACCTGCAATGCGGAGGCTGTACAAAGCGAGCGCCACGCTTCCTCCCGCATTTCTTTCAAAAGCCCCATTGTTCGGCAGGCATCTGGTCCTGATCTCAGCCTATTCGTGCCCATTGACCCCGCTTTTCGCAGCGCACCCGCTCGCCAACGGGCCTCACGTAAAGCCTGCTTGATGAATTAAAAAGCAGCACTAGCCATCTGTCCTCCCAGGCTGGGCTAAGGCTGTGCAGCTCCGCTCCGCAGCTCCCTCCCCATCCCCGCAGCCTCCCGTTAGAGCCCGCTCCCCTCCTTCCACGCACAACCTGCAGCTGAGGAACCACTGGGTTCGCTCCGTAAACACAGCCCGAGCTTATCGCATTTACTGCTTTTCATTTCTTACGGCAGCATCTAGGAAAGGACAAAAAAAAAAAAAAAAAACAACACCCAGAGAATACAACAGAACATTCTCACTTGCCTGAGTCCTTCGAAATTCAAGCACAAATACAAGATTAATCCTTCCTTTGTGAGGTCTTGTCTTTAAGTCGTGGTATGTAATGATCCTCAGCACTGCAGCAGAGGGGAATAAAAAATGCAGGGATCATAAGCAGGGGGAGGACAGGGCTTACTTACATCAGGGTTTCTGCCACATGACAATAGGTTTGAGAGGGAAGAATAAGCTGGCAGCGGTAGCTGACAGTGCAAAAGGGAGAATGCAGAAGCCTGCCTTTTATATTATTGGTGACATTTCTAACACATGACAACAATTTCCATCTGTATTTAAGCTGGGAGTGTGAGGAAAAGAGCATTACATCACGACTCCTCTATTCCTAGGGGCTGTGGAATATGTAGGCCAGAGGGATTAAAAAGCACCTGTGTATGCTGGAAATCTGAAATACCACGAGGCAGATTTTTCCCCCCTCTCTTCTTTCTCCCTCACCGTTTTTATTTCTCTATCACCTTCACTGAGCTGCTGTTTGAGAATATGCCCAGGGAAGCGCAAAATGGTATTGTCCTAGTTTGCAAGGCACGGGAATGGGGGAACTGTGAATATGTATTTCTAGCTCTGTCTCTCTCTCCGTAGGAGATACAGCACTCATTTTTGCAAGCAATCAGACAGAATACAGAGCATCTTTCTGTTTTCTGCTGTGCTTGTCCCAAGGGCTTCGAGTTTCCCTTAAAGTACCAACTTTCATCTTCCTTTTAAATCTGCAGGGAATTTCAGTGACAGCAGCAATGATTTATTTTTTTATTTTTCCCTTTCTTTTACAGCCAACACATGCCTGTATCTTTTTAAAAGTAAACATCAAGAACAGGGGCCAAAGATATTTTGGAAAAAGCACTTGACTGCTTCAGAGCCAGCAGGTGTCCGTCTTGGACGCTTTCCACATATCTCACAGGACAGGATTGCTTAGATGCAGTACTGAAATCCCAGGGGACTCCAGCCTCGCAAGGAAACCTGCTCCCCCACGGCTCAGAGGCAGCTTCGCAGGGGCTCGCAGGGCTCCACCGAGGCCAGCAGGGATGTGTGGATCCCGAGGAGGTGCTGGTGGGGCAGGCACAGGGTGCTGTGGGGCCACCCGGGTCACCTGTTGCCATGGCCCAGGGCTCAGGCACGGCGGGGACAGCACCCACCGCCGCTGCTCTAACAAGCAGAAGTTTTGAACCACACCAGCGAACAGCCAGCGGTGGCGAAGCAGCCGGGTACAGGTGTGGACACAGGCGATGGCTCACAAGTTCACAGCCCGCGTGTGCGAGCGGCAGGCAGCGCCAGGTCAGGAGAATACATCATCTCTTTGATCCATCACCAAACCCACCAGCGCAAACACAGCGACTGCTCTTGCTGAAGTACCCGATCCCCAAAAGAGTTTGAACTGGGCAGGGGCAAAACGCCACCGAGAGATAGCAAACCTTATGTTACCTTTAGAAGAGAAACAGCCACACACAAACAGGAGAATGGCCTGATTATTAATAATAAAACAGTCGTTATTTTATGGGACATAAATATTTTCATGAAAACGCCATCTGGCCCAAGGTGACAGCCCATTATGTGTCTCTTCTTCAAAAAGGAAAGATAAAAATTCTTTGCTCAAGATTCACCTTCCCCATCTTTCAACAACAACTTCATTGAGTTTTGGGCTGTTCTTTGGGTATGTGTCCAGTCAGCTCACAGGCCCCTTGGGAAGTCCAAAGCCTGTGATAATGATGAGTTTAGAGTACTGGATACAATAAATTTGAAAACTGCAATATTAAAATAAATAACTCTTAATTCCTCATCCCTCCTCTTCACATCCATAAAACACAAAAATCTGCACCAGCCAGACTGAAGCTCTCTCACCACATGATACTTCAATGAGGCAGCACCTAAATGGGACATTCCAGAAAAAAGCTTCTTTATTAAAAAAAGAAATGGTGCATTTTTTATGTTACATTTATTCAAAGATGCAGCTCCCCAATCATTTATGAAACTTTGTTCATAAGATTTAGAAGGGGAGAAAAGGAAACAATGAAATGACTTATTTTTAATCTGGGGTTTAAAGGCTTTTTCTCTTTCCAAAAAAAAGTCCCACACACAAAGAAAGAAATTCAATGCAAACCTCTGTTTCTGTATCATGAAAGCCCCTTCGAGCACCAGAGTAATCAATTTCTCAGAGCTTGTGTGGTCTCTAGCAAAAGCCAAAGAAGGTATTTAAGTTTATACAGCCTTCAGCATTTTGAAGGCTTGCTTTTGAAATACGACATGTTTAAATTTTATATCTTTTTTTACAGTTAGTTATGTCTTAAGATAATGGTTACTGTCAGTAGAAAAAAACAGAAACAAAGGAGAATAAATGAAATTCAACCTGGTTTTGAGCTGCTTGCCCATTCTAAAATCAGAGTAATTCAAAATTGCACCATGGAAACTGTTACAATCGCAGTTATAGCACCTTACATTATATTATACCCAGTCCTATTTTAGCATCAAACACTTTGGCTCTTTCTAACAAAGAAAAAATATTAAATAAGAGTGGTGCTCCAATGTCAAGCACCACGAGATAAGCATCCACACAAACTTACAGGAAGAATAAAGCAAATACTTCATCAGATGCGAGAGAACTCTTTACCTTTTCTTGAGCAGAAAGTCAAAGGCAAACCATAAATCACTCAGGATGGGGAAAGGAGTCTTTGTCCTTACGGTAACCCCAACTTCCCACCATGAAAGAAGACCATCTTGACACAAGATTTTACAGCTGGGATTTTACTCACAGGGTGGAAGAAGTGTGAGATAAAGCACTCTTGTAGGTAGGAACAAACTTCTCCAACAGACTTCTCAATCTTTCATCAGTACATTTTGGATCCAATTCACTTACCATGTGGGAACAGCAAATGGGGAACAAACTGTGAATTCAAATAACTGTAAACTCAGCAAGATGTGGAAATAAAACACAGATGGTGCACTTCAGATTAAGGGTCAGCGTTTCAGCATCGCTTTCCACTTTTACATTGTGATAGGTGATGTATAACAACCACCTCCTCCTCGAGACACCGCTCTAATTAAACCATGACTCACTTAGGAAAACAAGGAGCCAAGTGATACCTCCACAGAAGCCTCCCTGCCAGTCGAGAGGAGCTAAGGTTACTTTATTAAACTGTGGCTCATGGTTTTGCTGTTTGAGGATTAACGTTTGGGAGTGGAAGCTGTCTCTGACTGGACAGACACAGCTGAAAAAAGTTTCTTCAGCTTTTCTATCTCCCAAGGCTGCTCCACCTGGCAGGGCTGTGCCCAGTATCCATCACAGCCCCTGCCACAGCACTCACTTGTTCCCCTCTTCATCACCTACATCTCCAGCAAGATTTTGCAAGGCTGCTCTGATACCTGTTTGCAAAAGCCAAGAACTCAACCACTGCTTCCAGCATTACCCCGGACCAACCCTTACAAGCTGCCCCGTACTGACACACCTCTGGAGGTCTGCATCGTGCTTGCCTGAGTGTTGGGTTCATTTTATTCTCTATAACTGATTTTTTCCTAAATCTGAGGAATGGAATTTAGGATGACTTTAACTCTCGCTGTGAAGTATTAATCGCATGCCCAGGGCCCTCTAGGAAAGGGTCTGCTTGTAAACACAAGTTCGAAGAAAAAATAAAGGAGTAAATACAGATTAGATGACAGAAGAACTATAAATCTATAGGAACTTGAAATGCCAGATAGAGAGGAGCAGTAATGATTGTAAGGTGACTATTACCTTCAAAATATGCCAGAGGTTGTTTATCAGATCCGAGTTAATGAGGGAGAAATCTAATAGTACTATAATATTAAATTTACCATTTTAATGGTATCATCAATGCTCTATAATGTGGGCAATTTACAGAATGTCTGTCAATGCGATTCTCCGGTGAGGTTAGTTACACAGAGCAAAACTATCACATCTCATCAGCTGATCCTTTCTAGAAAGCACTGGGTGTTTTGCAGAGGATTGCAGAAGGATAACTGAGGTAGCAAAATATACGTTTAAAACTACTGGAATGCAAAAATGGGAAAGATATTTATGAACATTATGGGATGTTTACCTTCCTGAAAGAAATGCTCTGTCCAGCTCTGCCCCACTCTTGAGTCCAGCCTTCCTACTTCTTTCTGCACTGCCATTTAGCGTCCTGCTGGGTTTTCTTCAACTCTCCCGTGCATCTTGCAACACTTGCTCCTTTTCCTAAAACCTTACATACTGGGATTTAGAAAGCGCTGAAAATAACCTCGCTATTTGAGTACATTTTCAGCTCTCATGTATTATCCCCTTCCAAACAAATTAAAACACAAAAATACCCCGCACCCTAGAAAAGCATGAAAGTAAGGGCTCAGAAACTATCAGGTAAAGAGTCAAAATGTCCAATTTCAAGTTTTTGATTACTAATTCAAGATCTCTGAACAGCAGGAGATGGTAATGCTGCATTTATAAATATCCACCTCCTCATGTATTCAAGGAAGAGTTTGCTAAAAGCAGCAGCTTCTTAATTGGAGTTCCTCTTTCCTCCATCACCTGCCCCAGCCCCTCAGTTCCGAGATAACACCAGTTCAAATTCCTAATGCAGCAAAGATGCCTGCACATTTTTAGCATATGTCACTCTCCCATTAAGTAGATTTAAATTTGGCAGAAAAATCCATGCTGTAGTGGCAGTATTTGGGTTGCCACGATGGCCCAAGATAAATTGATGATACTTCATTTTTATCTGATAAGCAATATTGCTTCTTCCTTCAGACCTCCTTTTATCAACATCACCATTTGTTTACTGTTTTTCCCCTGGTAAATGAAGTATTAAACTTGAAGTTAAAAGAAAAAGCACATGTAGAGAATGAATTATGAAGTAGGTAATATAATTCAGTGGCAGATGACACTTTCAAGGGTCTTTGGTGGTTTTTTTTCATCTCCAGCCCCAAAAAGATCCTGCAAGTAAAATGGCCAGATCACTATCTACCTGATTACTCTGTTACATGTCTCGTTTTGAAGATACATTAGCCTTTCAAAGAGCCATTTATTAAACATTGCCATTTAAATAATAATTTTCACAATGCTCAGTGAAACAGATGTATTCCCTCTTAAATCACTAATTAAGAGTGGCCTGGGATTCCTTTAAAAGGAATTCAGGGAACTAGTGTCCCCCTTAAACAAATCTGTTTTGGCAACGACCCAGGTAATCTTGACTTCATAACTCAAAGCTCTAATTATTCAAGAGTATATTATAAAAAAAAGGATACATCTAGAGCTTTATGACTAATAGGAAAGATTCATTTCTCCTTCAATAAGGGCAGAACTAGGAATATTTGCTCTATTTTTTCTGCCTTCTCATTCACTGGGGGTGGGGGACAGGAAATCAATGAGGATTAATTTACAGAGTTATTCCTAGTAAAGGTACTGGGTACGACTCTCCCCAAAGACAACCAGCCAGCAGAATCTAAACAGCTTTATAAATGATTACCCAGCTAATCTCCTCTCTGCTGAAATAAAGAGAGAAAGGATTTAGAGGACAAATACAGCACGCTTTATGTGAAGAAGCATGGTAATGTTGGAAAAAAGGATAATTGTTTGAAGACGAAATGTAGCAAGTCTGCAACCCCATCAAACCGTCAGGAGCTTGCATCTGCCTGGGCTCAGAGACTGTCACAGCAGCAACATCTGCATCTGGGAATCACACAGGTATTTCTTCCTCTGCAATGCCACTGGTTTTGCCCACACTATGTTGCAGGCACCGCACTGGACCAGCACAATATCATATAAATAGGATTTTCAGGTGTCCACTTTTAAGTACTGAAATCTT
>JAOXJM010000003.1:8994736-9020304 GCA_026413425.1 Tringa solitaria
CTTTTCTAACTGTGAAACCACCATTCAAATCAACAAATCCAAGCACAAACATACCTGTACAGAGCGATAGGTGTTTTCTAGAGAGGGTTAATCATGAAATATCAAAATATGAATCCCAAATACAAATAAAAGTGGCATAACAGATTAAAAAATGGCTGTGCATTTCACTTTTCCTCATTTTAAACTGTTCCTTTTGCCTAGAACACTCATTCTGTTGGCTGGTAGCATAATCAATAGGCTGTAAACCTTGAACAGATACATGGAGGTTGTTGAAAAGAAATCAAACCGCCTCAATGAAATCAAAAACTGGAACACTGCAGCCATTGCAAAAGATCTAATCAGGACACTGGGACATCGTATGAAAAATCTGGGTATAAGGACACCTATCACCTTCAACCACACACTCTTCAGCAGATTTTCATTCCTTTACTTTGGGGGATATTGTGGTTTGCCTCTTCTATAGATTAAATTGTGATGGTGAATAAAACTATGGCAGGACAGAGCCAATTCTGAAGTCAACAATGTGGGGTAATTCATCTCCACTCTTCAACCTCCAAACAACAGTACCTGCTCTCAGCACCGATTTACTCTCTGCTTTCCAGGAGACTCACAACCTTAGAAACCTTTACATTCTAAAATATATGCACAGACTTTGTACTACCTAAATACCCGCTCGCAGATGCTTTGCCGTAGTACAAAGCAACCGCAACGAAAAAACGCAAAATTAAGTACACTGGGGACTAACAAAGAAAACAAAGAAAACTAGCCATGTAATCTCTTCCCACACTTCTTACCCAAATCTTCTTTGGCAAGTGGCACAGGAGAGCCTATAAGGCTGAGATCTTCTGCTTTGTACTGTTCTCTGGTGCCTCATGGAATTTCAATTGGGTGTACCGTGAAATACAAAAAAGCTATTCCTCACAAATGGGTAAGCAGATGGAGCAATATTTGCTATCATAAGTCCTTTTATTTCCAAATGTTAAAAAAAAAAAAAAAACAACAAAAAACAAAAAACCAAACACCACCAACCAACCAAATAAAACCAACCACACCAATAGTTCCAGTGGCACAAAATGCACTATTTATCTGAAAGGGCAGACCAGATGGAAAAAAAGGTCTGAAGTCTCCTGGATTAAACAGAAATGACTGTGTACAGAAAGGAACTTAACTACAGAGATGTCGACCCTGTTGCTAAAAGCAGGGCATTTTTCTCGCTCAAAAGTGAAAACACATCTGGTTCACTAATATGTGAAATAATTATAACCCTGAAAACTGCAGGGGACTCTGCTGCGGTTCTGCACTCCCTGGAACACAGCTATAAGGATTTTCTAAACATACTGGTTGTACTCAGGATACAATCCCTGCCGAAAATACAGGAAAAAGTAAATGTGTGTACATTAGCTGGCATGGAAAATACGCCTCATGTTCTTCAGAGCTAGACTAACTAACAAGAAAATGTTCTTGAGAAAAACTATCTTTACATACTGCTGGTACCCATATGCTGCACCCTAGTGATTAGGACACAGTTTTAAACTATTTAAAACTTTTTCCTAACATAAATCTTGTAAAACAATAATTATTTTTCGTGTGTTAGAAAAAAAGATCAGTTTGCTGTTCATCACCTTATCAGTGTGGGCCTTCAAATAAATATTTCATGGACACTGCAACTTTTTCTCATTACAAAAGCAGAATTACACCTTTAGGAAGGGAGCTGCAACAAAAGGTACTTGGATAATAAATATGGCTTCAGGTCTGGAAAGCTTTTGAGAATTCAAAGAACATTTGTGTACATAAAGTGATGATTTATTGCCTGTGAAGAAAAATAATGTGCACTGTCAGTGATTCTGTTTATCCTTAATAAAAATTAGCAACTAAAAATAACTTCGAAGTTGTGACTCAAATATCCCCACATGTAAAAACACATGCATTTTTAACATAAAGGTCTTTCTGCTTCACTTCAACAATTTTTCCCAGTATACTGATACACTATTATACTCAATATTATAAAGAAAAGAACCTTCTGTAAGCTGGTTTGCTCCTATCAATTAATTTTGAGGTTCAGAAGTACTTACGAGGAACCCGGTGCCACAGGACCTTAAAAGCTATCCTGGGAAATCACCTAAGTCTGCATGTTTGACAGCAGTTTCATCACACCCCAGCCCATTTCAGCTCCCCAGTCCTCCAGTAGCTGCAGATGATGGTAGTTATGCATGTAGCAGCTTATCTGACTTCCAGACTTATCTGACTGCCCCTTGATAGTTCAATTATCTATGAAACATTTAATACAGATTATAAGGTTCTATGTGCTCCTCTACACTCACTTGCTAAAGTTTGTCCTATGAATAGTGAGAAGTTTCCTTGTTCAATACTATTGGTTTTCCTTAGAAAGGAGACTTTTGCTTTGCACCAGCAGATTGCTTGGAATAAAGAAACTTACTCTCATTTTTCCCACTGAAACGTGAGAGAGCTCAGGCCAGCCAGGTGCCTGGGTGTCGCTGTCTTTTTCTAAGCCTCCTTAGAGATCACTCAACTCTTACGCTATTGATTTTTATCCATTTCTTTCTATTTTGCTCCAAGCTCCCCTATAAGACTAACCGCAACAGTTGGAGCTACTGTTCTGTAATTGAAGACAGAGGAACAGATCAAACTCTGGGAAGGTGAAAGAACAGACAGCAGAAATGAAAGTGGTAAATCTCCAACGTTAAAATCTCCAGCCAATTAATCCCAGGGCATGTACTTGTTTTGGGAAAGTGAATCAAGTGTTGAATTATGACCTCCTGAGGTTTTAAAAGCCAATTTTGGGAAGAAGAGGAAAAGAAAAAGATTGCCACGTAGTGTCTAGGCTGCCATCCAAGACTTAACTCTAAGCTAGCCATCACATTGTCCTCATTTCATCTACCATCAAAAAGACCTTGCACTTACTAGAGTTTTGCTTCTGAAGACTACAGCCTGGCAAAGAGAGGAACTGCACAGTACTGAAATAAGATAAATGCAGAATATACGTGAATGGGGGGAGGGGGAACGGGGAGCACTGATCTGTTATTTCAGTCCTGTCTGCACCATGTATATTGTTTTGGCAAGTAAAGGTACAGGTGCCAGACCCACCATAACTGCCTCTGCTGTCACACGGGGCTAAAACAAGTGGAGAATCAAGTACATGTACTCAGAGGAAAAAAAAAAAAAACCAACAAAAAAACCCCAACATGCTGAGATCAGCTTTTATGGAAATAATATCATCTTCTTGATTTGTCTTGATACACTTTGAAAAGGAACCTGCTGTCAGGTTGTTGAGAATAAGCAGCTAGGACAAATAGCCAGTGCTTGTTTATTTTAAACAGATGCCCTCTACCATCATTTCAAAATGAGGAAGATAATCCTGTCTGTTCAGCCTACCGTGAACAGTGGTTTAGACACGCTGCTGCACTATAATGTTAAAGTAAGTTGCTATCACATATCTTTCTCAATTAACACCATCGCACAGATATCCCAAGGTAAGGCTACTTGGAAACACCTATTTAATGGATATATTCTTACGTGTACTTGCAACTAATCACATTTTCCACTAAGTAAAATCTTCACATACACCAATCCTGTTTGGGGGACTTCTGCTCCTAGAAACACTCAGCCAGGATGTCAACGCACTCTACACCATGGACTCTCAGCCTCCCCCCAAATCCGGTGTAACACAAGTCACATCAACCGCTGTTAGCACAGGTGGGCTCAAAGGTGCCACCAGGTGTCCCAGCAAGATGCCTCACACAGTTGGTAAACCCGTCCCTTTCGCTCATAAGCGTTTAGGCTGCCAAAACTGAGCTGGAATAAGTGATATCCACACTAGAAATAAGCTGTGGGCAAAGTCTCTGCATCAGTCAAAGCACTTCTGGTGCAGTCATGGCCAATCGGTAATCATGACATTGTTGCCAATTCACAGTCTACTCCAAGCTCAATGGAGCCATTAACTAGCCCACAAATAGAGCATTATTTCTGGTGATCTTCATTAGGCACATCAGAAAACAGGAAAAATGTGGTACTTCAAAACAAAATGAGGCAAAGGGGATAGCTTGAGACTGGACCAACATCTTGCTAATCTGGATGATGTATTTGAGATTTTTTTCTAGTTTTGACAATGGATCCTACATGCTTGGAATGAGAATAGTTTTTATCTGAACACATAAGGAGAATAACTTTTGTCAAGTTTAAGGTGCTGATTTTTCTAAAGCAGAAGACAAAAATACTCTAAAAAAAAAAAAGTCTCTTCACATGGCCCAGCACGTGAACTTAACAGCCAAATGAGAGCATCGGGAAGAAAGTAAAAGAAATAACACACAGTTGGTTCAGCCGAAATAAAAGCCAGTTCAGTGGCTGAACTGCACTAACTCTTTCAAATACTTGTACATGGTAAATGCAGGGCTTCATTACCACTTACGTACCATCCAAACACATAAATAAGGTGTCCTCCCTCTCTTCCTTACCCTGGCTCGGTCCTAGATTAGGATGCTGAAGTTGTAAATTCCAGAGGAGAATGTTTTGGGTCTGTAAATAAACCCGTGGGTTTGGTGTGATAGTAACAGCAGAATGCTCATGACAACCAAACTTGGAGGCCACCTGGAAACTTGTCACAGCTGTTGTTTACTACAGATCTTTGCAGAAAAAATCAGCTCAATGGGGAGCAGGGGCTGAGGGTATGAAGGTGCAGAGGAAGAGTGCTGGAGGGGCAGAGGGCACTGAGGAGCAGGGGAACACTTCAACTTGCAAAAATAACTATGTGGTTCATCTACTTATTTCAGTAATACGTCACTTTTATGTCCATTTCAAGGTCTCGTTTCTTTATGACAGCTCTCATGTTCAGGGGTGAAGTCCTCTGGTCCCTCAGAAACTCGGCCCTCTGTCATCCATTTAGGCAATGCTCATATCCCCTTTGGGAGCTGGCATCATCCCACTCTCTTACCCTCAATTGTTCGCCAGAAAATCAAGCAAGTTCTTAACCAACTCTCCTAAAGTAAAAATCTAAATGATGCTTAAGCAGCATTTCATTGTGACATGAAATAATGAGGTCAAGTCAAATCTTTCTGCATCTTTCCTCCCTTTCTGCTTGACCTCTATCTTCTACAAAAGCTGTAGCCATATCTTCATTTAGTTCCTCAATTAGCCAAGCACACAACTGGGATGCAGCTGGGTGGGAAAGGGAAGCCCTCTGGGTTTTCTCACCGCCTGTACCAAGCCAGTCAGAGCTGAACCACACAGGATTCTTACTAGAATTTCTAGGGAAGAACTGGTTAACATCATCTTTCTCCGTTTTGCATTTACTAGTTATCACTTCATTTAGCAAAAAGCAGCTGTCAGGCCAAGCACGCTCAGTCCAAGTGACCTTGTGTTCTTGTTCGTGTTTACCATATAATCAGCAGGGAATTCCATTTTCAAAATACAAGACTTCATAATCCATTAGCACTAGAGATTGGTCCAGGGCTCTGGATTTACTGGTCACGTGTACCAAGGAGTAAAAATATGAGTGTAGAGCTAGATTAATCTCCAGACCTGTAAAGCATCCCAACCCACCATACATGCAGCAGTCTCATTCAAATTCACATATGAATATTAGCATCATTCTTAAAAGCTACTGCTAATGCCATCCCCACAGTACATGAAGAAAAAAATTAAATGCTTTGCAACTCAGGAAGTACAGAGACACACAGTAACTAACTCCACTTTTCAGATTTTTCATTTGTTTCATAAATGGAACATAAATACTGATGTTCTTATTAATATATCACCAACCCATATCTCCCCCAGCTATTTCTAAAAAGCAAGAGTCACTTTCACTGCTCTTAATTTTAAATCAAAAGTCTTTAGCGAGTCCAAGCATTTTAGCTCACCATCAAGTTCAATAAATCAGAAAAAAGAATCAATGGGAAGTATTTCAAAATGTAGCCTTGGTAACGCACAAAATGCTTCCACAGAAATTATGCTCATTTGCTTTATTTGCTGCTTTAGAAATTGGAATACAACGCACAGGCAGAAGGACATCAGCATCGCGACATTGCAGCTCCCGAGCCTAACATTGCATGTGCTCTCCTAGAAGGCACTTTCCGCAGTACGCTTTAAAAATCTGCAGCCTGGCAAGTGAGATGATTGAAAACTAATCATATTTCACGTAGACAAAATGGAAAATGGAAGTGTTCAATAGAAAAATAATAATCTATATTTATTCTTTATGTCCATGCAGAGCACTTTAAACGTAGTTTGGTCCATGCTTTCCACTGATAAAATGAGAATAAACTCAGTGGTGATATACGGCATCTGCCATTTGAAGAATCAACATTTGTCAGCGTTACCACACAATTTTAAGCATGGTCCTACACAGTTCTCCTGCATGCAACACTTAGATTGAAAATGGCTATTACTCCACGTACCATTATGTGATATTTGTTGGCAAATACCAATTTTGAGTGGCATCATCATTATTCAATATTTATATAAGCCTACCAGGATAAACAACCTCTGATTCATGTTGAAATGGAAAACTTCACAATATTTTGCTGCTCATCTCAGAATGCTATAACTAAGATGTTCACTAGTTCTTATCCCAACCTTATTTGAAAGGCACACCATTGTCCCCCCAGCTCAGCAAAGTTCAAGCAGGAAAACATTTACTTTAGAATAGCCTCTCCTGGCAGCTGGGGAAAACCAAACAGAGCTGCAGTGAAATCAGGATCACTCTCCACGCTTTGTACATCTTCCCAAAATTCCAAGGACAGTCTGATTTTGAGTAAAGATTCTAAACTTTTAAAGATCACACTCTCTAAACTTCTCAGTTTTGCTCCTGGTCTTTTTCTGAGTAAAAATGAGCATTTCTTTCTCAGCTTCACTACCTCTTGCTGCTTATCTCCTACTTGAATCAAGGATGACCTTCCAAAAAGTGGCAGTTGCCTGCTACAATGGCACCTAGCCATAAAATGCTGTTCAATTTCACAAGTTAAATAAGCATCAGACATAAAGTTCTGCTAAGGAAATAAAAATAAAAGCAAGGGTATTTTTATTCATAGGTTTCAAACCAATAAAGGAACATTCACCATAATGACATTGATGAAGACTATTTCTAAGGCAAGTACTCAATTTATAGCTGCTTTTTAGGGTTTTTTTCCTTCACAGTAAGCACCATAGGCCTGCATCAAACCATCAGCTGTTCCAAAGCTGAGTTCAAGGATGAACTTGAAGTTCATGAACTTGGAAGTCTGCCCAAGTGAAAACTGAGTCTCCCCTAGAGCCGTGCACACCATTATGTGAAGGGTCTCTCCAAAAAAATAAAAAAAAATAAAAGAAAAATAAAGAACTAAATTCTACTCCATGTAATCCACCAGGTTAATGTTTTGTTACTTACAAGGCACAGCATGGCGATAAAGGTTATCTCTAATAGTCTGCTGCAGATCGTGATCCGGTGATCCTTTCTGAAACCTCTGGTTGAGATAATGTCTCAGGTCTTTGTTCAGTCTGCTTCCTGCAAAGAAAAAACAGCCATTTATTTATTTCTAAACGCACACAATTAACATTTCCAATTCAGGCAAATGTTAGACTTCCATTCAGAGTCCCCTAAATTATGGCATGCTGACTTTACGAGCGGAGGCTCATCTTCCTCTACAAATGGCTAATTACCAAAAATAACTCGCTGTAAACAAGAGGTCTCTCTTGTCTCATAATGCATCTTTCTTCCTGTGGTGTTAAACAGATCATCATTCCCTTTTATCACTTATTTGTCAGAGCAAATGGAGAAAGACAGATGATGTGAAAAAGAAGAAAAATAATAAAGGTAGAGTATTGCTTTTGCAACTCACTGGAGGGTGAGCTGGGCAGACAGACAGAAGGCAAAGGCTGCTCCCATTAGAGGTACTAATATAGCTGAACATGGCACAAAATCAAAGTGCTACACTTTGCACTGGTATCTACTCTAGCACACAGCAGGAGTTAGAAAAGAATTGATTGAAGGAATTAAGAGCACCCAAAGTCCTTAAAAACAACACAATAATATCTGGCACTTTTCACTTAAATCTCTTTATTTTCCCATTCAGTTTTGAACACTTTCAGAAGTGCGCGAGAACAAAGATAAATAAGTCAAACACAAAACAAACTAAAAAAAAAAATCAAAGAAAAAGAAGAAAAAGAAACATAGTTGTTAATGAACATTGCAGGTTGCTGAACACCAAACCCTTTCTTGTAGCAGAACATATGAACTGGAGTAACTTTATGAACTCTTTTCCCAGAAATTAAATATTTCCAAGTCTGGAATAACATTGACATTAATTTGACTGAAGAGCAAAAACAAAAAAAATAAACAGACAGAAACTCTTCTGTTCTAAAAAGAAAAGGGAGAAAAACCAACAAACAAATAAAACACTGGAAAAGCTTCAGAGAGACATAACCAAGATGATCAAAATCTGGAGCAGCTGCCTTAGAAGGCCCAAGAGAGCGGGCTGGGGTGCTCCAGCCTGTTGTGGACATGGGATCTCCAACATGCCCACGGGGTGGGTGGGGACTGGCTGCTCCCAGCCTCTCCCAACACAAGGACTAGGAGACACCAACCAAAGCTAATGGGAGCTTGGTTCAAAACCATGCAATAGCAGCAGTAGCTCCCACAGGCTATGGCAGAACTCCATGGTGGAGAGCACTGTGCAAGAAGCTTATTGAGGAGCTTCAGGGAGAGACTAGAGGAGCACTTGGAAAATGGACCCAGTGGAAGTTGCAAATGATGGTGTAGGGAATCCCTTGAGCTGAAAATGAATTGCTGGTGGCTGGGAGATGTGTGAAAAGAAGTGGGGGGATATCAAATATCTTGCTTTTTGCCTTTCTTTTGCTAGGCATCTTATTTATGGCCACAGCTGGAGCCAGAATGCTAGGCTACATGGACCTTGGGCTGAACCACCGCAGCCGCTTCTGTGGTCTTTTATAATTTGCACTATGATTTTTCAGATTGTGACTATGTAATGCAGAGATCATCTCAATAATTGTTAACACTGAACATAACATCACAGTTGCAGATTCCTGGCTGGAGCCTCTCGGAATCACTGCAGAACAAATCAAGAATAATAATACTGCAATGGAGTGCAGTTGGACAGTGGGTCTGGGAGGCAGCAGCGGTACCAGACAAATGAGAAAAAGAGCATAGACTCTTAAATAACCACAGGCTGGAACAGCCTCACACAGTCCTGTTAGTTTAAAAACAAAACTAAACCCACAAAAAACCTAGTCTGAAATACAAAGTCAAATTCTAACAAATAAATAGGTGTTTTGTATTTAGGTTTTCCAGATAGCTTTTTTTTTTTTTAAAGATTAAATTTCTTATTGAAGAAAGGAAGGCTTAGGCAGTAGGCCCAGCTATTAAAAGAAGGAAATTTTTTAAAGTCCAAGATGCTCATTACAGAAGTGGGTCAAACAACAAAACTGAAATTAAGGCAGATAAAATTGCCTCATCAGACTTTCCCAAGTTATCCCAGCAACACCCCTCTCTCCCAAAGCAGATTATCAACCCTTTTTCTAACAAATGGTCCCTGGTTATGACACTGTAAAAATGGTTTCCCACACAGGAGGTATTTGGAGGGCTTGGTAGATCTGTGGGTTACAGGTTTCCAGTATCAGAGCTCACCTTCCAAACTCCAGATGTTTTATTTTATACCACAATGTTTTACTCCAGAGGGAGATGGGGCACACAAAAAGAGCATTTGCTGAAATAATAAAGCATTTCTTTATCTTTTAACTAAACAGTCCATATTTTTCTTTGCACAAGAGACAGTAAGACAAGGTGGTTTCTCATAGCAAAAAGAACAACCACAGCAAACAGTTTGGACATAACGCAAGGGCTTATTCCAGTGAAGAAATTAATGCACTGCATATATCATATAAGGTAGGCTTTCTAGTGAAATACTGTGTGATTCATGATTCAATGATTAATGTCACAATAAAGTCTAGAGGTGAAAAAGCTGTGCTGAGCTAAGGCTTGTTTAAGCACAGAAAATATGCAATTTACTGATGATATCTGCTTTTAGCTTCCCTCTGTGCCCATTCCATCTAGCATCTCAGTCTATTACAGCCCCCGCTGGAAAGTTTGGTTATTTGGTTTATGCAGTAGCTGGGATTTCCCAGCTGAGTCACTGATGCACTAGCCAAGATGGCAGTTGCAAAAATAGGGGCTATAGCAATACTTACACTCACATGATTGTCCCCTCAGGGAGTTCACAGTGATGCTTATTTCTATTACATTTATTTTAAATGGGGAGGAAAAAAAAGAAGAAAAGAGAGAAAAATACCATCAACCAAAGCAATTCCTAAGCCACATTTTTGTTGCTAAATTCCATAATATTCTTGATGGAAATAAAGGCTTCTTGCAGCCCTGACGATCTCAGCTCAGCAGCTGCTGAGACCACAGCTGTGGGCAAGAAGAGACTCACGGAAACCACTCCAGAGCATGGAAGAAGAAAATAAGCTAACATAGGAACTAACACCATGTAGAAAGCTGCCAAAAGTATCCACCTTGGAAAACGATGGATTCTTTACCATTTGAAATGTTTCAATCCACTCTGATTATCTGTTCTAAAAAATCGCCTCCGACTTAAGAGGGCATGTGCTTGGTATTGGCATTATTTAGTAGATTCTAGTGCTTGATACAAGTTTACAAATGTTGATAAATTCTTTTTGAGCCCAAATTGTATGCACCTGAAATTCATGAGAATCTGAAAGATATGCCAGTGACATTTCAGCAACTTCCTGTGTGCAAACTGTAGCAGTAAAATTCATTCTTATCCTTGGGGCAGCTCTATGCTCCCTCTAAAAGTCTCATTCCCAGTCTCAACCTCTGGATGGCTTCTGTCCATAGACCAGCCACCACCAGGCTGGGTTGAAGGGTAGGTGCCCAAAACCACCTGCTTTTATGCAAAAGTCCTTCCTTTGTAAAGTCTAATTCCATGTATAAGTTGTGGTCAAGAAAATACCTGGCTCCAGTTTCCTTAGAGATGAGCTGTGTTAACAAGAACTACACTACTACCCTTCAAAATGTTCTCAAGGAAATTGGACCTAATTCTTACTTTTTGGAAATTCTTTCTTTTCTTCTCTGCTAAAAGCATGTAAAGAGGTCCTACAATGGTAACAGGGGAGAAACAAAAGCTGCAAGCCAGAAACAGCAGTTTCCAAACAGGAGGATACAGGTCTTACGAACCAGTGCTCAGCTCTTGCTGGCCAGAATAGGTTGGAAATGCATTTATCTGCACACAGAAAACTCACCATGTTTTTCCTGTAATCAAAATTAGGTTGATCTATCTAGCTTTAGAAAATCAGATGTAAAAAAATGCAAAGAGAAATTCTTGCCTACTAACCTAACCAAAATTCATATTTTTTAAGCTTTAGAAGTAAAGCGAACTCAAAGATTGGTTTTTGTTGTTGGCAACAGTTTCCTTCTTTTTTTTTTTTCCCCAGCTGAATGAAACCAGTGTCTTTCTTTATATGAAGATACAGGCAGAGAACCAACTTTCCACTGCTTTGCTCCCCATTGTACTACTCCAAATCTGAGATGTTTCCATTTTATTATCTGAATCCTTCTTCACCTTTGAATAAAACAAATGGCAACTCGCTAATGGCTGGTTTTCTGAATGATTCTTAATTATTATACTGCATTTTAGAATATGTCAGTCGTCCTCCCAAACCATTACATCATAACAATCCCCTAGGGGAAACAAAACATCCCTCATAGAAAAAAAAAATATTACTGACGTACTGTTTTCTGAGAAGAAGTAAACTGTGCTTGTCAATTTTGTGGAGATAAATATGTAACCTAGATATTTTCGTGATTATTGAAAAATATTGACTGTTTCTAAATATACTTCTTTCAAACCCTCAAATTCTGTGTCACACAATTGTCCTCCAGGAGTTACCTAACATTAGAGTCGCTGGAGAAACGATGCTTTGAATTATGGCCTGATGCTTATTGCTAAGATTTCCAGTTTCTGCAGTGGTGGAAGCTGCATACCAGCTCCTGTGATGCTGTTGCTGCTGCATAAAAACATCCATCTCTTAAAAAAGCACTACCACCAGCAAGCAGCAGTGCAGACCTGGGGAGCTGAAAGCCTCTTGCCTTATTGACATACAGGCTTCCAATAAGGGAAGCAGACTTACATAAATGACCGAGTAAAATCTGATATTTTTTTTTCAAGGAAATCTGAACATGAACATCCCAAGGCTGGCTGACAGCACCTTCCTGCCAGCTGGTAGATAGTCTATGCCAAAACTGTGCAATATGTATATTCTGAAGATATATTTTGAACTCGTGTTTTATGCATTTGGAAACTATCGTTTTATAGTTTATATTAATTACTGCAGCTGTTTTATCCCATTTATGTTTTGAGATGGTTATAGATAATCCTGATAAACAGCTATACTCTGACAGAGCCTGTAGATGCTTGTGTTAAGATGGGTCAGGGTCAGGCCCGGGACACAGTGGTCGCTGACCTATATTACACTCTTATAAAAAGGTTTACATTCGTATATATTTTTGCTTTACTCTTCTTTGGGAAGGCTACCAATTGCTACATTCACAGTCACTGATAGCATCTGAACTGGAAAAATCCATTTTCCATCCCTGAATTGCAGTGAAATCCCCCTTCTCTTGTCGGGATCTCCATTTAAAGGCATCTTTAGCAGAGGGATTCTCTGTGGGCAGACAAAGACCATTTCAAAACAACAGGGCCATGAAGCAATAAGAGGTTAAAGGCCTCGCTAAAGGGATAAAAGTGCAATAGAGTCATCTGGATTAAGACTCTCGCTCGCCGCCCTGATGTCTACATCAAGAGGGAAGGATTCAATTTTTTTAAAGACACAAAGATTGCACATGTTGGATTTGCAATATAAACCCCTGATTATAACATACTTTCTTTCATCTGAAGATCTCTATCTGAAGGTATTTAACAAACATTAATAAATTATCATGGTTGGCAGGGTTTTATTTCTGTGCTCCAAAACACAGAACTGCAGATAAGGGGGAAAAAAAAACATCAAACAAAGCAAAACAAAACAAAACCCCCTCACTCTTTTAGAGGCACAAGCACAGAACCTGCAGCTCACATTTTGTGAAGCAGTGAATGGACTTGTAACCTCAGCTGACTGGCCTTACAGGCTGGGTGACTTCAGCTGTGCTCCTTTCTCCAAGGCTGCTGCTCTACCCAGCTGACAGGACTCAACACAAACTCATCTATAATTAGAGTCAAAATAGCTGCCCTTAATTGTAAAGTGTCTTAAACACATCATCCGCCTTACAAAAATGGCATAGCTTTTTAAAATAAATGTTAGAATATTAATGAAGTAACTAAATACAACTTCTACATCCGTTGTTGAATTCTTACTAAAAAGAAGGGTGCAGACAGGGCTCCTGGAAAGGAGAAGCCACTTCTTGATACTTTTCTGTACAGCACTTGGCACAACAGTAGTGCCAGGCCATCACCACTGTGTCTTACTAGTGCTTTCAATGGATTTTCCTCAAGTCCTTGCATAAAGGTGGCCTTAATACTCACACATAATGCCTGAAGTGATTAATATACTATTTCTGGATCAATTATTATGATAATTTTCATGGCAAGGTCCAGTAGGCAGCAGCCCATCTTAGAAGACAAAATGAAGGCTGAGTGGATTTTTATCATTCAACAAGGCTGCACTGGTAACCACATCATCATCAAATATTCCTAATCCCAGCAGTTGTTACACAAATGATAATAGTTTGTGCTATATCATTTCATTCTGTCCCATCCTTGTCTTCCAGCTGCTGTCCAAAAGTGATTATAAATAATGGGGCTATAAAAGCCATTCAATAATTAGAAGATTCATTGGCCATATGCCAGCAGTGACAAAAGAGAGTGATTTATGTAAGATGAGTCTGTCACATCTGCCAGATCACAGTTTCATTACGCCTGTGGCTTTAAGGTCACAGTTTAACACTGTTCCAACAGCCATTTGTCAAGGGGGTGCTCGGCAGAAGAGATGAAATACATCATGGTTTTGTTTGCTCTCTTGTTTTAACTACTAAGTAAATAAGTAAATAAAGTCCAGTACCTACGTTTGTTATTTCATGTCTCCTGTGAGGTCAAAGACACAAGGATATAGAGTGAGACACAAAGCATTCACCATGGTTGGCCAGAGTTCAAATAAGATCACAAAGCAAAGACATCCAATTTAAAAGCCTTAAGTGTTCGTGTGGCTTCTTAAATTCAATATAATCTAAGCATGTTCTATCTTCCAGCCACCCATGAAATGAAAGCACCTTGTAAACCCACAACATGTCGGTAAATTAATTGCTACTACATTTTCCTAACACAAGTAAACTTAAAACCCCTTTATGGCTCAGTGTGCTAAAAAGATATTTAAACATTGCCACGGGAGTTCAGCTTAACAATTAACATGGCTCAGCAGACACCTGATTTGATTCCAGTTCTATTTTCTTCTCTTTTTTTCCTGTATTAAAAACAAACAAACAAAAAAAACTCCAATGAACTTTTATTGCTAAGTACTAACCAGTTCCATAAAGTCCAGATGTTTGGATGTCCACATAAATGCTTCAGTAGCCTCATCTATCATTGTTAACCACTACTTCCATACCAATTTGGAGTGTCTCTGTTGACAAAAACTACTGGTCTGAGGGTAGGAACTGCATCTTTGTTGGAAATGCTACATGCAGTCCATATCAGTGTATTACTTAAACTCATACCATCGTGCTATAGCCTGGCTCCAGATAAATGAACTGCTCACATAAGAGCCTAGACATTTCTGTTATTCTAACAAATCCATCCCACCACCAAAGCAAAATGACTGCCCATCCTTTACCTACCTTCCTGAAGTAAAACATAAAACACTTTCCAATTTTTATGCTTTAAAACCCCTCTCAGAACAACAAAGCCACATCCACTGCAAAATTCTTCCAGTGGAAGGAAATTATGATAAGCTGGAGGGTTATGCTATAAAGAATTGCACAAAGTTACAGGATGAACTACCTACACAGCAATAAAACTGAACTTTGATGGAGCATGGTTAGGACTTGAGCAGCAGCCTTGCTGCTGAATCAGCAGAGAGCACTTCAGCGCAGCTAGTAATTCCTGTCTAGAGAATGAATAACACTTGTTACTTTATTGCTAACAGAACTTCTTAAAATATTATTTTAGGTGTAAGCTGTGAATCTGAAGGCGATGTATTCACCCAAAACTTTCAGGTCGTGTTCAGAATCAGGAGCAGGCAAGAATTTTCTTGGCACAGTACCTTTTGGTATCGTTCTCAATCTGCATGGGTGAATGAACCAGCACTAAAGTGGTAATTCAGCATTTGCTGCTACAGAAATGCACTTAACAGATCATAAATCCACGGTGAAACTATTCTGTGAGCACCTAACCTAATCTACTGTATTCACAGGGTGCTCCACCTTCTTTTCTGTGCATTAATAGTGATTCATATTTCTCGTATAAATTTAAATAAATAGCCTTTCAGCTGAGAAGTGCCAAAAAAACCCACAGAGCTGGAGCTTGGAGGTTGAAAAGCAAAAATATTATCATTTATACACCAAGCCTGAAAATTTTGAACGCTTGTGACAAATACAATTCTGTTGCTCCCAGCTGAATTCAGATGAGCAACACCAGCAAATGCAGCAGAACGACCAGCTTTTCTCCCCTTTTGGCCTTTTAAAGTTTCTGGTGAACTCAAGTTGCAGCCTTGAATTTCTTGAAGTTCCTGGAGAAGAAACCTTCCTTCACCCTCTGATATCTTTGCAGCCTGGGACAACCCTGACCTGGGAGAGAGGGAGGCCACACAGTCACAACCGTGGCTCCAGGAAGAGAAGTGTGTAACATTAAAGTCGTGTCCATAAATGCTTCCTCTTGGCGGTGACCTTAAACCAAGCGCCCAGAGCAAAGCCTCAGCTCTGCAAAACTTTACAGAAAGCCAGACCCAGAGGTGAACTTAGGGAAGCAGAGACATTCCTCCAAGGAAGGCATTTTGTCTCGCACACAAAGACACTGCTGTGTAGGGGCTCTTTGCACTGTGTGTTCCAGCAAGGAAGAGCTATGAGGAGTACGAAGCGGTCATCAGTGGCAAGAATCGTTGATGTTGCCACGTAGGCTTTTAAAAAAAAAAAAAAAAAAAAGAAAGAAAGAAAAGAAAAAACCTCCTACACATCCGAAGTGAATGTAGAATGAAATCATTGTAAGTGAGCGGCATGGGATGCAGCCTCTTTCCATGAGTGGCTCTGAAAGATTCAGGCTGAGTGGCTCATGCCCCGTCACCACTAAGCCTTTCCATCAATGAACACAGACTGGGCTATGTGATCAACCCAATCTTCTGGTAATACTTCATCAGGAAAGTGCAGCCTCCATGGGAGCCACAGAACAGCATTTGTCACTGACACCTACTCTGTAAAACTGTGTTGCGTGAAGCAACCTGGATAAGGGAGCGTTGTTTCTTTCCCTTTGCTCAGACTCAAAGCTGCCAGAGAGTATTTTTCTGGGATGCAGGGAGGGCTTACAGGAGGCAGCAGAAGCAGAGCACGGGGTGAAGAAGGAAGTCTAGATAGAATAGTAAGAACAGGAAAATCGAGATGAAAAGCACTTGCAGTTTTTCACTCAAAGGCAACGATCCGTTTCTGGAAATTACATGCACATCTCTGTATGTCTCCTGAAAGGAGCTACCATATGTTCTAAAAGTAGGATATAATATTTGAGCTATAAAAGCCAAATCAGCTTGAGAAACAGACGGCATTACAATGCTTTAGCAGAACAAGCCTCACATAACAATATGCCAACAAACTCTTTTTCTAGAACGGCACTAGGAAAATATTTGCAAAATTTGAAACACGGTCCCTAAATACAGCATTTGATTCTTCCAGAAAAATGGGAAAAAAGTGACATACATGCCTGTATTTGGGAATTTTGAGTAGCTACTCATATTCTTTGGGACTTTTTTACTTGCTCTTTTCTTTAGTTTAAGCATGGGTAGTGGGTTTTGCTGCCTTTTTTTAAAACATGACCTCCAACTCCTTCAGCAGTCAAGCTAAGTCCCTTTTCATCCTTGTTCTTCCTTGACTGCTGGAGGGACAGACTCCCATTGCCCAGCCAGGTTACCTCTGAATACTAATCACAGCTTTATAGTGTTTTGCTCTGCCCTCACTGGCTCCAGGGGATATGTCAATATTAACGGCCTGATTTCCAGAGGTACTGAATATATAAAATCTAATATTGAGAACCTGTGATGGTCAGGCTATAAATGCACACATTATCAGAACACCAGAATTTTGATGCTGCTTTTTTATTATTTTTTTTTTCCCTCACAAGTATCTCTATCAGACAGAAAATGCTGGCCTTTTTGGAAGAAACCAGCTACAAGACATAACGTGTCCATTTGAATCTGTCCAAAGCATGTGCTGACCGACAGCCCATTCTCTGGCACGGCTGGATGAGGCACACTCAGGTGCACTAGTGTCTCACAAAAGAAAAAGATATATTTTTTTCTTTCTCTCCAAATATATTCATTTACACAAAAACAAGATCTGCCAAGAAATAGAACCAGAAACAAGAATTACGGTGGGCTCGCAGCAGCAACAGTGCTTTCAAAGAGCATGCAACTTAGCTTACCCCGAGACAGACCTGCTTTTTTTTGTTAGGGTTTGGGGGTTTTTTTTGGGGGGGGTGGATGGATTGGAGGTTTGTTTGGGTTTTTTTTTGTTTGTTTGTTTTTTTGTTTTTTTTTTTATATATATATAATTTCACAGTTTTGTACACATAGAAAAGACACCAAACCACTAACATACAGTACCTAAAGAAAGCACACAGGCAACAACACTTTGTGACTTAGAAATTCAGGCTCTCAAAGCTGAAAATAATTATGAGCTAAATCTGTTGGGGAAAAAACATTTAAACAGAAAAACGTGTATAACAGTTGGGAGCTGTTGAAGCACACTTTACAAGAGGCATAAGAAGCCACAAAAATTGAGTAAGAAGGTCACACTGGTTAAAAATCCAACCTGGCTTACAGGGAAAGTGACTGCAGCTTTTTTTAATTGCATATTGTAGACAATGGGAAAACAACATTTAAGAAACTGGACTAGCTCTGGTTAATTAGTCTAAATGAAGATATTTTTGGTTTATTTTTAGTCTTCCATTGCAACAGTTTTCTGGTGGTTGGAGGATATTCTTCATCCCTGAAAAATGTTACATCAAGACTGAATGTTTTTCTCAAAAAAAAAATATGTTCGAGTTTAAAGTGGAATTGAGTCAAACTAGTTCTATAATATCCTGAGCTATTACTTGGAAATCTAATTTAGAAAGACAGTGCTGAACAGGCAGGTAAAGGATGTGGAAGAATGGGAGATCCAACAGCAATTCAGAAAGAGTTCAGAGCAAAATGATGCAATGAGCTAAATCTTTTCAATTGCTCAGTTGACCAAGACCCAACGCAAGTTCAAAAATCTCACTGTTAAAAGGAAAGCATTAACGTGCTGATTCTGTAGTAAAAGCAATTCAATACACAGCATTATGGGTCTCCCTTTTGTGCAGGAAATGGAAGTGAAATTCTAAAATAAGATTTTAAAACATTGACAGAATAAATGAGTTGGCTGGAGCAAGCGAAAAGCACGGCTGGACAGTTTGCTATGAGTTTTAGTAAATTATTACCATATCTTATTGGCAAAACTCAAATTGTCAGCTAAAGTGAACAAGGGCAATGTTGCTGTTAGTGGTTCCACATACAGACATGTAAAACAAAAAAGCTCTGATTCTTAGGACTGTCTCTTCCAGGTAGAGCAACCTTTCTCTCCTGTATCCATCATGGTAAAGGTTGGTCAGACAGCAGCTAAAATATCGAAAAATTCTCATTCAAAAACAAAACCCAAATGAACTTGAATAGCTTTGGTCTCCAACATAATTTTAATACCTCATCTAAAGCAAGTTTGGCAAGAGAAAAAAAAAGTACATGAAAAAGCTTACTAGGCTCTGGAACAGACTTTTTTTTTTGCCTTGGTCACGAGATCTTATTTTCTTAACGTGTTTAGGAGTGCCTGTATCATGTTTCTGTCACCCTAACTTTTCCCCCCAAGAAACAAATATGAATATTACAGATGGTAAATCCCGCATTTTCTCAAACAGGAAATAAATGTTTATATGTGGCATATAGCAAAATATATTTTTCCAAAGACAATAGCTACAAGATTTAGATTTATTAGTGCAGGGCAGGAATTTTTAATGGAAAACATATTTTTGGGGATAAGAATTTTAATTACAAAGAAACAGCACACAAATGGCTCCTTTAGATTTAAAGCAGAGCAGTTCTGCAACAGAATCAAAAGGACATAGCCTCTTTTGGTGAAAAATAGAATGTTGGAATAAAGAGAGAAAAGCTCAACTTGAGCATACAGTGGGTTAGACATTTTCCATGGAATGCTTTTGATCACAAAATGGCATTTGTCAAAATGAAGACATTCTGCAGGAACATGACATTTCTGCAGAAATCAGATAAAGCTCTGATGGGGCCTTTTCAGATGGTGCCTCAGCTTGCCAGGCTTCCCTGTTCCTGGCCACAGGTTCCTAGGTTTCCACACTCTGTCTAGTCAAGCCCTTCTGCCCACATGCCTCATATCTCTCCCCTCTTATAATCCTTAGAAAATTCATACTGCAGGTATAAAAACTAGCACAGTAATCTGAAAGTGGTGGCTTTTGAAAGGCTACTGATACCAGGTTAGATCTTCAGGGGAGCCAAAGAACCAGTTCAGTTCTGAAAACACCAAAAATTGGCACCTCCAGAATAAAGTTTCACAGATTCTGGTTTGGTAGAAGAGGAAATACAGGCTTTTTTGGGAAGTGAGGCCTCCCTGGTGTGAGCACATCTACTTAGCTGCAGACATCTCACACTAAAAACAATTAACTGGAAAATACAGGACCAGAGGTAGTCAAAATAACAGTTTCCCAGAATTCAAAATGGAAAGAAGCACTGCTTTCATTCCCTTTACATTACTGTTTCCAAAGGCAGTCTTGGTAGCTTTTTTGTATATCCACAATGAATGGCTTTTGTGAAAGATTAACAGGAAAAGCAGAAATGAAATGTTTAATCAGGCTTTGCTACCTGCTGGCTTTGGCTTCATAGGATTCTTCCCGTTTTGCAGAATGCAAGGAGACCTGACCATGGTTTATTCCCATTTTTGCCTGGTGTCAGCTCTCCAGACTCACATGTTCTAACCACTTTGCAATCCTGCCAGGAAATCTACATGCTTAAGCATTAGCTTTACTATCATTGCCACTAAAACCACTAGCCACTTTATTTTTTAAATTATTTTGAGATAAGTGTTCTGATGATCCAGCTCCAGACAAAAAGAGATGTAATAGAAAGCAATAAAATTCAGCCTAAATACTAATTTTTCCTCCTTATTTTCTTATGCTTACTATTTTTATTATCTTGGAGAGCTCTCCTTTCTCAGATGGTTTGCTAACAAACATTCTTCAGCCCCACTTAATCAAATGCATTTGGATGGAGGTCTCTCACAATGATTCTGAAATGGAAAGCTCTAATCAGCTTAGCCTCAAATTCATTTTACGCTTCTCTCACTTTTGGGAATGCACAGTCAAAGCTCTCAAAGTCCTGCAAAGCTGAAAGATTTTTTAAGCAACACAGGTACACTGGAGCCCCTTGTACTCCATCCACTACTGGGGGGGGTGGAAATATTTTGGAGAGATCTAAAACGATCTAGGAAGAGATGCAAGGAAGCACAGCACTGGCCTCAAATTTCTGTGGAGTGAGTATCACTGTGGTTCCTACTCTTATGTTACTTCGGGACTTTTGAAAGCTCTGCCTACACTTATTAAATCATTTAGTCAGTTTTTCTGCTGACTTAAAAGGACTTTGGGTCAGGACCTCCTAGCTTGGCAAAAAAAGGTGTCAGACAGACAGCATGCAAAAGGAATAGCTATTTATCAAAGGAGCAATCCAGAATAATGCACTGTTCCTACTTGAACACAGTCCCACTTTCAGAGTCTGAATCAGGGTAGATGAACAAAGGAGGAACTTTGGAAGACGGGGTTTTTTTTGAATAAAATCAATTTTGAGGATAATGCACAACAGGCATCCAGGAACCACAGCTGAACAGTTCACGCAGGGAGCCCGGAATCCCCAGTCTCCTCCAGCCAGGAGCTGCACTGCTGCCCCCAGCTCTGTGCCCGTCACACTCCCCGGCTGACAAGCCCTGTGGTGAGGCCCTCGTTTTCCTAGAAATAAACTTCTGCTTCTGTGCGAGTCCAGCCAGGCTGGCCTGGTAAACCTACCGTCCTTGACAGGTTGTGTTTTTGCACACTTCTATCCTGGGAGTTTTAAAATCATACACCTAAATATTAATTCATCGGTCTAATTTTACATTTCTTTGGATTTGGTCTTTCCTTAAAGACACCACCTGTTAAGTTAGGCTTTTAAAAGAAGCTCTGGCCCTTTCATGATACAGTGCTCCTCTGTTGCTGCCTTTCCACCTTGGCCCAGACCCAGAAGTTTCATTCGAACAAGGTACATCCCAAGTTGCTGTATAAACACCACGTACACACAAGCCTTACGCCGCCAGCGCATAAATGGCAGCTGCGTCTACACAGGCTGACAATTGATTTACTCATAATTTGCAACCCCTTCCAAAGGAACTAGACTTCCCAGCAATCAATGAGAAAATAACCTTGTTAGCAAATAAGCCAAGGTTCCTTTAAATTAATCAGTTCTTTTTCATCCAAACAGTACAGATAATGAAAGAGAAGATGACATTTTACATGACCTATAAAGAGTAGAGTTTCTATTTTAGGCTTCATAAGGGTGCCAGGATGATTATGTTTTGTTTACTGGACAGAATAATCTCTTATTTGTTAAGGCTTGAACAAAATTTTATCTTCTATTGTCTTAATTATCATCTGGAGGGTTGAAACATGAGACGATGGCACAGAACAAAATGAATATTAATGTGTTCTATCTGCAATTTAAAGAGAAAGGACTTGGAGCTTTCTTTTGCTCATGTGCTTAACACGCCACATCAGGCTAGTGAATTATATCCCATTTAGCTGCTATTGTTTCTCCCAGTAGCGTGAAGACAACAGACATCAACCTTTTTCAGGCTCCCTGAATTTCCAGTGTTCAAATACATAACCTTTTCCTCTAATTTCTTTTTACATCATTTGCTAAATAGTTTTAAAATGTCTTCTGCTTAGAATGGCATGCAAGGCTACACCACTGTTCATAAAGCTCTTTCCAAGGCGCCTCTATCACCTGCAGCATGTTCTCATGCCAGCGTGAAGGTGCAGGCAGCAGGAGCCTGCCTGCCTTTTCTCTCATTTAACTTCTCTGCATCCTAAGAGCTAGTGAATTCAGAGTCTAGAAGAAAAAGTTGCACGTAACCTGGGAGGAGGTGGGAAGAAACAGAAAGTCTCAGATGGTGAATAGCGCAGTGACATTTGTGGGTTTCCTACTTTCCTAGGGAAAAATCAAATGGAGCTGGTGTGCTTAGTGCAAGGCCTGACCAGTTCCTTGTGATTTCACAGGTATCAATAGGGATTGAGTAAGACAGCACTCACATGTAACGCTACATGCTTTAATTCTTCTGCACTTTCATCCTGCTGTATCAACGCTGGCTTTTCCAGGTCCGAAAAAGGGAAGAACCAAAAGGTTTATTCTCCCTTTTTGTGAAGAAAAGTAACTGGGTTGGGTTTTGTTTCAGGTGCTTTTTCAGCTCATACAGTGCTAGTAATTTAAAATCATTAACAAAAAACAATTAGAAGAAGGTTGGTTTCTAATTTTGAACCGATATAACAGTCAAGCTATGCTAACACAGCCGCACAAAAATATCTGTATTTCAGGAAAGAAATGTAACTTGCCTGAAAACATAGAATCAAATATTCTGTATGGCTTATCAAGATAATTCCTTTTTAATTTAGTTTTAAAGCAAAAGGAAAAATAGCTGCATTAAGGTCTATTTTCCTCTATGGCATCCTGCAGCCATCGAGAAAGTGAAGCACAAGTCTTGGGTTTGACTTGGCTCTCGTGGACTCCAGGAATAAGTGCAAACACAGCAATGACAATACATAAAAGATTCTTTTCCCCTTATGCTGGTCCAGGCCATGACTATTTTAAGGCCAAGCTTGCACACATCTAAACAACAACTACATCATACATTTTTCTTGGGGTTCTGTTTGTTTGATTTCACTACTCTGCAAAATCCCCAAAATGCCTACTTCTGCTTTAGCAGCTCCAAATTCAATCACATGGATTAATTTTGCAGTGGTCTGTGCCAGAACCAGCCACCTCCATGACACCATCAGCGCAGTCAGGAGAAGCAGAGCCCTGAGCCTTTCCTTCCATGACCAGGAGCTCCTCTGGAAAACTCCACACTGTCCTTCTGCCCTTCTCACGCAAGCTTAAAAGGTCACCATCACCTGTGCAAGAGCTCATATACAAAAGTCCTCCTACTATATTTCCAAAATGTTTAGACACACAACAGCATATGCAGAAACAGGAGTACCTTCTGCTTATTGGACAACATAGGACATTCATACCTGAGCACCTACAAATAACGATCAATACCTGTAATACATGTAATGCCACTTGCTATAATCAAAGAATAACATCACTCAAAAATATCCATGTAAAATTAAAAAACAAACAAGCAAACAAAAAAACCAGAAAAGAATGGAATTAACAACAAACCAAAATACATTTGAGAATGTAATTTAAGCTGAGGTAAACAGAGAGCAAAACATATCTGATAAATGATCAAATCATATCGTCTAGCAGATTAGTGTCTACTGAACAGAAGGGATGAAGAACACAAACACTCCAGTGTGATAGCCATAAATCAGAGTTTAATAAAATGATAAGCTATTTATGCAAAGCATTCATGGCTATGACAATTCATTTGCACAAAGTGAAAATAGAGTAGAAATTTGTCAAAATGCAAATACAAGAATGACCTATTGACACACAGTCAAAATGTGAAGGAGAGAATCAAGTTCAGGACACAAAGGCTACAATTACTGCAGTGTTCTTATAAGAACATTTCTCTCTTTACATTGTGATTTTCCATCAAAAAGCAGATCTAAGGAACTCATTAACACGAAGAAAAACGAATCAGACATTATTGAATAGGAAGAAAGAAATATGCATCTTATAATTTGAATTAAGATTTCCTACCGGAGAATGCCTTTATCTTTCCAGGCAAAGTAGCAAAGTGATTTTGCAGGAGAATTTAATTGAGAAATATGGCACACAAAAGGGCTGCTTATATGCATACCTCAATGGGAGATACAGAGCAGAAAATAAGTCCTCTGGACAAAAATGAGTATTGCACATCAAACAATGTTGCCAAGTGTCATTGCTTATCTATGAATTACTGTGTTTAAATCTGTTTCTAAGGAAAGTCACATTGCTTCCCCAATAAAAAAGCAGTTACTTTAAGTTACTGCAGTTATGATACATTAAACAGAAATATATCCATGCCAAAGTAAAAGGAAGTACTCTGATTTCGTTTTGAAAGTCACTGATCTGGTTAAGACATTGGTACTTTGGCCACCAGGTTTAATTTTGAAAGGATTTGAACAGCTTTACTGCCCAGCAACCATGAAAAATTCTGTGCCTGAATATTTTTTATACAAGAAGTACATGAAGCAGAGCACCACTGCAACACGTAAAGCACAGTCCATTACTCCCACTAGCTTAATTACATGGGCAAATTAATGCAAGCTAAACAACCTATAGACTTCTCTCAACCCATCTATAACTGCCTTTTTTTGCTATGTATACATATATACTCACATAAATTTTTTCTGAAACATTTCAGTTTCCATAACTAACACAACAAATTGTTTTGATCTTCTTATGAACAGAAGACAAATGGATTAGGCATTCAAATTCTGTAGCCAAGAGCATGCGCACAATAGATGCTTTTGAACACTTTCACATCCCTTCAACAACCTGTTTCAATAAGAATTCGCATTTTACTTCAGTCTGAACACTGAAAGAAAAACCTGTTCAATCCTGTGCAAGCAATACAGTTCATACAACAGAAAGAATTGCTAATATCAGGAAAAGGTTGACTTGACTTGGACAATAACAAAAAATTAACCTGGGACTGTTAAATGCACACATGGAAACATATACAAAATTATGAATTAATTTAGGATGAGTTAATAACTCATCCTAACTCACTAACTATTAACTCACTTAGGATGACGTTTTATTCCCTCATTAAAGATCCTGAAGTGAGAGGACTACAGGTGTTCAAGGGGAAGCCAGAAAAAGAAACCCGACAGGTTTCAGTTCAGTTTTTCTATCAGCTATTCCAGGAACTTACTAATGTCAAAGGAGTTATGCCTGCATAAGCTAGAGGAGAATCAGAGCAACAGTATCAGCTGCCTACATTAAAGACAGCAGCCTGCTGTGGCTGTCAGCACAAGGAAACCATGCGTTTCTGGATAGTGTCTTCTGCAACTTTTTTCCCCCTCATAATTCACAGAATCACAGAATCTTCTAGGTTGGAAGGGACCTTCAAGATCATCTTG
>JAOXJM010000003.1:9020404-9044610 GCA_026413425.1 Tringa solitaria
ATGCTGTTGGCCTTCTTGGCCACCTGGGCACACTGCTGGCTCATGTTCAGCCAACTGTCCACCAACAATTCCTCACAATGGATCTTCTCCTTTTTTGCATTTTACAGCTTAAAATTCCATAAAGCTTCGCAACTGCACCTTGGTTTTTCCTTCCTGGTAAATAATTATAAATGACTGAAATAGTTCTGTGCAAATGAACTCACAGCCATCCCTTCAGCTCCCATTAAATGCCATTCTTAGTATTATGTGCCCTGAAAATGAAAATTGTACCCAATGCTTTCCCCTTTCAAATCCTTCACCTAATGAAAGCAGCAGGCTTAACATTAAAGCAAATTCCTAATTTTACAATGGATTCTCAATTAAATATCACAGGAAACATTTTTGCAGTTACACTTCAAATATGGTACGTGTCACAGTGTTGTGGGGGAACTGAAAAGAGAAAAGATGAAAACAGCATGGCTTGTCATCACTTCCATAATTTCATTGAGAAAATATTTCTGAAATAGAAAACTGAATGGATAGGGTTTTAGGAAGACAAGGGTTTTTTTATTCAATATATACAGTTTAGACAGAGCAGAGTGGCAATAAACGCAAATGGATAAACTCCTTAATTACCCTGAGATCCTCCAGTGGTTCATGTTTGCCCTTTAGCCTACTGCTCCTTAGAAAGCTCCAGACTACAAAGTGAGTGATTGCTATTCTTATGGACCTTTCTGGGACCACAAAGTCTCCTTTTACTGGTATGCTTCAAATGTCATGTTCCTCATGCTAAGGCATGATAAAATGGTCAACAACTCAGAAAGAAATAGTTCTTGATGTTCAAGTACCCAGTGACCACAGAAGTAAATGACAGAAGGTGTGAGAGATACAAGTACACGATGATGAGAACAGGCAATCTTTAAATGGAAAAGGTCACTTTTTTTCTTTTCTTTTTTCTCTCTTTTTTATTTTTTTTTTGTCTAAAACAGACTGGATATTTGTCAAATGCCCAAATTAAGTTATCCCACTTTTCAATTTATTGTGCCTTTCTTTTCTTTACCAGACCCTCCTGTCTGCTCAGATGAGAAGTTCAATTTACTACCAGCCATCTCCCAACATCATTCATTCAGTACCATACACCCTGAGTCTCATATGATACCACTAGCAATATCCACAATAGAAATACATAGATACATGTGTGCAACTTGCACACAGTTGCAACCCTTTTCTTTTACTTGATGATACAAACTTATTTCGGAGACAGATTTGTATTTGTTCTAAATATTCCAAAACATAATCAGCCATTTCAGGAATGACAAGGATATGGAAAAACCCAAATAACACTGCCATGCGTCTTCATGTGACTGTTCCATTACAGGCCAGTAATGGACGAAATAGCCTGTTTGCTTTGCTGTACAGAACCTAAAATAACCACAAAGAAGAGCAAATGTCAAGAGTTACTGTTATTATCATACATAAAGTGCAGAACAAAATTATTTCCCATCAGTTCTGGTATGAAGAAAGCATGATTCTAGGACTATAGCTTTCATGATGAACAGCATCACTGAAATTAAAAGCAATTCAAAGTACAACCATCTAGTAGAACACTGAAGAGAAAGCAAAAAAGTCTGCTGTAACTACACAGAACAGCAGACCATATAAACCAGCTAAGGAGAATGTGTTTTAGTTTTAAAGTTGGAGAAGGTGGTTAAAATGAATTAAAAACTTATATCCCCTTCTTTGTAGCTTATGCAAGATCTGAGAACATCTTGAGTTCCTTATTAGCTGCAGTAAAAATGCGGCTAATAAAAGGACACAGAAAATTACTAACACGAGTTTGAAACTTTTTCACATTGTAGGATTCAAGTCCCATCTGTTATTTCATTGATCCAAAAAAACTCCATAACACCACTATGTTAAGCTCCCATTTTTTTAATATATGCGCTTGTATATCTTAACATATACTGTGGTTATAACCTTTTATGCAGTCATATCTGTAATGTACATCGTGGACATTAATGCAACATATTCTTATATGTAGGGCAGGGAAGCATTCATCATTTTATATATGAAAAATTTGGTTCAGAAGGACATGCCAAATACACGCAGACAGAAAATGAAGAGAAAACAGCCCATGTGAGGCCACTCAATTGCCTGACCCAAGCACTCTTGCCACTCTTGGCCTTGGAAGAGACATTGCAGAGAGCAATAGGGCTACCAGGGGTCGCAGAGAGCACTTGGGAGCTGTTGGGGGCACATATCAGTTCTGAAACATTTTGTGAACACATTCTTCCGTTCAGATTCCATACTCTTGGTGTGGTTTTATCACACAGCACTGTAACGATTCATTATGCTATAAATTATTTCAAGACCAAAGATTAGGGCTGTGCATTGAAATGCACAGGGCAACCATGAAAATCTCGAAATCTGTCAACAAATGAAGCTCATTTAGAAGAAATTGAATACAAAGGGCAGCTATGAAACCACACAGTGTAGAGCAGCAGGGAATTGGTGCTATGGCATGAACTTGAAAGTAACTGTCAATTTAGCATTTCTCATGATTGAAAGCCATACAAACCCAGGGGTCTTGAGGCCAAACAGAGCTGTCTGCCTAGGATGGGAATCCAACCCGGCCACGTTGTTAGCAGGTTGAGTCTGCAACTCACTAGAAAATGTTCAGAGGCACCAGCACGCTACGTCTGGTAAGGGAAGGGAATGAATTACGGTACAGATTATGTCATCTCTCTTTTCCACACAAACACAGGATTTGCTCAGCTAGATGGCTAACTAATAAAGGAAACCAGTGGCAAAATCAAAAACTAGAAAATTAATTTAAGTGAAACATCCTAAAATACTCTCAACATGACTGGGAAGGAGTCATTTTCCACCTGCCTAAGAAGGGGATGATGGCATCATTCAGAAAATACAGCCAAAGACATTCATTGCTATTGTAAAGTCAGTATTTCTGCCCATTTATTTTTCTTGCCACACAGATATGAAGTTCTAGGTGGTTCAGTTGCCTGCTTTGGTGATCCAAAAAAACTTATAAAGTTATCAAGAAATCACATTTAATATACTGGCATTGCTATACTGCTGTTAATCTAATTGATTGTGTAACTCTACGTTATCTGAACATAAACTAGCAGAAATGCATGGCATTTTTAAAGCAAAACCATCAGTCCCTTCTCCTTTGCTAGAACAAATTCGGCCACTTCTCAAAGTAACAACAGGCCAAGACAGATCCAAACTCTTTGAAGATATTGATTCATACCCTACCGCCTCAAGGACTTTTTTCCTTGTAACAACCTTCAATAAAACTTGCACCAATTTTTTTCCTGTAATGCAAACTGTCAAATTCTGGATTGCAAGCGCTTAGTTTCCCACATTTCATTCACTTTATTGTAGGCAAGGGGCTTTGTCCTACTGAAGCACGGCTGGGAAAGCTTTGGTTGTCATTCTAATTCACTATAAGTTGCCAGAGGAGAACGACAGCTTTTCCAAAACAAAAGGTAAAAAAAATACTTTATAGTTTCTGGGTAAGCAGGTTAAAGTTAAACTATAAAAATTTCACTGCAATGGCATCCATCTACACTAACAAAAGTACCACAGATTTGAATCTAACCCAACATTACACACGCACTAGTATTCTATTTAATATTCTTTTCATGGCATTTCTAAGTTCATTTGATCTCTTTGATAGCTTCTTGGCAATACTTTTTCATTAGAGTCTTTATCTAAAAATCTTTTAATTTTTGTTTTAATACACATAAACTTATTGTAAATCTGACTTAAATACTGCTAAAGCCACTTGGAATAAGAAACTCAAATATACTAATCTCCACAAATTCTGCCTTCTGAATAGAACTTTTTGAATTGCAGATTGGGTGAAATAAAGATGACTAGGAGCACATGGGTATTCTTGGTCAGTAATGGAAAGTTACTTTTCCCTTTCCCTAGTAAAGATTTCACCTTAAACAAGTCAACAGGGATCTTCAGTCTGCATTTAATAATTAGATTTGCTTAGATGTTCATTTCAGAAAAGAATCACAGGCTGTGAAAGAATAATCTTCCAAACTGAGTTTATTGGCAGCGTTTTGGTCAACAGTAAATTTTCTGGATCTCAAATCCAGAATTTTCATCACACACCTGTCACATGATGAAAATCTGTAAAAGCAGCAAATCATAGTATATCCCAGAAAATGCAAAGGCTTAAATGTGACAGATGCTTTATCCAGAAGATCTACTTCTGGAAAATTTGCTCTTCTGCAACCAGGAAAAAAGTGAAGAAACCAAGTTCCTGGAAAAACAAGATTGCATCCAACTCGTTGGACTAACTATGATATGGCTTATTTTAAATTGCTTCTCCTTAGTTTCACCCTTAGGTTTTGCTATGAGACACAATGCTTTTTGATATTTGGTACTGATTTTCAATTCAAATTAGATTAAACCATAACAACAAAGTATGGGAGACCCTGTCTAGGAAGGCTTAGAAAAAACTGTTACTTGATATACTTGAAAAATAAATAATATTCTGCTGCTTTGGAGAAGCCCAGGATGGGAAGAGGAGAGCTGTCATCTGCTAGAACAGAGATAAATTAGCATGGCTCTGTCAGAGAGCCCAATATAGGACATTGTATTATGTACGGTCTCAGGATGTCTTGATATCTTCTTGCTTTCCTAGAAGCTTATAGCTCAGCCCAAATTCCACACATATAATTCTTCATCCTATATAACGAGGTGATTGTTGCATCACTGACAAATGCAGAATAAAAAATTCAGGCTTTGGTTATGAAATATGCTAACCGAGAATCAAAAATGATTAAACCCAAGCAACATGAGAGAACTGATTTACTTTGCATTCATGAAATGTTAAGTCATTTACATAGTGCAGAAACATCTCTAACAACTATGCTAACATCTTGCATTGAAATCCTCCAAACCTGTCCTTGGTCTCCCTACCCAGATGCTCTCTTGTGAAAAGAATCAAGGCTGGAGTCTAAGTACTGGTAGAAAGGAAAAGGCGAAGTGTGTGAAGGAGAAAATAAGACCAGACATCACACAACATCAGTAGTTTAACGGACAAAGATCATTGTTGTTGCATAGTGATCTATGAGTAATATCTGTTTGCTAAATAAGCTCAAGACTTAGAAAAATATCTTTATTGATTTAATGACTTCCACTGTTGCAAAGAACTAGAGCTTAATGTTAGAGGATACTTGTATTTGACTATGCTGCTGTTAGGTTTTAAATTTCCATAGAAAAAAAATAACACTAATATTCTTCAGTGTGACATAAAATCTTCCTTTCAGCAAAAGCAGCAAATGTCATTCTGGGACACCTTCTGCCACAAAGCAACCCTATTTACACACTGCCTTAAAAGCATTAGAAAGTTAATTTAGCTGCTGTACCTGTGACTCCAGCTGTGCCCAAACTTACAGTGCAGCAGTGCCCAGGGATGCTCTTGTGCCCTGGGCCACGAATGTCTATAATATTAAGCTGTTAAAAGGGTCCCTGGCACAATTTTGGCCTGTGCCAACTATCATTTTCCCATGCAATCCCAGGCACAGTTTGAGTGTTGGCACCGTTTCCAGTCCTATGGGAATGTTTTGTAGGTTAAGAGACTTTTAATGGTATGGATGTGGGTCATTGTGTACCAGCTGGTCTCAGTGCCCAAAACATTCACAGGCACATTTACTAGCACAGAGGTTACCTCTAATACAGTATTATCTGCAGAGTAAACACGGTTTGTTGTGTTGGGTTTTTTTCCTTTTTTTTTTTTCCTACAAAAGTTCTTGAGACACTTCACAAAACTGAAAACTAATAAATTTTTAAAAATAATTTCTGAGTTTGTTCAATGACAGCCATTTCCAGTATTTTTCTCTTGGAATGTCCTAGAAATTCAAGCTAAATAAACAAAAGCTCATATCATTCAAAGTGCTCTGATAAATAGCTGCTGAAAACTTCAATGCTTCTGATTCAGGGAGCTTACAGAAGCAAAGGCATTTATATTCTGAAACTACATTTGTAAATTGTTCAAGCATCATACCATGACAACAATCTTATAGGATAAAATAATCTTTAATAACAGGGAGAGTAAGTCTATATTCATGCTTCTTGCTTCTAACAAGCATCAAAGCTGACTGTCCACGTGACTCAATAACAGTCTCTAAGTACTAGATTTAGAACCATAATGCTGCAAACCCTTACATACGTGAGCAACTTGGCACAGACGAGCTGCCTCACATAACTACTTCTTACCAGTTTCCTGTGTCCCAGCCCTTCATGATACTCTTTATAGACTTATCTTACATCTTAATAGACCCTATTATTCTCAGTACTGCTCCCTGTAGAAATCTGCCCAGGAGCAATTTGCAGGATCACAGCGTATTCTGCCATATTAAACTGAGTAAAATGACTCTAGATGGAAAGAATTTCCAAATCCTGAATTTTCTGCATGGATTGCACTCAGAGCTCAAGAGAATAATGAAGGAATAGCTCTGAGCACGCATGAGCAACATAGACAATAGGTATGTGGACAACCACCACCAGAATGGTAAAAGTCATTAGGTTTGCTTTAGGTTGGTAAGCAGTCACAGAGGAGTGACGTGATGTGCACTAAGTCACTTGGTGGCTTCGGCAGAACCTGAATCCCTTGCGAGTATCCTGTCCTGGGTCACGCTGCTCCCCAGGGCTAAGCACCCTCCTTCGGGACACATCATCTCCTCTGAACTGAAGCCCAAACACAAAACTGGGTTCAACCTTGTCTGAAATGAGATCTACATTTCCCCTCAGCTAAATTTCAGAATCTGGAAACCAGGCTACTGCAGGGCTTGCAGTAGCGCTGTTGTTCCTGGAGAACAGAAACATCTCCTTACAATAGAGGCAGCTACAGAAAAATCAAATGGCTTTTTTGCAGCCTACCCATGAAAAGAATCAAACTACAGCAACAAAGAGAAGAACTTATTACCATGGTTATTGCTGCTATTTCTAGACAATGTGAATGGGCTTTTTAGGCTTTCATGAGAGAATTTACAGACTCTGGGGCAAGCACACTGTTAGTAATTGCAGTTGCATTCTGCCACTTGAGTATTTTTGGCAATTGAACTGTCAGAAACCATTTGATAGAAAAATGTCTCCACATCATTAGTGCCAGCAAGGAGGATGTAATGTGCCAAAGTATGAAGCTAAAAGTACTTCTGCTTTTACAAGTCAATCTGCAGCTCACCGATTTCAAACCCCAACCCCCTTTCTGCCCCTTTGCAGGACTAAACTTTGAGGTTGTCACATGTGCTACCAGGTCCTTCAAGGGCCTTTTTGGTTTCGCACAGCAAATATCAGTGTTCTTTATTCAAATCCCATTGCTGTCTTACTTGCCCCCCACCAAAAAAAGTACAATATTTCTTATATACCACAGCCTTTCTCAGCAGATTACTGTAGTCTCTGGTCTCACCTGTTCAGATCTCTTCCTGTCTCTAACAAAACATTTTGTCTTTCAAAACTGTGGCTCTCAGCAAAGCCAATAGGAGCTGCAGGATGTTCAACACATTTGAAAATCAAATTACTAAAAAAAGAGGCTCTGGAAACACTCTGGAAAATTCTGGTCTGCAAAATGAGAAACTAAGTAAAATCAGATGAATTTTACAGTCCCCCAGGATTCTTTGCAGATTTCAGTGTTTGTCCTTTTTCTTATTAAAACAAATTATTTTCTATTTCTTTTTTAACTTAAAACACAGTAATTCCAACCTTCTAAAGTTTCTTCAACTTGAACATTCAAGATGCTCCTCAGCAGCTCAGAAATAGCTCTTTTCAATTTAAAAGCTTCTAATTGCACTGGAACCATAAGCACATTTGTCAAGATTTATGAATCAACAGATCTCCACTCTGAGTAACTGGTTCTAATCACAAAGAAACTGCCCATCTTCATTTTATATACTATTCAGTCCTTTCACCTCAGTCTCACTTAATTTCTCATTTGCCACTAGCTTCTGGACTAACAACAAATTTCTTTTAATGAGTGTTTGCATTCAGCAGTGAATTGTTGGAGTTGTAATCAACAAGAAACTTATCCATTTCCATGTTTAGTCTTGTAATGTTGCAGATGGGGAAAATAGATGTTTCAGTAGGTTGCTTATGCTACCAGCTAGTCATATTTTGTCTAATGAAAATCATGCAAGGCAAAATAGCAATTTTGCCCACTTAAAGTGCATATATTATTAAATCAATTCTACATTAAATAAAGTAGCACTAAACCTTTGAATAAGGTGGACAAAACAATAGCTGGTCTTGCACCTGCACACCCTAGGAATTTCAGAAAGCAAGTGATACTAATACAAAACGAAAAGATACACAAGATTTAAATACTTCCAAGAAAGGAGATCTATCCACTGGTGATTACACCTGCCACTGAATTGCATATTGCCACTTCCATCTATTTTCTGCTGACAGTGATTGAACACAAGGTCTCTGGCAGTTAAGTTTCTAAGCAAAGGCACTTTAACAGTTCATTTAAGTGTATTTTAAAAGAAAAGTTTCATACTGTCTTTATTGATCACTGAAAAAAACACACAGTTCTTCCAAAGGAAAGATGCTGTCTTACTGCCAGTGGGATGAACAATCTACTCTTACCTTATTAGAGGATAATTTTTGCTAGAGGAACTGGGTAAATGAAACAGGACGCTTAGATTTGATAGTGAGTTCTGCCTCAGACTTCTTGTATGTTGTTAATCTCCTTTGGCTTTAGTAAAATGGAGATAATACTACTTCCTCCAGATTCCGCCTGTCTGAGCTGGTGAGCTTTCAGAGGCAGATCTGATCCCTACTGATGCACAGTGTGTTGGGCACAGTTGTGCTCCAGCCCTCCTGGGCGGTGAAGGTTGGCTAGGAGAGGCTGAGATACCTCAGCCACCACTAACAACCAGTTCTCCAGTCCCACTCCTGCCTAAAAATGAAGATATATTAGCTTTTAACAAACAAAAAACTTCATTTATAAACTCCAAGGTAAGGAATGCTGTTGATTTTGCCTGGTCATCATTGAAGCGTACGCCTGCGCCCGTTAGGTTGTGTGGTTGGAGGGGAGTGCGGCACCTCGCTGAAAGTTTAAAGCAGCATAAACTTAAGTGAAATTAAATAAACAAATAAGCTACAAGGATGGTTAAACACTTAAGGGTATATATAAAAACATGCAACACAGACATACAATTCATGTGTACATGGATGCAATTAAGTTTGGGCACTGGAAAACTAAGACGACAAAATTAAAATGCAGAGTGCTAACTGCAAACTCTACCAAGATTATATTTTAAGCAGCAGTGGATTGAATCAAAATACATAATTCACAGTTTCTTCCTAATGTGTTTCAAAGTGAAATATTAATCAACAGAAATATTGCATTCCACCATTTATTTCTATTTCTCAGAAAAAAAATATACTTTATACCTCTCTCTTTTATTGCTTTGCAGAGCTGTAGGGCTCCAAAGCGCTCGTTGCCAGCTTACAGACTTCACTTAGGCCTGTGCTAAGCACCTTCAAAACCAGACTGTAAATCACCCTGAGTTTGAAACTGGAATAGAAATGAATTTGCCTATAAAAGCAGAGTATTTTCTGTACATTTCAGACCTTAAACGGCAAGTTAGGATGTTGCACTGGTATTTTTCAAACTCAGATGACATTATGTCTTTGTTACGAAATTTGATCTTTTCCCAACTTCAATTTGTTAACTCAAAGGCCAACATATGCAAATTAGTCCAGGCTAAATTTTAGGCTTCTTTCTCATCCTTAAAAACCTCTCTTAATTCATTTGTAAACAGCAGAGCCCAGCATCATCCCTAGGGTTGTATTTTGAGTTAGTTACCTTGGAAAATGTACAGCCAAAGAGTGCTGGACGTACAGAGGGTGGTATGTGACTTAAAATCAGGATTACCGTGCCAGGGGCTCCCACTGAAATTCTCTTCTTTAAGGGCTATGTTTCATACCTGACCATTTCTAAACATTTTTAAAGCATTCCCAACTTTTTAAAATCTTTGCAGAAATTCTCTATAAGCTATCAAATGACAATTAAACCCCCTTAAAATCCACCCAATTCTTTTTCATTGTATGCTCATCATAAGATGCATAGCGATCATCGTTACATTTCACAAAGTCCTGAGAGAAGAAAAAATTGCCAGATCTTTTCAATGAATTTATTGAGTTTTCCAGACTGATACACAGTCAAATTCTTTCTTTTGTCAAAATAAGATATGCTGCTTGCTATTACCAACCTCCAGAATATGATGGGCGAGACAGAATTGCTACTGTTCTACACTTGAAGATCACATGCGGGGCTAAAGTTGTGCAACCCTAGACATGCTTGAAAGATAAACTGCAATTTTTAATGTACTGCCATCGGGTTTTCACTGACTACCCTCCTCAGACTCTGGAAACAAATGACTCTTTGTTTGGAAGCCTTGTGATCAATTGGGATGGCTGTTCTGGGGCTATTTCAGCTACGCTGGCTGTGTGCTTTGCTGAGTACATGGCTTTGAAGAAAAGACATCTGTAGCTAAGGAGAAATAGCTGATTAAGTGCCCTCTCCCAAACTAGCATGCCGTTATTTATCTTGATAAACAGCCTCTCCAAGGAGGGAGAAACAAGCCAGCCGTGCTTCCAGCGCACAGCTCCCACAGGGCTGGGCTCAGTGCCGTGCCTACACCTCTGGACCCTGCTCCTGGCTGCTGTCTCATACTGCTCCTCACCCACCGCCCCTGACAATGGAACCAAGAGTTGACACAGCCCACGGTGTCAGACCACTGCTGTGCATCCTGTCACCATAGCTAGGTGTGAGAAGAGGGGTTACAAACTGCCCAAACTACATCAGCTTATTTGCAGGCCAAACACAATTAAGACAAGGTCCAAAACCTGATGAATGCAAACAGCTTATGTGAAAAGGTAATTTCTGCATCTTGGCTCTGTCTTTCTGGCCAGACACCTGGAAACTCTTCTCTAAGGGGTGCACAGCTGCCACCAGTGGGGCTGGCTAACGTTTCTGGCAGCACTGGTGTGAGAGAAAACGAACCACAGGCAATGGTCCAAGAAACCTCTGCCAGCGCTACCCTCCCTCACCAGTCTCGTGCTGGTGCTTTCCCCAACCTTGGGGCAAGACACAACCAAGCACATGTACAGAGGTGCAGACCAGCAGCACCACCTCAGGCCCACGGCATCTCTATCACTCCACCATCAGAAATGCTGTTAAAACAGAAGGGACTCCACCCAAAAGAAGATTCCTCAAAAAACATTGGATCTGCCTTTCTTACGCTTTTCAGGTCTCAGTTTCTGCCTCAGATATCTTCTCGAGAAACCATATGTGCCCTGCTGTCCACAGGTGTTACAGAGGGTCACGGCAATGTGGAAGGATGATCTGCACAAGCCTGGCCATAGCACGACACTCCCTGCTGTGGCATGAAGGACAGCAGTCACCGGGAAGGTGTCTTTCATACCCTGTCATGTCTAAACCACAATAATTAGGCAGAGCTGCAGCCTACAGGGAGCAGACCCCTAAGTATTCCCTATGTGGGGCATAAATGGTATCTTTTGCCATTTTCAGCCATCAGTGAGGATGAGCTACACTCTGGGCTCTGCTTAGGGACCACTGTGTCCAGCACAGCAGAAGACTGTGAAGGATACTTATTTAATGACATCTTCTTCTTCCCACCAGTTATTTATCTTGTCAGACTTGAGGCCAATTACTAAGAAAATCTTTGACGTGACAAATGTGCCACAGACTCTGTCACTCCTTCAAGTAGAGCTAAAAGTAGCAAACCAGCATGTGAGGACAGAGCATTCGGCAGGAAAAAGCAGCCCCTGCTCTTGGCTCTGCGCTGTCAAGAACAGCAGCCAAACAGTGCAGGCTCGCTCGGCAAAAATCACATTACAGCAGTGGGTTTCCAGACAGCCCACTCAAGCTAACTTGAGCTAATAGAGAAATTAACTCTTTTAATGACTAATTAAATTCAAAGCTGAACTGCTGAGCAAAAATTCCCGATTTGGTTCATGTGAGACCACCAGAAAAAACCAGTAAGTCCCAATATATTCCAAGTACCTCAAGCGTAAACTGTGATGTTATGCCTTCAAGAACAAGGTGTGAGAAGACAAGTGTTAACAGAAGTAACTGGATTTAACTTCCCACACTGTCCTCTGCAAGTGACAGTAAATGAAGTTACCGAAAGCTGCATATCCAGCAGCTACCACAGCTCAGCTGCTGAGCCACAGTCACAGACTTAAGACTAGTATCAAGTCAGCCAGATGACACCCACCATTAAATGTTTACCTTTTGACATAGAAGAAAGCAGGCTGTAATACTTTTTGGAAATTAAGACAAATGTTATGCCCAACAGAAGGTGCACAGGGACAGGGGTGAGTGCTTTAGAGAAATCCCACACTTTAGTGCTGGAAAACTATTTGCAAAACAATTTAAGCTTTTCGCTGCTTGTGTTCAGCATGAGTGAAGATGGCAGGAGAAAGCTTCACACAACATTCAAGTTGAACTGGCAGTGAGAGGTTCAGGTCTTGCTTTCCATCCCTCCCTCTTGTGTGGAAATGCAGCACTAGATCAGAGTTTTCAGTCCATACTCCATGTAGTTGCATGGTATGGAAGAAAACCAGCTTGCTGCTACTGAGCTCCTCTGCTATACAGGATTTATATTTCTAGTCAAAAATTTTTAGGCATCCATAAATCAAGCGAGATTGGAAGAAAAAAAATCCCTGAATTAAACCAATCTTCCAGTGTTTGTTAATTTAACTTCCAATTTCTCAGCCACTAGTCTAATTCAGAGACTGCCATCAAAAACACCATTTCATTTATCTGTGTCTTGCTTGAGATTTTCTTAATGTACTTAACTACAATCTCTCACACACAGTGTGGTTTGGATAAATCCTGTAATCTAATCAATCAGCTAATTCCATTGCAAGCCAAAGGGGGGGGAAGGGGAGAGCGAGCGGTGGTGTTGAGGGGGAAAGAAAATCCTAAAACTTTTCATTACACATTTCTCTCAAAAATAAATCACCACCTAATGGATTGCTAAATTCATGCACAAGTAAATTACCAGCAGATAATTAAGAATTAATAGCCTTCTGCGATCAGAGGTTGCTATTCATAATGAGCTGACTGAGAGATTATGAAAGAAGGCTTTTTCTATAAAATAAATTGAAATACAAATGCTTCTACACCACGCTGTGTGTGAAAAACTAATAAAGAATATCAGAAATGAAATCGCATTTACTCATTCTCTCCATGGTATATGAGAATTTTAAGTAAACTGTAGCCTTATTTCCATATTTGTTTGCACTGCAACATTACACCTTGTTGTTATTGTTAGCCTCAGCCATGAACACTGAATGAATCTCTAATGCCAAAGAATGGCTTCACTGCTTTCTCATTATAAACCTCTCTTATCTCAGATATCCAAGATGAGTTTGTACATGGAAAAAAGCGTAAAGCCTACCTATACACATCATGCAAAATCCCATCTAATAGCTTTAAAGATAAACATGTAGATGCACACAAAACACGCAGCGTAGCCAGTGCCATTTCATATGAAAAAGATTACAAAGAAACTCTCTAATGCACATCTAAAGTTTGTTGTGTCAGGGGACCTCCGCGGGCCAGGCTCATAGGTCCAAGACCTTCACACAGCAATGCTGGTTAAGGGCTCTGGTACCCAGGCAGCTGTTCTGCATCAGCAAATGCTGCTAACACTGCCAACACCTCTATGAACTGCTTTTGCTCATCGAAGTATGTTCAGCCAGGTACCGCATCTCAAGAAGTTATAGCCTCTTGGAAAATGCAAAATAAATCAGCTCGGCTTAAAAAAATGTGTCTTTTACAAGAGTTTGGTACTGCTCCATACAGCCAGTTACGGGGTCAGACGCAGAGATCAGTAACTCTTTAAGAAGCACCAGTTTCATCCTCTGTGGACATGGGAAGGGTAGAAACATCAATCAGCCTAAACTGATCTGGACAGCACGGCTGCCAAAGGCATCAGTCCCTTTCCTTGCCCCCTTCCAGCTTCCTGTGGTCCTTCCTTGCCCCAGCACTTGCAACTGTGTGGGGATAGCAAAGCAGTAGTGCAAGAGGCAACAGCAATAAACCAAAGAGATTAATTCTCAGTGCAATCAGGAAACCAAAACCATTTTCTCTGTGGGCAAAAAAGAGGCAGAACTACCCCTTTTAAAACCATACTCAAGCACAGCAGCACAGTCATGCTTTCTGGTGCCTACTTTCTCTACCACAAGACTGATCTAGAACAGCCTCAAACAAACTTACAGACACTATACTATTACATCATACTATACTATTATATACTATACATACATCATTACTATACTATTACATACAATTTACGACATACAGCAATGCTCTCAGAAACAGGCTCATTCTTTTCTCCATAAGGCTACAAGAGCACATGAACTTGCATTTACAAAAGACAGAGCATAGATCTTTAATGCTGTGTTTTACGCTGCTAAGGCCTCAGACTTGTGACCTTTCAAGACCAAGATCAGGAAACAAGAAGAGAAGTTAAAAATATGAGCTTTAAGAAATAGGATTATTTTTTTTCCTCCTGATTTTACTGGAAGACCATCAATATTGGATGAACTCCTTCAGATCTACTGTGCCCAGAGCCACTGAATACCAAATGCTACAGTAGCTGTGCTTCAAAGAGAATATTCTGTCATAAGCTGAGTTTTAGCAAGGCCAGCTCCCAATCAGACTGCTGCCAAGCATCTTGCCAAAAAAACATGTCAATGAAGGCTGTGCTTCGTTATTTTGTGACAAATACTGCTACTCTACAAGCCAGTGTTCATAAGGCAAAAGTAGACAATAGTATTAAATGCCACAAGACACAGCAAAAGTAAAAGCAGTAACAATCAGAGGGAAAAAAAACCCCATCATTTGGTGTTGCCAGTGGTAAGGGATGTTTTTTATTCATAATTTGGTGTTCCTCTTAGAAGGTGCTTGCATGTGGCTGTGGACAGCCTAGCAGCATAATTACAAAGAAAAAGAAAAAAATAATATTCACTTCAGCTCTGTGTTGCTATCCACTGGACCATAAGCTTGTGAAGAAGTAGGAGACTGCATGCAGCACAGACAACAATGCTCTCTCAATTTGGTAATTAGATCCACAACCAAAATTAGAAAGGCAACCCTTATTAATAGAACAGTACAAAACTGCCTATCCTACAAAATTTTAGGGGGCAGGAGCAGAAGGAATTTCAAAAATTTCCCCTTTTCTGTGTAACCTGAGATTTCTGGTTTCTACCCTTGTAAAAGAGGCTTATGTGTGCATCAATGCACTGTTGCTCTGGTAAATCAGCCTTAAAGGAAACTGTCTCCAACCAAAAAGCAGCAAAGAGTAAACACTACCCAGTCTCCGTAAGCACAAAGCATGCTCAGTCTGCCCAGGCCCACAAAAAGGTTAAGGACAATGGTAAAGAGATGTGTACTACTTCAGACCTTTTTGCCCACCTCTATTTACCTGAAACAGATTACTTTATTGATCCACTTTAGGATTGGTTTGTTAAATCACTATTTAAACCACTGAAATTAAGATTTCCTTCGTCTCTGCAATTTATTTCCAGTCCAGAGAACAGCTGAGTTATTGCAGCCCACCACACCGACCGCCAAGGCCAGCACTGTGCTGTGGCAAATCTTGCAGCTTGCTCTGAAAGTTTTCTTATTTCTTCTGTAGCAAACAGCCAGAGATGTTCTTCCACATGAAAATTCTGGGATTATTCTCTAAGTAACTTAGTTGGTCCAAACAGCTTCACTATTCTTCCTGTAAATTAATGTCTCCTGCTCTTCCCTAGTTAGATGAAGCAATCGATTCTTTGCATCCTCCTTCCTATCCATCTCCCACTACAATACAACAACACTGTCAAAAAAGATTTATTGCTATAAAATTATAAGAGCAATTATAATCAATGCTTCCCATGGAAATGTTAGAAAAACAAGTCCACTTTTCCCTTTTCTGTCGCTTGGTGGTCCAATGAGGAGCAAATAAGAGTGGACCTCTGCAGAGCAGGCCTTTGCTCCAAGCTCTGCCCTGGCCACCTGGGTGATCTCCAGGAAGTCACTGTGTTCCTACATCCTTCAACAGCCTTGTCTGAAATAACGATACTCTTCTGAGCACACTGAGATTTACTAATTATTTGCTGGGTTTATTTTACCTTTAATTATTTTACTGGTGCCCATAATGAACCAAATACAAGGTATGCAGAATGAGTCTGAGAAACCCCTTTTCTTCCTCACCCTCCTTCACGCCTCTGAATCCCTAAACAAATGCCACCAAGGATTTATTTTTTTTCTTTGGGGGGCGGGGGAAGGAGTAACAAACAGAATCTTGACACACTTGCACAAAAATTTAAAATCAACTCATGAACTGGCATTATAGTAGTGCTACAAGGTTGCTTCTGTTGTTTCAACTGACCTTGCTGCAACTGAATTGTCTAGAAGATAGTTGTGAATTAATTGTGTATTAGACATCCTGTCTGTGCATATACTTCTAACTTGGAACAGCTTCCTAATGTGCCATAAATCTAAACTCCAGTTTTCTAACGGTATTTTAAGTATCTACTAGCACATAAAGATACTCTTAAATGCTCTTTGGAAAAAGGATTAAAAACTAATAACAAGATACTAACAGAAATGTAATGTATTAGTAAACTAAAGACTTCCACAAAGCTCCCCTAAGAACATATCTCATGCTGGTATCACATCCTTCATCCCAGTGCCTTAAACACATGATCCCCTCACTGGGAGGACACGCATTGTACTGGTGAGATGGAAGATCAGCACGCAGCCAAACACACAGCAGGAGATGTGTGGAAATTTCAGGGATGAAACCACAGTATCAACCAAGACTGTTTTGAGACCTTTAAAAAAAACAAAAACCAACCCTGTCATGTCAATTTAACTTCTTGAATTTTCCAGAGTCCAAAGTAAATGATCAGTTGTATTTTCAAGCCATGCCATTATGTTTCCCATGAGGTGACCATATGAGATAACCAGTAAGTGTAAAACACTTTCGTGTCCTGGAGTTCCTTGTAAGCTGTTTCTACGAATCCACCTCCAGAACAAAAAGTCAATATGCAGTTGGTTTTCTGCCCACTGCACCCCTCATCACTCTTTTGATATTTACTTTATTTTTAATTAAAAAGACATATAGTCCCTTCAAGGGCACTAAAACAGAACAACTGTTTAGAAAAATCAATATAGGCAAGGTTGTGGCTCCCTATAGAAAGCTAAATTGTTGACAGCAGATCTGCAGCAAAACAGACAAGAGTCTGAAGAGATCCCCAGTGCTTCAGCACGACCCACTCCAGGCACCCCAGCAATAACCCTGTTGAGTGGCACCATTTCCAATGGCCTTTGCTCCAGCCCCATAAGCTCTCCCACTGAGGAACCCAGACTGAGGAAATGATGAAAATTTGGTGGTCACTGTACAGTAATAAAAGACAAACACCACGGTAAGAAGCTGGAAACGTGAAAAAATGTGTTAATTATAAAGCTGTCTGGCCAGGATCTCCAGATGGAGATGGAGAAAGTAAAGGGGAGGGAAGCGACATCCTTACTCATATCACTTTTAGCTGACATTTCCCAGCCCTTTTATGTGCGCTCCTCTGAATTCAATAGTGCCTTCTTACTGAGAATGGAAATTTGGCTGGTTCAGGGGAAAAGGAGTGGCTAATAAAGTCCCTGTTATTCGTGATACAGATGTGAGACACTTATTTTGCTGGAATGGACAGATCGATCCGTTTAGCTCAACATAAAGCTTTCACTCCTAAATGAAGATGACTCCGGGGTTTGTTTATTTTTAGTATCTGATGTCAAGGAAAACATGTAGGTAAGTCTCAAACTCCATACAAGCATATTCACTTTTTGCTGCTTCAAGTTTAGACTCAGAGCCAGTTCCTCAGATTTGCTAACCTCAAGAGGTGGTTGCTACCTCCTCTAATGTATGGTGTGGTCCGGTACCTGTTCTGGGTGGAAGGAGCATTGCAATTCCAACATGCCTGGTGGGACACATAGTCCCCAATTCTCTCTCCCTCAGGCAGCTCTCATTAATTTACAGCAATTAACTATTACAGCGGGCATGAATACAGTACTCCAGTACCCTCCTCCCTCCCTCCAAAATCAAGACACTATGGTTTTGAACTTGTAGAACAAATGAAGAAATTTTAAAATTAACCTGATTGCCAGGGATCGGATAATCCAATGTTTCTCTTCCAGAATCCCTACCTTCAGTTATCTAAACTAATTTTAAGGAGTTCTTGAGATTAACAGAGGTAAAAACACACCCAGAAAGTAGAACTTGGAACACACTTGAAAATAAGCTGATTTATAGTAAAATACATCTGGCTCCATCAGAATTTGTTCTCATGGCTGCGACAAATTACAAGGCCCTGAATTTTGTCTAGCTACGCACATTGTAAAAATTAACACTATATTTATTTTGGTGTTTTCCTCATTCACCTATATATTGAAAAAAGTCTGACATAACTGCAATGCAAGTATAGCACCAAATTTTAAATTCAGACATTTGGCATTGTCCCAAGAAATGAGTGAGACTTGGAGCAAAAAACATTTAATTTGAACCCAAATGTCTCCCTTCTGGAAGTAAAAGTGATTCTAACTAGATTTCCCTGGCTTATGCATTACACTGTTAACTATATACATACAAGTCTTGTCCCACATACTTCTTATGTCTGAGCATGTCTTCAAACTTCTGAACACACAGTTTTCTCTATTTTAATTAAATCTGAAAGGTTGGAAGGGGTATTCTGATTTCACGTACCTGTACTGGATAGAAGTATGGTATCTATGCCTTGAAAAATTGCTGGTTAGAAAGGAAAAAAATGGTGCATGCCATGAATATGGTAGATACATCCTTCCAAGTACTGTCTAGAGTCAAGCACTAGCTTACCAGCACTAAAGATGAGTCTCTGAGATTATGCACATATCCAAAAGCACAAAAATATATGCAATGGGGCTGCATCATAATAGGTATTCTGGCACTACTGAACTATTTTAAATGACATAAAATTAAATTTCATTGCAACTCACTTGATCAATCAAGTGGAAACAGCAATACCTTTAATGTTTGCAAAAGCCATCAGCAGACTGCAAGCAAAATGTCTTAGCATTTGCTTTGCCTACATAAAGAGGTTCTTTTAAAACTGCAAATATAGCAAGCCTTTATATGAAATATCCAAAATGTTTATTTCCTAAGACAGGATAAACCTTGTTTCTAGCAATTGCTGACCCCAATAAGAATGGCTTTCAAAGAATGCTAACAACTCAGATGGTCCACTGAAATGTTGAAGTCATTTTTTCCAGACATGTAAAACGAAATAAACTGCCTCACTGAGAAATGTTCGCTTAGGAAACATTAATGAGATACAGCAGCAAATCCTGCTGCAATCATAATTATATGGCTCACAAGTGAAAAAGGACGACCGTCAGCACACAGCAATGCAGTAGCGTTGGAAGGATTATAAGCAGCAGCAAAGGTACCTTCTTATGGCTCAACTCAACTTTCTCACCTAGCTGACACACAAAACCACTGTGTTGGCCCCTACAACAGACCATGAAGGCCACCATGATCACTGGTACATGCTGCCACACCCAGCCCATAAGAAGGTCATCCCTTCTGCATACAGTATAAGACATTAGGGAGAAGTGTGAGTGTTGGCTGGATAATTGCATTGACTGTAAGTCTTCAGGAGAGTAAAGCTGTGATTTAGCCCTGTTAATCCTTCACCCTGTATGGTGAGCATTGAGCTGTCCATGCTGGTTCCCCACCATAAGCTTAGTAGACCAAGGTGAGGAAAGCCACAAGGACATCACTCCTCTGGTTGGATGTGTGAGAGAAATTAAGCCTCAAAGAACTAAGTCACACTTGTACAGTGCCACATCCATATGCTTTATATATTAATACATGATGAAAGTAATAAAAATAAGGTATAATTAAAACAGGGGAGAGTCCAGTAAAAGTTTTTAAAGCACAATGAACTTGCACTGCTTCTTGCCAAACCAAACTCTTGAGGTTCATCTATTTTTTTTCCCCTTCGAGCTGCCCTTCCTTTCACCTTGCCTTTTATGAGGCCCCATTTAGAAAGGTGATCCCTGAACTCACAGGCTTCGTCTTTCACAAAGCCCAGAGACAGAGCGGTTCACTCGAGTACAGGCCATCAATTCTGGAAAGAGACCTCTATGTCTGGATTTGAAAGGGAAGTTGCTAAAGATCTTTCCAAAAACAACACACTTTAAAATGTGTGTTTAATGTGTGGATTAAAGGGAGCTGGCCTGTGCTGCCAGCTCAAGGGGAAAATAAGAGCTCTGACTTAGCAGTTTAGAGCACATTAATGTAAAAGCCATGAGGAAATCTTTCGCTTGTATGCGTAGCCAGGACATGAATATAGGCATGGTTTGTGCTTTTTCATTTGTGGTTAGCAGGCTTCTGGGGCCAAAATAGCCAGTGAAGATGTTGCTTTACACAGCTGGTCTTCAATACTATCACCGATCCATTGTTTTGGTGGCTTCAGGCTGATGCCACACAGAAAATAAATGTAACACCAATGCTTGGTAAATAATTTAAACGTGCAGCCATCAAAGTGGCAGCATGCCTTCCCGGAGGGAAACTCTTCCTCGGACTACAAGGGGAGAAAATCCTTACTGACCAAGTGTTATTTGAAATTTCTTGCAGTCTTTAATCTGGTCAGCAAACTAGGAAAGTTGCTCTGATGCACATTTCATTTACGTTTGCATGTGCTTTTATTGCAGAAAATCAAGCAGATTCAATGTTGACATTTAGAGCTAACACAGAAGATTTGCCCTTTTGAATTTTCTAAAAGTCATGCATAGGTCACTTTGGCTAAGTAGTCTGTGCCTAGGAGTTCTGCTTAAATTGCAAGTGACTGGGAAGTGTTACATCCAAAACATGGAAGAATCTTGACGTGACATTCAGAGACCTGAATCTGAGACTATGCGAATTAGCCAAACCCCTTAAACTGGCATCTCCTGCAATACTGGGCCACATATTTCTATCATTTACTTTCCTTCGGAGCCACTGACCTGAGTGCCACTACACCTAATTAACTCACGTTTGAGTGAGAGGCGAACAAGAGCAGTTTTATAAGCTATTCTTAACTTGACTTTCAAGTTTCAGTTCACTCCTAGGATACGGTGCGGTCACTATTTTCTTAAAGCCTTTCTATTATAATCACTAGCTTCACACAGCTCATAAAATAGCCCTAACCACAAGTCACAAAGAGAGAAGCTATTCCAAGTGTGTTTGACTTATTTTGAATAGGTGATTTCAGACTGCAGACACAGAATATACCCAGGCAATTACAGAATTGATAGAAAATAAGACTCGTAATCCCAAGCCATCAGACTGCAAGTCAAGATAGTCACATCTCCACATAATCACTTGAGGAACATCATGCTGAAGACCACCATCTAAATAAAATTCAGTCTCCTGAAATTGCAGGTAACCATGAAATAAGAACCAAGAAATAATAGCCATTTTGCTGGCAAAAGCCCACAAAATATATCTTCCGTCCACTATTACTCACCACAGCAAAAATTCTAACAAATGTCATGCATTTAGTGGCACAGGGCTGGCCACAAACTGTTTAATGTGCCAGATGAAGAACATGGAAAGGTCAAAGGCAGCAGCGGGGTTGGGTTCCTACAATTTCAGGGAAGCCAAGTTAGTTAAACACCAACATTTATTTTAAAAGCTCCTAGAAAAGGCAAGCTCTCACCACCTGCTATAAAAACATGCATAGGGCAGTCTCAATTCAGAAAAAAAACCAAAATCAAGATCTGAGGCAAGTTCTCCTTAAATCATAAAATATGTAAACTTAAGCTTATTCGTAATTCGCTGCAGCCTTTTGAAAAATGAAATATTTTCTATCATTTAATGCATATTCTTTTTCACGTGTTTGACTTACCAAAATCTTACAGAAATCTTTAACACTCCCCTCGCACAGCATGTATGTGTTATGCAAAGCCCTGGTTTAGCTACAGGCAGTCAAACCCTACCACAGAGTGCCAAAAGCTGCACCGAACACCAACTGCTGTGCTATGTTTTATTACACAAATATACAACAAACAAGAAAGGCCAAACAACCACTATATGACTTTCTTGTCCACAGTTTGGAAACTTGATCATAACCCTGGACATCTGAGCTCTTTTTTCTTTACTGCCACGTGCTTGAACTTGTTGGACTCTCTTGGTATTTTTAATTTTAAGATTTTATTGACTTAAGTGTTCCTTGCCAAGACTGAAAAAGAAGACTTCTTGTTGAAGCTGAGCATTTGAGATCAGTATGCATTTCTTAGGTTTATTTGACAGCCTTCAGCCTTCTGGGAAACATGGACCTCTGGAAAGGACGAACGCTGCAAATCTGAAAGACTTTGTTCAACTATTAATACTGCATTTTGAAAGCCAAGAGAGTAAGAATCACTAACTTGCCAAAACTCTAAATGCATTCTAGTAACCTGGAAATGGGATCACAGCACTAATAAAGTGGTGAGAATTATTTTGATCTGCAAACACAACAGGCAACAAAAAAGCAAGCTATGTTTATGTTTCTAAGTGATGATCCCTTTAAAGCAAAAGTCAGTCATCTAAAATTAAGGCTCAAACATAGTTCAGTAACTGGAGTGTCAGGATTTTGATTCTGCAGGGACAACACTGATGATGTTTTAATTAAGCCCTCTGCTAATCCTCAAGTCTTGAGTCTCAGACTGTCTAATTCGTTTGGAGAAGGGTGATGTATTTCAACAAAGAAAGTCATGTACCAATTTTAGATATTGGTAGGGTTACATCCATTTAATTTTTGTCGAAAGCAGGTTATATTTTTACTGACTTTTATTTAGTTATTTTAGTACACATCATTACCATATCCTGATAAACACAGAAAACGGGTATTGCCAAGTTAACAGTATTTTTCTTCCCTTTGTTGCTGAAAAAGCAATGACATTTTAAAGTTACTATTAGAAATTTGGCAGCTACGATCCTTGACAGCTTTCCTTGCCTGCAATATATTTATCATCCCTCAAACAGCCTGCAAGCACCTGTATAAGTCCAGAAAACAACAACTCTGGGTGAGCTGATTTTCCACAATGACAATGAAGGTTTCATGCCCATGAAGTCAATTTGACCAAGTCACCTCCCTGAAATGTAACTTAACTCTACAGAGGACATATATCCTGTATTAAACACAGAGGAAAATTCTATTTAATCTTGCCTGGCCACTCTTTGATATAAAGATCACTTGTTTAAGAGTAATAGTCAGCAACATCCAAACATCCCCCATGCAGAAGAGCTGCTTAAAGGACAGGGAAGCATACTACTAACGCAGCTGATCGTTGTTAATTAAAGAAATGTGCACATTGAGAATTAGAGAGAGGTAAATCCAGAGACACAGCAACCCCAGAAAAGAATGAGAAGATGCAGCAATCCCTTTGGTTACTTTCTTTTCATCTCTTGCTTAAACCTGCTATTTACTGAGATTCTAGCATACCTCCTCATGCACCCAGAGCTGCAGAAAGGCTGATTTTCCTCCTGTTTGATCCTTCAGAAAACCACAGTGAACACCGAGAAACACTAACACACAGAGCAATTTCTGTGAACAAGGTTTGTCATCCATGTTGCCCCTCTAGCAGTCAAAGAGGTAACTGTCTCTCTTTCCAACAACGGTTTTGCAACTCCTACTACACGCATCTATACCTCAAAACCCAACAATCAACATCAGACATGAAACTTTAAATCCAACCACCGCAGAAATGAGGTATGCTCAAGTCTCCCCGCTGTACCACCTGAGGTTGCATATCGAGCATGATTTGGAGAAAAAGCAGACATGTTGCAGATCTGTTGTGGAAGGCAGGAGTCTGAAGGTGAGTTTAGAATTATCAGGGAAGAATCGCTTCAGGGGCTGGTGAGATCTCAGTAAGACAGGATGAAATTGCATGCAGGGAAACTTCTGCTGGTGTCAACAAGCAGAGGAGGCCTGGGGGCAAGGGTGATGAGAAATAATGGAGGGAGAAAAAATTGGAAAACATAGGACATCGCCAATGACGGATTTGGGATGCAGTTTCACTAAAAGCCTAGGGACACTTGGAGAAGGACCATCTTGATCCATATGCACACTCCCACGAGCAGCACTGGTAAAGCGTCCCTCTCAAC
>JAOXJM010000003.1:9044658-9126252 GCA_026413425.1 Tringa solitaria
TGATACACAGTTAAATTTCAAGCAGATAGTGTGATTTCAGAGCTCCAGGTGGTACAGTACAGTGCATGTTAGGACTTTACCTCTGCCCTCTTGCAAGAGTTGGCAGACCCCTCTCCATCTGAGAGACTCTGCTCAAGCTAAGTAGGACAAGTTGATCGAATTGAAGCAGCAAGGAAGAGGCAGGTCTGAGAAACAAACCTGTAGCACTCCTTGATCAGCAGCTTTTACACAAAACAGACCTGGATCAATCTATGCTGATAAGCTGTAGGTTGTGGGCATTAAATTCAGCCACGTCTCATAGCAGTCACAAAACGATTACGGTGCAAAATCAACAGTATCGACAATTACTGCAGTGCATGAATTTCAAGACCTCCGCCGTGCAATCTGGAGGTTACGGCTGCAGAGGAGGCACAACACCTGCAAAACAGAACTTTAGACGTAGTTTTAACAAATCCAAGTTTCAAGTCTGATGACTATTTCTTTTACCAGAAAATAAAATTGATTCAATACAAAACTTGAATGAGTTCTTAAAAACCAATGCTTCTCTGACCATTTAGATCCACAATATTATTTAGACGTATCACTTCAAACTATTGGTAGGAGAATCCACCTTCAATTTTACTGAGTATTGTTCTTACCATAATTTTACCCATGTAATGCAAAAATCTTCTAAAAACTCCAGCAGTGAGTCTAGTTCAGCTGAAGTAAATACATGACAAAATTGCCTTGTTTTTCCCCCTAAATCCTTCAGGTTTATTGCTGCCTTTAGACCACTCCATCATAACAGCTTGATAGAAGCTTCTCTTCAGTCATCCATGATTTCTGTGTCTACTACTTTCTTATTAGCAGGACTTGCTATTTGCTGTGACCACTGTGACTTCCATGGGTTACTCCTAGTTTTATGCAATATCGCCCTCTTATTTCTCTTTCCCTCTCCACTTTCGCATAGGCATCAAAGCTGCAGTCATCACCATGGAAACTAGCTGGAGAATTAAAAAAAAAAAAGAAACAAAACCCGAACATGCCTCATCCAAAGCTAGTACACTGCCACCCACTGGGTACTTGCATCAGAGAACCTTGAAGTACAAGCGACCCCGCTAAATGTAAGCAAACAACCACCCATTGCAGCAGCCTGCATTCAGACCCAAATATATGCATTTTTTGTGTCAATTACTCTCATTGCAGAGCAGTGTTTGCTCTTACTGCCAAGATCACCCAGGTGAAATTCAAGCTTAATCCATCCAGCCTCTCTTCGCTATCTCTACAACATAAGAATCTCTTGGTTTTGTGCAAGTTTAATAAGGAATGTACTCATGCAGGATATATTGCTTCATCCTCTGCAATGGCTTTCTTATACCCAGAGTGCAGACATGGGCACCCTGGAAAAACAGCCCCATGCAATTCCAGAGGGAGCTGCAGGGATGGGTTTTATCAGGGATCAGGCCATGAACTTGCACCTTCTTTCTATAAGGCACGAAACACCCAAGAGGATTTGGGGGAGCTGACTTTTGTTGATCCATAATGCTTCGTTACTGGCCAATAGTAACTAATATCAGATTTTACTTTAGAAAGATCTCCATGGTGATCTGAGCCTGCTGACATCAGCTGGTTTTTTGGTGTGGATGTAAGAACAAAAAAAGAGAGCCTAATTAAAGGGGAAAAGACCTCAAAAAAAATTGGACAAAGGATGAAGACCTCATATACATTCTGTAGCTCAGTTCAGTGCTCCAGACAGAAGCAAAACACTCTGGAGAAATCTCTCTGATGTAGTTTGCCATTAAAATTATTAAGAAAAATCTTGACTTTATGGCATGCTCTATCATTTATTGAAAAAAAAAATAAAGGAAATTAGCTTATAGGAGGAAAAAGCAAAACCTTTTTTTTTTTTAAGAAAAAAAAAATCCATAAATCCCTAAATCCAAAAGAATCACAGTAATTTTTACAGTGGTTTAAGAGAGATTTTTCAGACCTGCTGCAGTATTACGTATCAGCTCTCTAGCACAAATCTTTAAAATGAGAAAGGGGAAAAAAAAACGAAAGATATTCAGACCTGATTTGTTCTCTTTGCTATATGTTCCAACAACTTACAGTTCAAAATACCTTTTTAATCAAGTAAACTGCTGAGATTTTCACAAATTTGGAAGGGCATTTTTTTATTTCATGTCATGTTGCAGAAAACGATTGGATGTGTGTTTCCTGCATGACTTTACTTTCCCCCCCCTTTCTTTTAATAGGTTTTACAAATACATCCACACACTTATTTCAAACTGACACTCGAGAAATGAATTAGATTTTTTTATCAGGCATGAGCCAAGCAAGAAAATAATTTAAAGCAGCAGGTAATTACACCAATGAAATATTTATGGAAACTGATTACACCAAAACACTCATTTTTATCTCAGAATATTTGTCTTTTATGTAACTATGCAAAAAAGCATGTTTAGGAGTTATACAAAGTTACAGTTCACTCCTTTTACAAATGAGAACTCAGGCAATGACTTACCAGAAGGTCAACCAAGTCCAAACCACTGCAATAATACGTATACTGGGGAGGTACAGCTATGAAAGAGCTGTCTTCACCAGTCTTGAGACAGCCCTAGAGAAATAGTAATATTGAAAGTCACCCCTTCTCCAGTGTCAGCACAGAGTCCATGCTGTGACGGATGATGCCGCGAGAGAGGCTGGGGTGGTGCAGAGGCACTTCTGGACAAAGTGATGGCTCACTTTTCCCTGCCAGCCTGAGCATGGCCTTGGATTTGTTGGCTGCCTTACTCTGAAACTAAGCTGTGTGGGACACACATGGCCTTTTCATTGCCTGCTTCTACTGCACAGGATACTGGACTCAAGAGAGATCCCCAGCACTACTACGATGCAAAATTTAGCACTGAGTTCAGAACCCAGTATGGTTTAGCCTCCCACATAATTGTAGCCAGCCTTTCCAAAGAGGGGACAGGAGGGAAGGACTGGCACAGATCTCACAGGAACAACACTGGAAAGCCTCCCCGCTGACACGAGTTTTACTCTCAACGCTACCAGATGAAATTTTGTCTGTGCGCATTAACTTCAGAGTGAGCAATACAGACAAATGCTTTTCTATTGACACTTCCATAATGGCTGGCATCTGCCTTCCCATTACTTCTAATCATGAGGCAGTTATCTGGATTGCTAGGTCATTCTGGACCTCTCCAAAATGTTCAAAAGTATATTGGTAGATTAAGAAATTGGCCTGTGAGAGAATGAGTGCACTTTGTGTCAGAAGGCAGGTCTTCAGGATGCTGAATGTTGGATTTTTGTGTCGTTGTACTTCCCCCGCTTCTGTAAATGTGTCAGCAAGCCTTGTGGGAAGAAGTTTCAGATCTTTATAAAGGCTACATATTTATATATAACATGGATTTTTATATAGATGCTAAAAATGGAAAGCAATTCCCATATGGATCAACAAATAGTTCTCTATTAACACGATGCACAGGGGCTGGAGTGGAGTCATATTTAATACATTCTAGACTTAAACCACCATTTATGTGACAAGCTGCAGCATAGAAAAGCAGTTTTCACGCCAAATATAGTCCCTGTGTTGGTGCCAAGGCCAAAAGAGCAAGAGCAAATGGAGAACTTACAATTCTTCCCTTGGGGGCCTTTCACAACAGCCTGCAGACAGCAGATGGGAAAACACCACTGCGTCCAGGCACAGCTCCTGTGCCCTCCTGCAACCTTAACATGTACTCAGGTGCTGCTGGTTGTACTACCAGGCTAATCCTACCCTTCCTGTAAACATCCGGGGGAGGAAGCACGTCTGGCTTTGTCCACTGCTGTCCTCCTGCTCTGGACCTGATTGGACTACAGAAATTTGCCCAGCCATTGCCTCGGGATTCCCGAACCCTCTGAAGGGCCACATATTTAACAGTAACTACAGGGTTTCTTCTGAAAGCAAGAAGTATAATAAGTCATTGGAATAGACATGCACAGAATACATATTTGGAGAGTAGAACAGATTATTAACAAGAAGTTGGAGAGCTTTAAAAATACCAAATGGCCTTGTATGGAACCAGCAAAAGAAGGCTATGTGATTTCTGCCACCTTGATTTAGAAAAAAGAAATTGCCTTCTAAAGATCCCTGGAGAGAAAACTTCAGACAGAAGGAAAGATTATTAGTTCATGTTTGCCAGCTTTCCACCAAACAACAGTTGATGACAGCATTAGAGATAGGAAGGAGCAAGAAATTAAGGTATAAACAGCACAGCAAAACTCACAGGATAAACTCTGCATGGAAGAAGACAGAAAACTTGAAGTCAACTTATATAAAGCCATTTATCTTATAAATACCAGCTCACATTGTAATGGCTAGCTCTCCAAAGAAACATTGCATCTGTGCGTGCAGTTTTCTGAATATTTCCTTAGCCAATATGGGGAACAAAGGTAAGGACACTTCTGAGCATCCTCTTCACTGCTAAGAGTCATTACGTTTTCCTCTAAGTATTGTGCAGATGTATCAGGATGAAAGTAAATTTAAAAGATATAGTCATTCTACAAAAGTACATGCAGTGAAAATTACACACAAGAATTAGAGCAGTCTCTCAATTCTACAGATTGCAGTGGTTATGGTAGTATTTCCCAGAAATATTGCTGAAACTAGTAACATTTCCAAAAGCTGAAATTAACTTTATATACTATTGCCATATAGACGATATGTTTCTAATTCAAATCAAATAAAAAGTGAGTTCCCAACTAGGGCAAAAATAAATAATGAAGATGTGGAAATCAAAGAAACTGAAACAGAATCTATACGCTATAAGTTTTGCGGAAGGACAGATGCCAGTACACACATTAAACATGGTGACACTTCCCTAGAGAATTACGGTAATACTTCACCCTTAAATAACACACTCAAAGCGCTTCACAGACATTAACTAATTAATCTTCAATCCTCATGTGGCTGTAAAAATTATACAGTAGGGAAATAAGGTCAGATCTTCAGAGGAGATCAAGCTGAGATTAAACAGTCTGCCTCAAGGCTACACACTGAGTTGACAGCAGAGACAGGGTTGCAGCTCCCATGTCCAACAGCCACCCCACCACCAGAAAGCCTTTGGAGGGAGACCGACAGCCCCAAACATCTCCAACAGTTGCCCACACAAAGCAAAAGGCTTAGGCAGGGTCAGATGCCTCCCCACGCTCAAAACAACCCATAAACACACGCCTCAAGGGACAAGGTGTTAACTGTGCACCCACGGACCTTCCCACCCTGCTGCAGCTCTGCAAACCAGCACGTGCTGTGGGGCAGTGGGAGAGGAGATGTCAGTAGCAGTATGCACCTCTAGGCTGTCACCTCCCCAGGACTTCCTTCCAGATCCAGATTTGCTGCATGTCAAGTAGCCATCATTAGCTCACAGGAGGCTTCAAATACCCAGGGCACATTTTTCATATGTTACACAGAACACAGCGGAATTTACACCTGATCAAGTCCTATCCACCAGTGCCTTCACAGCCCCAAAGCATTTAAGATGAATGGAGAAAAGGTGACTTCCAGGAGTGCTGCAAGCACCCAGGCAGGCCACAGGACAGGATGCACTGGCACACTCAGTCTCCTGGGAATCAAACAATTCATAGCGCGCAAAGAACATGCCTCCAAAGCACAGGAGATCAACCCATGTGTCCTGCAGCAAAACACTCCCTCAGCACAGGAAGACTAAACTGTGCTGTTGCCTTCTGTCAACAAAAATGGGCTGTGATGCTCACAGCAATGAAGTCAAAGCTATCACCTATCTGAAGTGCCGCACAAGCCATCAGTCAGACTGAAATTAAGCTCTATCCTAGTAAAGGGCACACTTAGAAGGAGCAGGGTAGGAGTGACATTCATCTCTGTAAAATGCCCCGAAGGAGGAACCAGGGGCAATCCCAAACAACTGCCCTGCTCGGAGAGGCACCGTGATGGTTTCAAGCACTTTCAGAGTAAGAAAGTTCTACAAATAGAGTGGCTACAGCAAAATTTTTGTGTGTGCTCTGAAAAACATATAAAATACAATACACAATGGAGAGTGTCCTGGTGGCCTGGCCAGAGGACACTTCTAAAAAACCCCCAACTTTTGCCATTTGTTGTGGCATTAGAACAGCTGCTAACAGACTAAGAGCTGTCAGTTTTGCCTACAGCCACGATTCCAAGCAATATCAACACTCAGCTTTTTTAGGAAGTGCTTTAGAGTACTTTGAAACTAGTAAGAAACTATTTAAAAGGTTCAGTTCTCATAGCAACACTGCCAGGAGATTAATCAATTAAAAGCTTGGCTACTGCAAGCAGCAGTACCTCTGCCAATCCTGGGTGGCCTTTGTGTGAAGATCTGGGGTTCAGTTTTGCGAAGTAAACCTGTGCCTAAACTCCTAATTGTATTAAGAAAAGGTAAGTGCTAGAAAACAGCAGGACCTTGTAGGGGTATAGCAGAAAGTTATTTTAAAAGCCAAGGGTCTAAATAATACTTGTTTTTTCTCCTCTTTTGGATGGGAGGGGCAATAGGTTGCATTAGGCTGCATCAGTTTCAACCTTTGTGCAGGGATGTCATGTAAATGATCCATTAAACATTTACTTAGGAACTGAAAACAATAGCAATAATTCTGTGTTGCCTCAGAAAAAAAAAAAAAAAAAACAACCAAAAAGGCTTAAAGAACTAAGGCTAAGAAAAAGAGACATTGGGTAACTGCCATATCACACATGACAGGATGGCTGACAGAACATGTTTCACACACTGAATAATCTCAAGAATAAAAGTGTTCAACACCTTGCAGACCAGAGGGAAAGTGCAAAAGTGCCATACAACCAAATACCAGCCACAGCAAAATAAAATACTGATTTATAAAAGACAATAAAGAATGGGGATCAGAGAAAGAGCAGTATTTTGACCAAAACATATTGTTATTTTAAATATTTTACTTGGAAATTGTACGTTTGTACCAAGGCCTTGAAGTTCAGCAGAACTAGATGAAGACGACTCTTCTTATGCTATGGGTCAGTCAGGTTTGGGACTTTCGACAGTTGCATCTTATACACACCAGGCAGCAGCTGGTCAGTGTGGAACCACAGGATTCTTCCTTTCCTCCCTCGTTCCCTACAGCAACTGTGCTCCAGCCCAAGCACCTGGGAGTCCGGCATAGGACCTCAGTCGGACACGGAAACGCTGCTCTGTGAGATCTGCTTGGGACTTCCCTGCAACCACTGCTCCAGCTACACAAGCCAGGCAATTCCACATGTCTACAGCTGGGGACAGGACATCAGAGAGCTCAGCCTGAGGATTAAAGCACCAGCTCTAATATGCAACAAAAAAAAACCAGAACATTGAGCTAAAATGGAGAGGAGTATGCATGATGGAAGGGGTGAGGGAGGCACAGAGCTGAGATGAAAGTGCCAGATGGGATAGAGAGGTGATGCCTGGGGTTCGAGGTCTGGCTTGGCAAGAAAGGCTGTGCAGGCTGGGAACAGGAAAGGACAGAAGGAAGGGTCCCACCAATGTCAGCAACAGAAGCTTGATATTAACTGAGAAAGGTGACTTAGATGAAGATAAATATAGTCTACAAGATGAGCAACTTGCTAGACAAAGATAGCAAGGAGCCGTGAGGAAGGCCATAGAGGCAAGTGGTTTTGGAAAAGAAGAAAAAAAGCATGCACACAAAGACATAAAAGAAATTTCAGCTTGAAGGAACTGGCAGTTCCTCTGTCACTGGCATTTACATTGCATTTCCTCCAGCCTTTCTAAAACCTGGCTCCTCTAATTCATTCTCTAGTGCTTCCACACAGCTCTTCAGTGCATGGGCAGGCAGTCTAGAAAGCAGTGGTTGGACAGCTTTAGCCTGAAAGGAAATGTTTTAGGCACAGCTCAAAGCCTGTGGGAGTCAAGACAAAGGGTTGAATTTGGCCTTTAAAGAAAGAGGATGCCAGGAGAGTCACATTAATGCCTAAAACAACTTCTCTCCTTAAACAGAAGATGCAAACGCCCGAGTTCAGTTTTAGCCACGAGCTGGAGCAGACTGGTTTTAATTAATAGCAGGTGGTCATTCACTCTTTTGGCAAGAGAGCAGATGTGAGTCAAAGTTTTAAGATATTAAATGTGGTGTTTGCTTTTCTTAGTAAAAAACACAGTGTTCTGCAAACTGATGTCTAGAACCACATCAGTAAAAATGCTGCACAGGGACCTGGGGTCTGGGTGGACAGTCAGCAATGTGTGAGCCCTAGCAGCAATAAAAGCTACCAGGATCCAGAGCTGTAGCAACAAGGGTGTAAGCCAGTAGGTCAAGCGAAGCGATTAATCCCCTTTACTCAGCACTCATTAGGCCACAGCTGGAATGCTGCCTCCAATTTTGGGGCCCCCTAATACAAGAAAGATGTTGATCAGCTTGAGCAAGTCCAGCCAAGACCACCGAGACGGCCAGGGGCTGGAGCATACAAGCTGTGAGGAGAGGCTGAGTTAGTTTAAGCTGGAAGGAAGGCTCACAGGGACCTACAGAAGCCAACAAGTACCTAGGCAGGGCTTACAGAGAACGCAGCCATGCTCTTCATTGAGGCACACGATGGGAGAACAGGATACAACAGTAGTAGCACAAGTAATAAACAAAATGTCTATAAAGGCAGCATGTTCCTAAACCACTGAATTACAATGCCATTGTTAAAAAGAAGAACAAAACAACCCAACGCAGTAACCCACAACAGTACAGACCTCAGCTACAAAAGCTCAAATCTTCTCTCACAAACTTCTGCAAAAGGGTAAGCACCATGGCAAAGACAACAGGCAAGAACTATGTAAACCAGTGCCATCTATTGAGTTTAAGAGACTTTGTGGCCAGCAGAGTATTCATCCAAAAGATTTATAGCTGTACAAAAGTGTGACAAATGAACAAAATCAGGTGCCCTGTGCAAGCCACCTCAGATGTCATGACTTGCTCCATAGAACACAAAACAATGAAGGAAAAGCCACTTTAAAATTTTAAAGACTGCTGTGAAAGAAAGTGAGATTAAGTTGCTGACTGCAAAGTGTCTTACGTTTTAAATAGAGATTACAGACTCCTCGCTAGTCTTCCACTTGATTTAGATTTCCACTTCCATCTGATTTAGGTTTTATCACTGCAAGAATAATATCACTCTGCCTTTCACATTAACTTATTTTATTTTTTCTTTTTATATAGTGTTTCTCAACTAGATATCCTACAGTTTAATTAAATTAAAATTGAAATAGCATGTAAGAATATAGACCATTTAGTACCTGAGACACTAAGCATTCATTCTACTTCATAAAGAAATTAATTATGTGAGAGTCATTAACAACAACTGTAATGCCTTACAGATTTAAATTATGTTTTGAATTGGAAGAATAAAGTTCCCAGCTGATTTAAATTCTTCAAGATGGTAAAAAATGAATTAATGATGTTAATATTCCATATGTCTGAAAATTGGTGCAGGAATTAAATTCTGTGTTAAATCTAAAGGCAGCAACATGAACAGTGAAAGCAGGCTAACCTCTTTTCATCCTACTTATTTTCTCATGCTGAAGCCTGGAGTATTTTTTGGATGAGCTACAGTCCAAGAGTTCAAACTGGGTGCTGGTAAAAATCAAGGGCAACTTTGGAACTGACTTCAGGAAGGGCAGGACTAGGCTCTCATGTACCTTGTCCCTTTTCTGCAAGAAAACCTCAGCTCTGTCTGGGAGAAAATTTTCCCAGGCTGACAAAAAGTGAAAATTATAAAAAAAAAAAAAAAAGTACTATAAAGAATGATAAATACAGCATTTCAAAATTGGGCACCCTGCTGTTAATTATCATCATTGCCTCCACAGTTTATGCATGTTAAAATTATGTTGGCAGTTCTCCTTCTAGGGAAATAGTTTGAAAGGGGATAGGCAAGAGGAATCTCTTCAGCACAGCATGCAGCTTGAAAATTCACACACTGCATCAACTGGATAGGAGAGCCAATTTCCCAGATATATAAATCTAGGTTTAACTTCTGCAAGAAAAAGACCCATATGCATCCCCTCTATCATACTAAAGGGACATCTTTTTTGGCTGACAGCATTACAGAGGGAAACAAAATGAAGATGCAGGACAAATTCCAAACCAGCATAACCCCCATATAACCTTCTTTGCCCAGGTCCAGGGCTGTATTTTAGAACTAAATGGTAAAACACGAGCTCTGCTGAGGACATTGCTCTCCATTGTCAAAGCCAACCGAGCGCACAGAGTTCATTATGTTTCCAGGAAAAAGACACTGATTAATTAAAATGCAGAGGCATCTTCCTGCCAAATATTTTCCAGCCTTATGTTCAACTAAGAATAATTAAGGCTTGCCCATATCATCCAGAAGACTGGTAGCCATTCTCAACACACCATCATCTATCACCTAACAAAAAATCCCTGTTTGCTGAGGAACAGATTGTAACCGAGTAGACAGGCAGCACATTAGTCGAGAGTTTTACTTGTGTCTAACTCTCACAGCTTCTCTGGTATAAAAGGCCAATAGCTGCTCTCTTTATTACAGCCATGCCTGATTAGCCCATAAACACCACCACTGGTAGCTTTGAATCACTATTACTTCTTGGCCTTGGCTGCTGTTCATTGCATCCTCCCCTGTTGCTCTGGTGAACTGAGGGAAAGGGGTGATTTTCAGGACAGTGGGTGCAATGTGGCAGTGGGATGGAGACCCCAGTGCTGCCCAAGGGTCTCCACGCTCCCAGGTAACGCTGAGCTGTGGGAGCTTCTATCGCACTGGCTTAAATCCTATTTGAGTTCCACAAGAATAGCCAGATTTTAAATTATGCATGTGCTTGAAGTGCTTTGCTGATGAAGATAATGACAACCAGAGGATTAAAAAAGCAGTATTAAAAGCAGAGTGGAAAGAGGCTACAGAGCAAGCAGAAGCTCCCTTATAAAAGCCCTCTGCAGCACCAGGGGCCTGCACTGCAATTTCAGGACAAGTTTCTCTATCTACTTCCAGAATTTAAATGGTGACCTCCTTCAAACAATCTTTTTGGCGCTGAAAGGCCAGGAAATATAGTCATATTAGGATTAATGACTTGAATTAGCTCTCTTGCACCTGTGTCTCACTGTATCCATGGCAAAGACAGACAGTGGCTTTGCCTTTATGAAGTAATGCTTGAGGGTTTCTTTGGTTTGTCTAAGCAAAATGTTATCTCTCCTTGTCTTACCAAATAAACTATTTAAGGAAGGAAAAATGTCTCCCACTGTAAAAGTCCCTTGATATAAAAAATGCAAATCTCAAGCAGCTGTAATAAAGAAAATCAATTTTAGACTCCTGGTGGCTACCTTCCTGCAAAGCTTTATTATTTTTCATCAAGTATCTACAAGAACCAGATCACGTTTCTAGCTTTCTGTTCCTCTCCCGTGTAATGAGGAAGAATCACGTATATTGCTTTCATTTAATTTACCCTAGAAATTCAGAGTTATTGATTGTAGTTGCTAGAGTTCCTAGGTATAAGAGACTGGAAGCAACATTTTTATGCCTTTTGTATTGCTTACCATAGAGTTGGACCAAAAACTAAAAAAGGGAAAGGGGGGAATACAACACAAAATGAAGCTTTGAGGCAGGGGGATAATATATCACTGTGGAGATGAAATACTGGGTAGCAATACAACACAACTAGAACTGTAGACTGTATTTTGTGACATTTATTTAAGAAATGTCTTTGCAACTGCTTTTCTGGCAGATATCAGAAAGGTCTAGAGCAATCGGGCAAAGTTTGTACACAAAATTCACTGAAAAACATTCAGGTCTATGGAAGGACCAGAAACTATTCTTTAATTTGGACAGTATTCAGCAAACAGTCTTGCAAAGGGAAGAAAAGAAGAGAATTTGGAGAAAATGTTGTGTTTGGATATTTTAAAAATCAATAATTTAATTCAGAAAGCTGCCAAAATATCGATGGGGATTAAAACGGAAAAATAGAACGATGCATTATGGCAAAATGATTCTTCTTGATTTTCATTGTGCTGAGAAAACTGAGGAGGGACAATCTTCAATTAATAGAGACCAGGAACTATTTATCATCTTTCCTATTTTTCATTTTGGCCACTGAACGAAAAAAATTTAATTATCAGCATAGCACTAATCTGAGAGCATTTTTAGACAACCATATTCCAAATGCGGAAATGTGTAATCAGTTCAAGATCGTGCCCTGTGTTTCCCCTCAGTAACTGATAAATTTTGTAATTTGACAAATCTGAGGTCTGGAGTCGTTCTGGCATTGAGAAGTCAATCCTTGTAAACATGTAAGTCAACCTGCCTTTTCACTGATGTTTGTGGTAGTGTGAGAAGACAACTGATAACTCAAGAATGTTATCCAGAAGTTTTTCTTTTCTTCAGCAGTCCTAATGACAACTCAAAGCAATCAAAATGCATGCAACTAGGTCCAAAAAATAAAGGGAATAGACGTAAAGTACAGGATTCAGGAACAGGAAATTTAATCTGCCTGATGATTTCAGAAGCTGCTGCCTTCTAAAGGAAACTAAAGATGCTCATATAGTTATACAATTTCAGGATCCAAGCTGTTATATAAAAATGCTAAAGGTTAGCAGTCAGAAAGAGTAACAGCTTGCCTCCAATTCGTAAAGTTTAAAAATATTAGAAGATTTGTATTAGTCTTTTAAAAAAAAAAGTTTCACATTTTTAAAATCAAACCCTCTCTGTCTAGTCCTGTTTCTCTGCTTTTAAAACATGACAGGATGAGCATGACTGAGAAACGAGTATTAACCAGCAATGAAACATTGATACAGTGACACAGAGACAGACAGAAACAACTGGCACCTTCATGGTTATTCTTCATGGGAAATTTCAGAATATTTTCAAGGCTGGTATATGATTCTTTGTTTTCAAAATGCTACAGGAAGAAATATATTGTTTATTCACTTCTTGTTGTTTGTTGTCTATCAGAACAGGAATTTAATAAAAAGACACAAACCGCTGTAAATGCTTCTGTTATCACAAAGCTTTTCGCTGGAAGTCATAAAACGATGCAGTACATTGGCTTTTAACAGCAAATTTATAACCAAATACTTGCTTTGCACTAGAAGAATTGAAGATTCACTGTTGTTTTTGCTTCCAAAACCTGTTCAATTTATACCAGTATAGTACCAACAGTGAAGCCAAGCTCTTGCCCCTAAGCAGAGTAACAGCACTTCAAATAAAGGGAGCAAACCTAGTCAAGCTGTCCAGGCTAATGTGCATTTTCACTACAATGCCTCTATTCACGCTCTCTCTTCCTTTTCTTTTCTTTAAACCACACTGCTACATTGCCCCATGTAAACCTAGAGCAAATTAGAAAATGATACAACTGTTTCATGTAACATCCCCCCGTCCACTCTGAATTCAGATCATTAGCGACTGGAATTTCACACTGACTGTTTAAAAACAGCATCTTCAACCTACCAAAAAAAGATATTGTCCTTTTGAGTTAAATATATGCAAGAATGGTATTCATTAACTTAGGTATTAGAATGAAAGTACTGGTCATTTACACTTGGATTATCACTCTTCAAATCTGTAACTGATCACGTATTGGGCCAAAACAAGCAATCCAGACCATGGTCTTACCCTCCTCTGCTTTATTTCAAAAAAAGACTGGGGTTTTTTTGGGGTTTTTTTTGTTTTTTTTGTTTTTTTTTTTTTTAATGTATATGCTTTGACAGGCATCTTAGCCCAACAGCAATGCCTCCACGAATCAGTTCTGCATTTTTTCTGCTTCTGCAACTTGTTCAAACTAGAAATTTAAAATTCCCGGTCTGGAACAGCAAGCATGAAACCTACTTGTCCCAGCTGCAGTAGTGGTTCTCCAAGTGTTTTGAGAGATGCCAGCATGGCATATGGTCTCTCACCACCACACTGGGGCTTCTAGCTGTCCAGATACGGCAGGTCTTTAAAAGTTTGGCAAAATAATGTTGCCGTATTAAACTTAACTCTCAGCTCCTCGAGACGACACCTGATTGCCTGCGCAGTTCACAAGTCAGGCTAAGACATTCACTGAGATCTCCCTCCTCATCTCTGCCGTCTTTTAAAAATTCTTCACCACGTTAAGAAGGGATAAAATACCTTACTTACAATCAGAGCTCCTAATTTCGCAGGCTAGAATACTTTGCATGATTTGGTAGCTTACAAATGAATGCACAGAGCCAGCATCTGTCAACTCCCTTAGGCAGCCTTGCTTAACGGAATGCAATTTCTTACCTGAAAAACATAAATAAGAAACATACATTTACATTTTATTCTGCATAACTTAATATCTTATTTAGTATCCTAAATCACACATGAAACCAGTTCTTCTTATTAAGCATGCAAAGATGCTGCATCACTTGTGTAGAATGTTTTTTAAATCAACAGTAGTTTCCAATTAAAACGGTTCAGATGTAAATATTTATACCAAATACAGAGACATGATTAACATTCTTCCCAGATACAAGCTCACTGGAGTACAACGCTTTCCATAATTACCCCCCACTTACGGACTGAAGTCGTTTGATCCCCCCAAGCATCGGGAGAAAGGAGGGCTGCTCTGAGCAGCCTAGGGGCTACCACCTGAACCACAACAGCCACACACCTCTTAAGGGTCCTCCTTCCCATAAGGAAAGCCCTCTGAGACGTGAGGCACAGCATGGCACACGGTCCTGGGAGCACCTGCTCCTGCACTGGGGTTTCATGCACTGATCACAAGAGCTCTGGCAGGAAGGGAGAGGTCAGAGCCATGCACAGGCAAGGCTCAAGCAGTACATGAAGCTTGACGCTGGTCCAAATCACTGACCAGCACTCGGGGCAAACTTTGCATTTTAATTTTCCCTCATGCCCCACTCACGTCCAATCTACAGTCCCCACACACTCGGATCATGAATGAGCCCTGAGGCTCTGCTGAGGTATTATATGTTTTTGGTGCAAGTCTCAGCAGTAAATAGGAACAAACTTATAAGCCTAGAATGATCCGAAATCCACAGGGGTCTAGCAGAATCCATATAGTTGCCATGAAGTCCTTGGCTGCAGTCGTAGATTGATTATACTCATTTAAAAAAAAATAATGTATTAATGTATAAATCTTCCACAAGGGACAAAACCCACAACACTAAAAAGAAAGCATCAATAATACACTAGAGCTTTTCATTGACATCTTCAAGAAGCGATGTAAAGCCAAAGACAAACAGCCAAAGTGCAAATGCTTGGGAAACTATGAGAGTAAGGAGCAGATGTGGTGCCTCATCTCACGTGGGTACACAACAACTGTATCCTCCTTTATGCCCTCTTTCTTCTTCAAATGCCTTCCAATTCTGATATTGGAGGCAATGGAAGAAAACTTCAGAGTCTGGAGTCAGGCTCTTGGTACGCATAAAAAGAAATCCTCAAAATATCTGATTTTCTGGTAACCACAAACAAGCTATCGCAGTTCCCTGGGTTCCTCAGGTGGAACTGTGGGAAATATTTCTAACCCTTCCTCACCCCACATCAACTTCACGCAGTTTCTTCTCCAGAAAGTTTTTAATTGCATTTTAATTATGCAAACATGCCGTGGGCTTTTGGGGTAGAGGATTGGCTTAAGTTGAAAGGAATACGTATCCATCAATCTAACCAAAGCATCTGTAAAGCACTGGTGTCTGCAGTATTTATGCTCCTTTTTCTGTGAGGAAACCATGCCGTATTTATTAATTAAGCTGACAAAAGTTCAACTTTACTACACAGGAAGCTTGGGAGAGCTTCCAGTCCCACATAACTTTAAATGTGAATTTTTGGAAGTTCCTGAGCAAGCAAGGTACTTCAAACACAAACTTCCCTGTTGCATTTAAGAATGAGAGATCCAGCCCATGATATTTCAACAGATTTACTGACAAAGCTGCATTTGCAGGGCTCTCCAAAGTTTCTTCAAGTTCAAGGTACATTATTGACTACTGTTAGATCAGAGCTGATAAATTTTATTTTACTCACAGTTTTGCAGCATAAGACAATATCCAGACACAACTGTTTACATGCAAATGACCCAGTGGTGTTCAGGGCTGCCTGAAACCACACACCCAGTGCATGAAGGAAGACTTTAAGAGGATATTGCATAAATTTGCCGAAGGAATCGATCAAGGATGAGAGAAAACAGCCCTGCTGTTGGGCAGCGAGAGCAGCAGCAGGCAGAGGAGGGAATAACACTGCCAGTTCAGACTGTGTTCAATCCAGCCCTGGACAAGGGGGTCAGGCTCACAGAGATCCATGCTCCCCACAAGCTGCTGAGATGTGCAGCTTTTCAACACAAAGTGCAAGGGGAACATGGATCAGATGGAGGCCTGACCAGTTCCCACAGCTGTCCTTCTATCTAGCAAACCCAGTCAATCATGAAAGACTGGGCAGGCAAGATGCTCCTGAACTGTGTTTCAGGGGCAAGATGACCTCAAGTATTGGTATAGGTAAGGATGGAGATGGGGGGGGTTTACAGCGATTTAAAGTCAGAGATTTAAAGCATGAACCAGAGGGGCCTGACCACAAGGACCTGCTCATTTGTCACTCAGAGCTGTGCATCATGATGGCAGCATGTACAGGACAGAGACCAACTGCATCAGGGTTTCCCTGATTGCACATGGCTTCTTCCCTCACTAATCTCATAATTCACAATTACTGTATTTAACATACATAAATGCTGAGTGCTCCCCAGGAACTATCATGAGCCACAGTGGAAGAGCTGGCCTATGCCAGGCGATCTTTGCAAGTAATTGCATCAAGGGCTGTTGATGTTCTTAATATTGCAAAATGCAAAACACAGACGGGCTCCCGAGTGTTTGCTGGCTGCCCCCAAATGCCTGCACGCCAGCCACTCTCTCCCAATTAGCAGGACATCATGCAGCCCCACAGCAATGAGCAGAGATTATCAGATATAGACCCAGCACTGCCACAGAGCATGAGAAGCAGAGTCTTTCCAGCATATTTAAATATAATGACAGATCATGCTGCTCGCCTGGCTCGGTTAGACTTAAATATGCTGCTTTCTGTTACGGATGTTTTAAGCAGGAGGGCTCAAAACTGACAGGTTTTAAGCGTATTTGATGGAAATTTGACAGAGACGTTGCTGGCTCAGCTCAACATTACATGGAAAGAAAAGCAAAATTTATTTCAACTTCACATGCTCCAGTATTACATTAGGAATGTCCCAAGCCTAGTTGTTAATTCTCAGCATCACCTCCTGGTTCCCCCGCAGAGGGGAGATTTTGCCTCAGGTCCCCTCCCCTTAAATATAGGGTATCGTCCCTTCCTGCAGAGCATTGCTAACCCACGTGCTGAGCCGCTGCATCTGAGGTCGTCACACAGTGAGAGCTGTCATTAACACACGACAGTGACATGTGGCTCTCTTTGCACAGCACCATTTCAACATCACAGGAAACCTGGTATAGTTTGGGGGCTTCTATCTAAAGTGTGACATTCCCATTTAAAATGCATACATTTGGGACAAGGAACAGGGGGACTTATCTGCTTGACGTTGGGCTGGCAGAATTGCTTATAGCCATAAAGTAATTATCTAAATGTTTTCCAGAGAAAGCTACAAATAAACCTTGCACCAGCACTTCCTTCGTATTTGCCATGACTTCTGCAAAGAGTCTTTCAAGAGAGATTTTTAAAGGTTGTATTTGTCCCTGACCTTGCTACTGGTGTCAAAGCATGAAGAGACCTCCAGGGTCCATCCCTGAGAGGTCCACAGGAGCACGGTGCAGACATAGAATCCTTTTGGTTGGAAGAGACCTTTAAGACCATCAAGTCCTTATCAGCCCCACAAATTGCACTTTCCTGGACACCACGCTGCACCTGACATACAACACACTCACCCTCAGCACATCTGCAGGGAGGGAAATGGGTGAAAACTCCCACCTTTGCCACCGAGCTGACAGATAGCCCTGGGCAACTCGCTTCACATCTCGGACCTCCCTCTCTACCCTCGGTCTGGCCCAGAGAGACCTTTCTCTGCAGGGTCAGGACTTGCAGGGCACAGCAGCAGACTCCCCTTATCCCACCTGAGGCACTTCCAGCATATAAAGAAGTAATAATAAAGCTGGCTTTGACTGCTAAATGGTGGGTCTTTAAAAAGGCTTTCCTCTCCTGCTCATTTCATAGTAAAACAAACGTTTAGACACCGAACACATGCACTCTGCCCTTGGTTATACTGCCAAATATAAACTGTTAAGTAATTGAAAGGGACAGGTCTGAACATTTAGCTGCTCTTTCCCAGACAGTTTTAATTTCTTTTTGTGAGTTAACGTATGAGAACATCCTGGTGATGAATGCCCTGTTTATACCAGAAATCTAGTAATAAAAACAACGTTCTTAAAACAAAACTGAAATTATTCTGATATGCCTTTATGATTATTACACAGGGACTTGGGGAAACAAACATCAGCAATTGAAATGGGATGGAAAACTAAAATATCAAACAATTAGGCTTACTTGCATTGAACGGTTTGGAGGAGCACAGCTGCTGCAGGTTCTCTATTGCCGCTATGTTATCATAACAACCAGCTAGAAGACTGTAATCACAGACAAACAAATCCAAAGGTCTCTCTGATTTCATGGTATGCAAGCAATAAAGGGTGAAAGGGAATCTTTACGTTATTTCAAAAGTTTAAAAGAAAACCATATTGTATATAACGGTATGAAGAACTTGTTTAAAAATTCAGTGTTATTTTAGCAGCAATAGCGCTTTCTGAACACAGCTGTGCAAGGAGGAAATTGTTTTCCTAACATTTACTTCTTCTAAAGGCTAAAAAAATGTCATGGCTAAAAAAGTCATGACTGCAACCTTAGGTACAGACTAACACTCATCTAAATACTAAGCCATAGCCAAGGGTGCCAAAACCTTAGGTAAGTTAGGGGTATACTGGTAGCAAATAAAGAAATGCCAAAGGGAAACGGCAAAAGTTAACATATCTGCAGTCAAATTAATATTCTAGCAGCCTAGAGAGCAAGTAGTTTCTCAGCTGTTTAAGTAAATATTGACAGCAAATGAGGTCAGTTAACCTGAATTTCTGATCAAATCTGGAAACTTTTGGTACTGAAACATCCTCATATTAAATGGTGCCAAACATTTTGTGAAGCTGACTTTTTTTTTTTTTTTCCTCTCTGCTGGTTGCAAAATTCCTGCCCTGGGGGAAGAGTATCCATCCCTGCACGTTGCCAAGGTCCAGGTGGATGGAGAGTGAAAGAGCACAGCTACGCACAGCAGGTAGCACTAACACAGCTACAAATGCTGTTCTTCAGCATTCCAAGTAAGGTGGCAAGATGAATCGGATTCATCTCTGTGATCCAGCTCAAAGATTCAGCTCTGTGTCGCTACACTGAAGCACAAGAGAGGACACAGAGAAATGTACTTAGGGAATTAATTATTCCTCAGCTCACTGCAGCACAGGCTGTGCAGACTCTCCATTACTCATAGGTGGCTGCTAACAGCAATCGCTCTGCTGCAAAGGGCCCCCCACTACTGGCCTTACTGCAAATGGGACTCAGCCAAAGGTCATTTAAACCTGAATAACTTACAATAAACACACCTGTCCCCAGCAGGGAACATGACTAACTTGCCATATATCTTTCTACACAGGAGAAGAAGGAGATGGGAAACACTGCCCTGGAATACTTTTGGTTAAGCCATGAAGGGCTGCCATCTCCCTTTTGCAGGGAAAGAGCAGCTACACTAAGGTGGCAGGCTGGGGCGACTCCCAGACCCACCACGGTCTAACTTAAGTTTTGGCAGAATGACTGAAAGCTGGTGGGAAAACATGACCAACCAATTGGAAACCTTTAGCACCAAAAATCGCAGCCCTAAAGCTTCAGGCTGACTCATCTCCAGCACAAAGTCATCTCCAGCACAGAGTCATCTCCAGCATGGCTTCAAAACCTCCAGCTGCTGAATTACCAACTGGTGCCACTCACAGCAACAAATTCTCAGGTGTGGGCAAGAGACACCAAGCCATTTTGTTAACAAAACCTTCAGTCCTTTCTGAGCTCATCTGAATCTTCACTACTGACTCCAAATGTTTCCATTACCATCACCCCCAGAATTGACATCCCTACATCCCAATGCTGTCAATAAATTACCTAAAGTTCAGGGCAACAAAACAAAAGCACAGACAAGCCGATGCCCAGAGATCCATTGCTAAAGAAATAAATTTTCCTTCACAGCATAAAATTCTAGGAATGTGCTGTTAAAGTGATCAAAAGCTCAGTATTGATGTCACTAAATCTCTAAGGATTGCCATTTTGGGTGCCTATTAAGGGTTTATATTTATGTTATAAATCATCATTGCATTCCACGGAAAGCGATTTTAACACCAAGATCATACCCCTTAACTAGTTTTTATATGAAATTTAAAGGCTGAGGACAGTAATGGTACTATTAAAGACACCTACTTTTTGCCTCCTGAAAATAATAGCATGCTACATAGCCATGAAAAGAGAAAATGATAGCAGTGCTAACCTGTAATAATTACACTAATAAAGAGAAAATAGCACTGAAGAAATTATGGGGTGAAGGACACTAAAATTTCTGTGTCTAGCTAAAGCACTAGCATAACCTTTCAGAGAATATATTTGCAAAGTATATAAAAAGTTCCAGTTATTTCAAAGGTTACGATTATCACCTTCTCTTATTTAAATTGACACCAGTTATTACTATACTTCCTTGGTCCAGAGTCTAAAAAATACAAGGAACATAAATTGTATATTTAAAATTACAGTATTATTTGTTATTGCACTGTTATTAAAGTGATATTTACCAAGTTCAGGCTGCGTTTTCCTCTCCCTAGTGTAAGATTCAGCAAGGAACAGGAAGAGCCTGAGTTTATGACAGAATCAGCTAATGGATTTTAAACTGCCCACAATTTCAGTGAGATGGAGCAAACAGAAATAGAACTCCACACTCACAGGCACCCAGCCACTAAGCTTTGGTGCCTTGACTATGGCCATCAGCCTTCCTGCCACCCCTCCTGCCCCAGCAGCTCCTCAGCGGCTCTGCTTCCAGCTATGACCACCTCCCTGGCAGACCCTGGGATTCTCCTCTGGACACAAGCTCTTCTCTACAGTGTGTATCTGCATGGAGATCCCCATCCCTTTAGGTGGAGACAGACTGTATTAAATTTGCTCGGAGCCAGTAGTTCCTCCTGGGTTACGTGGAGAGTTGAAGGGCATCTCCAAAGACTGTGAAAGGAAGGAGCTGCAGGCAGCAAAGAACAAAATGTGACTATGGGCAGGGAAAGTTCTGAATCTTCTTGCCAGACATCTCTCTGATGCATACACGACTGTTAGGATATTCCATGGCAGCAACAGAGAGGAATATCAGCCAAATAACTCTTTTTCCCCCAATCCTAGACAGCTGTGGGTACAGAAAAGGGATGCTGGGGTAGATTTCCCAGCATACTACCACATGTACATCGTGCCCACAGGGCATTTTAACACCAGGGATATATTTTTTTTGTTTATAACCATAGGAAACATGCATGAAATTATAGTGATGCTATTACTCCTAATCATTGCATCTTGTAATGTAATACCAGAATTTTTTTCTTTTTATGTTGTCAAAAATAACTAAAATCATTGATGGCTCACAGTTGTAATCCATTATTTCATGTCAATAACAGCACTAGATAGTTTATACAAAACCTCTACCATTTGGATGATTTGTTAAATTTTTAAAATAAGGGATGAATAACATTACGGCATTTATTCATAAATAAACAGGAAAAAAAAGCACTTCTTCCTCTCATTCTATTAATTGTAAAGATACGCAGTGCTTGCATCTTCACTTCCTACTGACATCATCTTTACCAAGAGCTGTCAGCAAAATGCAAAAATATAGATGGGGAATAACAGACAATTTGGTGAGCGCAACCAAATTTAAAGAGTTTGTGCTGTTGCCTTCAGCTATATATCACACATCATTATTCACCCTGAGAGGCATAAGCAGACGCATTAGCAGAAACCAGTTTCCCAAGACACAGCTGAACACACGACAGATGAAAAAGCAAAGTTTTCCTGCACTTGCTTCAACTGCAACTTATTTTTAAAAATAAGTTAAAAAAAGAAGAATCTGAGCATAGCCGTATGACTTACTGCCCCCTCAAGCAACAGCAAGCATGATTCAGAAGAAACGCAGCAAAAAACCTGTAATTAAATGCAAAAGAAAGGACCCATAGGTAAAATCCAACATTAGTTCAAACCAAAAGTCTGAACAATATATAAACAGGCTCAATAAGAAGGGTATACAGCGTGTATCCTGAATTACATGGAAGAGCCAGCCCTCTTGTTAATGTATCTAAAGAAAAGCGGCTTAGAGAGGTCAGTGCAGAGGTGTCTGAAATACCTTACGGTCTGACAAGCACTACCTGTTCCCTCTTGCTAATATGATGGAAAATCTTTTCATTTTTAAAAGGTCTAGCCCATTGAAAGTGTCAGCAAAATTAATCTTAATCAGCAAAGGAAAACCTGCAATCACTAGCTGCCAGCCATCACATCTCCTGGAAGACAGTGCCCATTGCTTGTCTCTGCCACTGAATCTCTGTTGTCAAGAGCAACTGGTAGCATTAGAAGTAAGAGAAAAAAAAGCAAGAGGCAAGTGCTTCTTTGCAGCCAGTAGAAGAATCCACAAAGCAGAGAAGGTGCCCTTTCAAGAGGACTTCTGCGGCTTCAATGTCTCCAAAACTTACCTCACCTAACCACAAAGGGCTCAAGACTCACTGTGAGAGACTGTCTTTGCTGAGACACTAATTTCTCATGATCTCTCAGGTGCAAGCTGCAGTTCCACCATATTAAGCAAAGGAAATGTTCCTTCAACAAGGCGAAAAAAATATAATCACCTCATCAGGCAGGGACTCTCCTCAGTAAGTCATTCTCCATGGACTGAAATTTCTACAGAGCTACATTTTCTTCTGAGTGTAATATTCACAAATAAGCAAACTAATTTTCAACCTTATGCTGCAAGTTAAGCTTAGCTAAAAGGAAGTACTGTAGGCTGGGTGAGGTTATTGAGCTTTCCCAGACCCCAAAGATCTTGTGCCACAGAGTCTTCCCAAGTGAAAAAAAGTTCCTCCACACTAGCTAGCTGGGAATAAAAAAAAAAAAAATACTCAAGGCACTAGCAACAGCTAAATCTACAATTTCTTTTCTACTTATTTGGGGAGGCGACGATCTTAATTATGTTCAGAAAGATAAGAGTCCAGAACAAAGCAGGCACAAGTACCAACCCCTTGGTTGAACCGGACGTAACAGCACAGGGGCAGATCCAGCTCAGGGATCAGGTAGCTGTTCTGCTCCTGCAGCCTCTCTAAATTCTTTTTTTATTATTATTAAGTCCTTTTTTCTTTGGATTTGAAATTCAAAATAGCTGCTAAAGTCAAAACTATTCATCTGCTCACAAATGACCCCTGTAACACTTACTTCATTCCCTGCTAACTAACCTCACTCATAAATCTCAGACAAGAGGAAGGGCTACACAAAAGACAGGTGAAAATGAGAATTAGGTAGATAAAAGAAAAGTGTTGAAAGCCTAGGAAGAAGCTGTCATTTTAAAAAAAATACAAAAGCATTTTAATATCTAAATGTAGGGTAAAATTTTAAACTATTTCAAATGCAACATGACCCGAAACATTCCAGCTTTTTTTCTTTACTCTTAATGTTGTGGAGATATAGTTAACGGAGGGGTGCATTTGCCCAACAGTAATGCCAACTCCAACAGCAAACATAGCAGATGGCTTCCTCCAAAAGCTACTTGACCTAAAGGGAGACATCCATTCGGTACAGGGGCACAACATGTCTGACTCCAAAAGGAAGTTCATGGCAATATGGAATATCGAAGCTGAGCCTGGGGAAAAAGGTGGAAAGTTGTTTAAATTTGTTTCTCACTATTGAAGCTTGTCTTTATTGGCTATAAATTAATTTTTCACCAAGTTGAGTCTGTTTTGTCTGTGGTGGCAATTGCTAAGCCATGTCCCTGCCTTTATCTCAACCCACAAGATTTTACATCTTATTTTCTCCCCGGGTCCTGCTGAGGAGGGGAAATGAGAGAGAAGTCGGGTGGGCAAATGGCAGCTGGGCAAGGTCAACCCACCACAGGGCTGCAGTACAGGTGGCTGCTTCAGCGTGGTCTCCTCACGGGCTGAGGGGAGATGCCCACTTTAGCACCTGGAGATCCTCCTCCTCCCTTCTCTACCCTGGGTGCTCAGAGGGCTGTTTCTCATACTTTTCTCCTCACTGACGTGCAGCATTTTGCCAAATGTGGTGCAGCATTTGGCACCACAGAGGTGCCACCAGCGGTGCTGAGGGGCCCAGCCGGGCCATGTGAATCCCCCGGCTGTGTCTAGCCTGGCCTGTGAAGAGAAGAACCTGGCTTCCCCTCACAGAGGCCACCCCTGCAGCCAACACCTTGCCTCTAAAACCCAATACACAAATATACCATCAAGAATAAGAGCAACATCCCCGTTTCCCCCCAGAGATGCAGCGCTATCTTTCTGCAAGCTCAAAATGTACCTCAGAGAACTGTGGCATTCCGACAAGCCATAAACTGCCAAGCTCCTGCTATAGCTACCGCCACAGCAAGGACGGAGTCCATTACCTAAAAACTTTCTCTCACACAAGGAAGACATGAGAGCTGACGGGACCTCTTTCATGTAAAGGGAAACCTTTAAAACAAGTAACAAAGAGTGGTCTCAGGACAGGACCATCCTCCTCCTGCAGATTTTCCTTGTGTGGAGACAGGGCAACCCCCGCTGATCACCCGCATCCACCTGAACAATCTCTGGAAACAATGACTCACACCTGGATATTCAAACAATGAATCTGCCAGAAAGGGCTTTATTTTTCCCCCCATAAAACATTACTGAGAAGTATGGCTCCCAATCCAGCAAGGAATGGGCCTAATTTTATGTCTGAGCAATGCAGAAGGCAATCACCTGCAGCACATTCATGGCCCCTCCTGATTTACAACTGAGAATGAAGCAGAAATCCCTGGGGTTTGGGTGGAGGTGGTGGGGTTTTTTTGTTTTGTTTTGGTTGGCTTTTTTTAGGGTTTCCAATTCTACGGTCGAAATTTGAGGAAAGTGTTCCTCTTCCTTCTCTGTGCGCTGCAACCGTGATGTGATTTGCCGAGTGCATTTATAAAAGACAAACTCTCAAAGAAAAAAAACATCGAAGGCCAAAAAAGTAAACAGGCACTCACACATGCTAGTATGTTCTTAGCCATGTCTATCTGTGGGAATTTGATGGATTTTCTCTTTCTACCAAGCATCAGCAAAGGGATGAGACCTCCCATTCAGGTATATAGGGCTACTGAAACAAAGGATAGCAGCAGCAAAATAAATAAACAAACATCAGCTCCCACTATTTCAAAACATTTCACAGACACACCATTTTGGCCCCTACTCTCGCTAAGAGAAAGCTGAGATACTCCAATACTCTCTGCTCCCTCCAGGGTGCAAATGTAAATGAATGGTATCTTCATGGCTTGCACCATTTTGACATCCCGTTGCTGAGTGAAGCATCCAGAGAGCCATAATGCATTATACAGAGGCCTCTTGTAAGCTGTTGTGCAGTCACTTGAGTTTTCTTCTCTTTACAATCACTAGAGCTTGCAACACATTAACCTGCTTTGAACTCCTTCCCTCCTCACCAACTCATCTCCTTTCAGGCAAAGAGAAACCACAAGTATGCCAAAGATGCTCCTTGGAGCCTCATCTTCTCAAGAAGGCTTTCCCACTCCACGTGACACACAACTTAAACAAAAGCAACAATACATGTGTGCGGAGGCAGAGTGAAGTTGAGCGCCAGCTCCCACTCCTGTGGGGAGTCACGTGCCCGCTTAACCAGGTGTGTTACTGAAATACCTTAACAGAAGAGGTGAGATTAAAAGGGGGCACCACAGGCAGAGAGAATGGCTACGTCCTTGCTCTCACCATTGTGAAGAGGAAGAAAGCACACTCCTCTGCAAAGGCAGCCTTGCAGGTAAAGGATCCTGCCCTTGTTTTAACTCCCACGTGTAGAAGGAACAGGGTAGTGAGCAGATTTAATCATAGCCCGAAGGATGACAAACAGGCATCACACAGAAAATGATTACAAACATGCCATCCTGTTTTGATAGCAGCAGTGTTGCCATCCTGAGTTTTTCTTCTTTGCTGTGAAAGCAACGGTTTTCACCCAGCGCCAGACAGCTGGTCCCATGGGGTTCTACTTTCACAGCTTAAAAAGCAACAGCAGACTAAAGCTCATGCACAGAGCTAGAAACCGCGACATGGCTGTCCACTAAAGGGTTAAAGCATAGTGGACAAGGAAAAAAAAAAATCCAAAACATAGATTTATATTTCCCACAGCTGCTTTCAAATTCCTGTCTCCTCCCTTTTTTAAGAGTCTATTCCACTATTTTTTAATCGCAACAAAAGATCAAACACAACACCGTCTTAGTTTTAAGAATTACTTTGATTCAAAGGCCTCTCTAAGCGAGTGCATAATTAAACCAGAGGGAGGGGTGATTTTTAATTTTATCTTTTTAAAAATCAATACAATTACACTAGTTATAATCCCCTAAGGTAAATGGGGGGGATAGTGGTAGGAAGGTGCCTTATACTGCTAATAGCCTATTCACCTTCCCGCATGAGAGCTGGACCGCTGTAAGGCAGCATTACCACGCTACAGCTACCCCGGCATTAGGGCCATGCACGGCTATATTTGTAACAACTGTACCATTAACTCAGACTGAGTCGAAGCCAGGCAACCCTCTAGTTTGCTTTTTACTCTTCATCAAGGCTGTAGAAGCCCACTGCCAGCCCGACGTTAGGAAAACCTCTGGTGTGACCGCAGCTCCGGGCTGGAGTCCAGGGCAGCAGGGTGGTGCCAGCCAAAAGCCCTTTGCCCGGCCACAGCGGTGCTGGCCCAGCTCCACTCCTCTTAGGGGCTTATATTTCACCAGAGCTGAGGCACAAGGGATGAAGGGCCAGAAAAAACCCGTGCTGATAAACAGCTGGTTTGGCAGCAGCGGGAACGCTCTCAGAGCAGAGTACGCAGCAAGGGCCTGTTGGCAAGGGGCTGCTTTTACACACCTGGCTTCTCACATCATGATGGATGCCCAAAATGGAAAACGCAGATGGGCCTCACAGCCTCCATCCAGCCACCCTTCCCTGTTCATTGGGGCATTTCAACATGTGTTAACTTTAAGCTTGTTCTTAAATCCCACCAATTTAGATAGGACTTAATTACATGCTTCAGTGTTTTTCTCAGCTGGGAGAAGTGTAAATACATACTTAGTATGGTTTGATGAACTGGCACCCAAGACAAATAAGACCGATTTTGCTAAGCTAATATCAGGACTCCAACATGTAAAGAAACACACCTTAAGGAAAGATTTCTACCATGACACGTAAAGGTTCTTTTCTTCAGCGAGTAAGTGCCTATTTCAAGTTTACCTTGCAAATTTGTCCACTTTATCCCTTGTGTTGTGTTTGAGCAGAAAATTGCAAAAAATTAAAAGGACTTTTCCAGGTCTCCCAGAAGAGATGAGGGAATATAAGCATAAGACTTGACTACACAGCCAGAAAAGCTCTGCACATCACACTGTCTTGTGTCTTCAACACCATGATCATCAGCTACGCTCCCAGGATGCAAGAACCAACTGAAGATTTTAGCATATAATCTGGTTGAGTACTCCACAGGATTATGTTATCCGTTAAAATCAGGTGCTCCTTTCATTTGATTGCAAACAGTACTGCCAAAGGAAGAAGTCTGAGAATAAAAATACAGAACAAGCTATTACAGATGAAATTAGATCACTAGGACCAGGAAAGGAAATCAAACTATTATTTAGGTTTGTCATTTTATTCATGGGAGATCAAAATGAAAAGATAAAAAAAAAATCCCAATACCATATGACAGAAATACACATTATTGCATTGCTCATGTGATATTAATAAAAGTAATAAAGACCATAAAGCTGAGAAATCTGCAGAATAGCTTTAAATATAACTGAGATTACCCATTTTATTGGCCAACATCATCTTCATTTAGAACTAATAAATATACCACACAAGAAACTGCAAATAAAGCAGTTCTACAGAACTCAAATGTATCTTTAAGCAAAAAAAAAAGTTATAAAATAGAGCTGTTTTAAAAAATTAACCAATAAATAAATCCCCACATCTGTTGCAATTGTATCAGTTTGCAATGAGATTTAATTTTGTTGGCAGGGACATAAGAACTTTGGGCATGCATATGATGAAAATAATGAAATCCAGCTTCACCCATCAGACTTTAAAAAAGAAAAAAAAAATGATGATAACAATGAAAGCTGGTGCCCCTTAGTGGAACCACAGATTTAATAGAAACCATGTTTCTATGCTGCCTACAGCCAGGAGCAGATGAAAGACACTTGTGCGATTAGTTAACAAGTGGTCATTTAATCTTCCCCAACAAACCCTCCTTTTCAATTTCAGGTTCTCCTGTTACCACTCAATGTTTGAATGCCTTGTTCGGATGTGGACCCAGCTCTGCACAGATCACATAAGTCTGCATTCCTAGGAAGAATGCAGATCCCTTTACTTTTGCCAGTAAAACTAGCAAGTACTTCACTGACTCTGAATGGCAGAAATGTCTTACAAGGATGATGTTAGATTCATGATTTACAAAAACAACCTTATTCCTCTATACATGAGGCTTCCAGTACACAGGAGGTACACAAACCACTTCACCCAAATCCCCCACCTGAGTGGCTCCAGGGTACAGACACTGAAAAATGTTGTTACAAAATAAAAATTCACCATGAATCTGCTACTCCATGGACTTGCTCCATGCCCTTACTATACAGTAAATGTCAGGGAGCTCATCTTTTTTTCAAAGACCAAGAAGTTATTTTGATTTATCTCCTATTTACCTGAAAGTAAGAACTTAAACATGGACAGCATCTCAAGAGAGCACAGCACACAGCATGTAAGCACATGCTTCAAAGCTAAAAGAAGCAAAACCGGGTTCATGAAGTTATACGCTATGCAATATTCTCTTCAGTGCTTATGGCTGGTATTAACCCTGAGTTTTCAATAAGGGTTTTGACTTGCAAAGCACCCTTTATGATCACAGCCTCATCAGAATTAAAAAAGGGAGCACGTGATCTCTAACTTGAGCCTCCAAATTGGTCTGGCTCTTTGTTCTCACCCTATTATTTAACTTGCGAGAGAAGTCCTCACATTATAGCAGTGTATAATTTTTAATACTCGCATTTAAACTACATCCTCTTAAAAGGGAACTTCTGGTTGTATTACGCCTTGTAAGTACAATTCATTATATAAAACAGGAAAAAAGAAAGTCTTCTCTTGCTTCCCCCCCCCGCCCCCCCATCTCATCACTTCATGAAAAATTACTCAAAAATGCCTTTAAGGCCAAGGAACACACTCTCAGTCATTTGGTTTCCAGCCATTGACTTTTAAATGGATTGCTGGAAGCAGTGTAAATTTCTTAAATTCCACAACAGTAGCAAGCTACTGAGCCTCCGTTTCGTCTCAACTGCTCAATTTATGCTCCAGCACACATTACTGCAGATATGACCTCTTCCATCACCGACCAGTGACGTTGCCAGTATTAATGCAAACAGCCTTGCTCTATAGCTACGTGTGAACAAATCAGTTCAACTCATCTTGAATTGACATTAGAGGGTCCCAATTAGCATCTAGAAAGGTTTAGAGGAAGTATTTTTAGCTGTCCTAGACTGAAATAATCAACATTTCTCCCGTCTAGCATTTGTGTTTCAAGTTTGAGGGCTCACATACTGATTATTCACTGTTTAGTTCTGCTCTGAAAATCAGAAATAGTCATATTCCAGATTAATATCTTCTCTGATTAGTCAGTGAAGTTACAGATAGAGGTTTTGAGCACAAGTTAATAAGACACTGGAGCAGAAGTCTGTGTAGTTTGAACCTCATTTAGCATAGCTCTTAATAACATATCTGCACTGCGCAGGCTTCTTGTGTGTTTTGCTTAACAAGAGCTCTTAAGAACAAGAATTATTTTATAATTCAGGAGATGTCTTTTTTTTTTTCTTCATTTGTGTATTACTCAAAAATCACAAATTAAACTCACAGTGTTGCTCCTTTGCCCCAGGAATTCTATTTGACATTCATACCTCTGAATGAGTGCTGCTCAGGTGAAGCAATAAGGACTTACGAAGATGCAACTTGTCTTTCAAAGAAAAATGCCCACATTTCCTAAAAGCTGGGGTCCAAGCCACTATGGAGCACTGTTGGTCACAGGTTCAGAGGCAGTAGGGTCACACAGCCTGCAGCACATAATCTCACACTGCATGTTGCTCTCTTTTCTTTCCCAATGTAAATTAATGCTTCTTTGCAATCCCTCAAGAGATTTACAAATTCAGTTTTCACCTCTGACTGTACCTGATGTGAACAATCAGAACAAGCCAAAGATACAGTCTTCATGGTATTTACGTTTACATACAGTAAATCCCACAAGACCAAAGAGAATGACCAAAGGCCATAATTTTCAAAGCTGCTGCTCTCTATCACCTCAAAACCCTAAATCCCTGAGGGTTTCCCACCACCCCTTAGGGACTGAGGGGCACATCTTCCAGCCTAAGCAAAACCATCACTAGAATGAAACAAGCAGCAGAGGAATAATTATGTGTATGAACATAAGACACTTAGCTACTGTACAGGACTAAGAGACATCCATGACATCTGTATTCTGTATAAGGATTTTTACAAGTAAATTAATAAATAAAGTCAGTGTGCAGAAACTGCTGTTCTCCACGAGAGGGCACTTTTTAAAAACCTAAGGCAGAAAACCCCTACTTAAAAGCAGATGCTGTTCCAGGGAGGAAAGAAAGGGGTCCGGGGATGAAGCAGATAAGTGCTCAGAAAAGAGCCAAGATAAAGATTAAAAATACCTGAAGTGTCAATAAGAGCACTGAAGCTTGAGACAGGACAAACATTCATGTGACGGACTGATCGTTTCTTCACTGGCACCGGTGCCGTGTGGACACTAAAGGCACTTCACATGTCTGCTGTCATCTAGAAATGTCAACTGCAATTTCAAAATGCTCACAAAGTCAAGACATCTTAGCGAGCAAACAATTTATGCAGTTAAACTGCCCTCAAAAGTACCAATATTAAAATATTCTAGGAAAAGAAACATTCACCTTTCCCTTAAACTCCAGAATAACATAAGCTACCCTGCCAGCTTTGCTTCTGAGCTGCATTTGTCAAGAACAGGCTGGAAACCCACTGCAGACAGGGCAGAAGCGTGTTTCTGTTCCAAATGTTTAACATTAGCTGAGAAAGTAGATCTGCAGAAAGGTCATTATTTCATATTAGGTGTCTGTAAAAGTATCTTGCATAGATTCAGGCCTCTTTTGCTACAATTCTTTTGAATGTACAAGACAGTCTATCACCTGATTTAATAAATACTGGATAATAACGCAGAGCCGCTGAAAGCTATAAGGATATATTTTTTCCTATATTCGCAATACTATATAACACAAATAAATATTAGCATTTCCTCAAAACTGTATGAAAAGCATTGCAAATAAAAGGTATTCCTTTACAACACAATATAAAATTACACATTATTTTAACAAGTGGCTGGGGAATACATCAAGTATATTCAACCTAAAAGGAAAAAGAATGTTTTGTTTCAACGATTTTTAAAGCACATGATTTGAACACAGGTCCAGTTATTGTTCTTTTTTGATTAGAGGGAAAACGGTGATTATTTTTTTTTCCCTTGGCAAATACATTTGCTCAAAAATTGAACAGCCAATACCAGCTCCAGTAATTTTACTCCTTACTCCATGTCATCCCATTCAGGGTTTTCCACATCAATTTGCCTGCTAATAAACCTTTTGAAAACATTTCAAAGGAAACTTGCTCTCCTCAGTCGCTCTCAGATTTCTACAAGCCTGACATCAGGACTGTGTATAATGAAACAATTAACAATGACTCTCTTCTATTCCTTGCCACCACAAAGCCTGTTGACAATAAAAACCCTGTTGATAATAAAACCTCAGCATTTGTGTCAGACTAGCTTTATATTGAAATATTGCTGTGTACAACACTAAGGAAACCAGCCATTATAATTCCACTCGTAAGGAAATCTGATGAATTCAGCAGGACTTCCCACACTAGAGCAGTCATTCAAACACGTATTGGCAGAACAATGAATGTAAGCCAAACTACATAACAGTCCTATTAACGCCAAAATTATCTAGCAGCAAAGGGCTATGAGAAGCAACATCTGGCTGGCAAAGACAAAGGGCTGATGCTCAGTTTTTCCTTAAATTGAGGCTGCCAGAGGATATTTTTTGTTCCACACCAGACCCAGGGGCACAACAAAAACTGCCACAAGCAAGCCCAGGGAACTCAGCTGCTGTGTGCCACAACCTGTGCTTCTCTGTGGGATGTTCCTATACCAATAGACACCTATGGCAAGCACTTAGCAGGTTAGGAAAGCTCTTCAGGAGATGGTATGCATCAAAATTAATGGATCCTATGCCCACAAAAAGAAGGATGAGTGTTTTCCTTAGTCTTATGAGGTCAGAAAGTACGTGAATGGAAATACTAAATAGTTTTGTCTCCTAAATGTCAAAACAATTTCAAAACAAAACAATGAAGCAAAAATATCCCATCATGATTACAGAGCTTATTCACCATCTCCAGAAGATGGTACTGTAGTTTGGAGGTTACCACCTACCCTGTCTTTCTTCTGGAGCTCACCATCTTCCTAGCAGACTTCAGCACAGAGGTTGCATCTAAGGCGACACTTCAGAGACTGGCTCATTAGAAAGAAACCAAGGGTTGAATATAGGACTGTCCATAGCAGACCCAGTGCACCCGTGCTCCATCTGCTCCAGGAACCTCTTGGGCAGCAAAACATCCACTGGGATAACCACAACTCCTCACCATATGGTCTACGACACAGAGCCACAGAGATCTACACAGAGCTCACGACCTAACCAAGACCCAGCAAGCCTAGACGTGAGTCTTAACTCACACACTCCAAACAGGTTTCCAGACATCCCCCAGCCACCAATGTCCTCCCTAATCACTTCCCAGTGTTTCCCCCTTCCTTGCAGGCTTAACTGATGGCAAACCAGTTTGCCATTAAGCCTCCAGGGTTCAGGTCTGCAGCAGACCTAGCAGCAGCACTATTTCACTGCACCTATAAAAATCAGAGCCTTTGAACTGGACTTGCTTCAGCCCTAGACTGGTAGTGGCTGATGTCAGGAAAAGGGCTGACGAGCGATTCAAGGGAGGCCTGGGCCCCTCAGCCAGCTCCAGCCTGACACATTTGGCACCATTTGCAGCAGGAGCAGCCGTGCAGCAAGCCCAGCTCCACTAGACTTCCATCGGGCCCACCACACTCAGCAGAAACGCCAGTCATCTCCTTTGGTGGCCAACCTCTAAGCCAGCTTTTGCGCACAGGCTGAGCTCACAGGGCCATGCGCGTTTAAGCTGCCCAAGGCAGGATTGTCACCTACTCACATGACTGTAAAACGACCTTGATGTTAGGAGCCTGGTTAAAGTCCTTACATGGTACAGGAACACCTAGCTATGCTGAATTCAAGGCGTACAGCTCCACATCTGCAAGGGATGCAAGGATTTCTTGGCAAACAGTTGCCACTTTATCTAAATAACGAATAAAAACTCCAACAGTGCAAAGTGTATTCACCATTTGGGACCATCACGACAACATCTCGCTCCAACAGATCTCGGGCACATGCACTGAAACAACAATACTGCTCTTATCGTGTACTGGCTGCTATACTCATCTACCCTGACAAGGGGCACTTCCACTTACAGCTAGGAAAATTCAGTGGAATTTATCTATAGAACTATTGCACTAGATATTGTTTAAAATATACAATGTTATGTGACTCTCTATGGAGAGTCACACACCTGGGATAGAAGGCGATAAATAAATATAGGTGTGAAAGAAAATATTATAGAGCATCAAGGCCACATTCTGGTTTGTACAACTTTTGTTTAAACTTTGGAGCTAATTAGTGTCTTCTTGGTACACCATATGCAGACGGGGCAGGCAACAGGCATCCTTAGTGCTACAATGAAAAATTGCTTAAGTGGAAATATTTAGCTGAAAACCGCGACAGATTCAGCAAGAGACCGTCCCTGGAGTCACAGTGGTCCTGGCTCCAGAGGGAGCCACTGTCTCGCTTTTGCGGTGCCAGCAAGAGGCCGGCACACAGAAAACAGCAACAGCTTAACCACCAAAAAGGCTTTCCAGTGAAAAAGCAGAGAACATACAAGGGGGGGTGTCTCTTCTGCATTGTGTCGAATAGTGCCATGACGGCTACTTCCCCAATAATAAGTGACAGCAATCATGTGCGCTGTACTATTGTGATCAAAACAATAAAAGCTTGCTTTCTAAAGAACACAAATAGATGAGTGTTCCAGAGGGGAGTGAGCGTGGCTGCATGCATGCACGTGTGTAGCAAAAGAGCAGTTTACATTCAAGATACATGCTATGGGTTTGAAAGCCCCCCCCCCGGGGTGAAAGAGCCTGCAGAAGAACAAACCAAACACAGCCTGCAAAAAGGTAACTGAGAAGAAAAACCCATTGGAAAGAACTGCAAATGAAGACGTAAGAGCTTCTTCTACTCCATTCTCCCCAAACACCTGTAATGTTTTTTCCTTGTGAATCAAGAGAACAAGGCATCCTTTTGTAATTGCTCGAACTGTGCTGAATTTGGATCGTGCTCAGCTGGATGGCTTCTGATCATTCTGGGCACACAAAGCAGATGAGAAATGAGCAGACTGGGAGGGTCAGAAAGGTGAATCTGCACACCTTGACATCAATGGAGCATAAAGCCAAGAGCAAAGACACAAGTCCAATATTTCCCAGAGGAACAATTCCTGGAGGAGTAAGTATATCCTCACTGCAGCAAGGAATGGGATCAATTCTTGGGAGATATATCCAAGGTAGCTGTAAAACAGCTTCCTTAAGGGCCCACCAAGCTCCCTGGGGGGGGTGCTACTGCCTACAGTAAGCTCTATAGCCAGGTGTTAATCAGCACCCAACCTAGCTAAACTTCAAAGACCACCTACTTCATCTCCGTAAGTTACAGCACCAACTTGGCTGCATGTGACATTCACGGCCACATTCCATCCTGAAGCTTCCCTAGATTCACTGCCCCTTCCCTTGTGGAGGGGAATGGTCTGTCTCAAAGCTACATGAACTCTAATCCAGAGCACAGCGCTTGCCTTGATCTCTTCTCAAAAGTCAAAGTGTGGAGGGGTGGGTGACTTATGGGCAGACATAGTCCAAATACATTTTCTCTTTTACAGTGGTCCAAGGACAGCCGCCAACTAAAATCAAAGTTTTGTGGTTTTCTGTCTGCATAGCAGCAGTCAGCCTTTGTGAGTGGAAACTAAATCCCAGAGACGCACAAGAGCCAGGCTGGCAAATGCTCCGGCTTCCAGCAAAGCAAGAGAGCGCGCTTTGCAGATAATAAAGCAACGCGACGCAAGTTAGAGAGGCTGGTTTAACTCTACCTGCTGCTTACCATTAAATAAGACGTGCATCTCTGCTACAGCTCATTCAATGGAAGCCTAACGGATGCAAGTTTAATATATCACTAACCAGGACTTAGCAGACAAGCACACTGATTTTTTCTCAGAGACGACTGCCAAAGGAGTGCTCCCGATTCAATGTGCGTAATACGCCGAGGCTGCACAGAGCAGCAGGAGAGAGGCACCCAGGTCCTCACTTCCAGCAAACATGGTACGTGCCAAAACTCAGCCTCCTCCACTCCTATTAATGCCAGCCTCTCAAACACCTCCTGATAGCAGGACATCCATCAGGAGCTGGTTATAGCCTGCACCCAGTCAGGTGAGAGTGGCCAAGCAGAGCAGGAATGTAATAAACCACACGGACACCATAAGGCAGGGAATTGGTGGCTGCCAGCTCTGCTCTGCCCTATGAGCAAGGTCAGAGAGAGCTTTGCTGTCCACAAGCTACTTTATGCTCCAAAGGGGAGCACAACAGGAGCACATGCTGAGCACGGGGATGCTCACCCCTTCCCATGGGAAACTTTGTAGGGCAAGCAAAGCTCAATAGCAGCTTCACAAGTTCTTCTTTGATGTCTGTCTCTCACCACTGGCTTAGGCAGGCAAATTGGAAGCGGAGCAAAACTGGACCACTCGATATCCTGACACGCAGCCAACCACCACCTGAAAAAAGGCTTTGCTTTAACTTCTTCACCAGCTCTCTTCCCACCACATCAATAGCCCTTCTCATGCAGGAGGGAGGAGAAAGATCTCACCAGGAATTCTGCTCTGTGAAGGGAATGTGGCTGACCTCCAGCACCCCCCAAGTGCAGCATTCCTATTTTGTGTTATGCAATGAAAATGCTTCCACTAGGTACCTAATACATGAGTCAGTATTGCTAATTGCGTGCTCACAGGTAAAGATCTACTGCTAAAAGAGAGAGCAGCAAAAAGCCCCATGAGCTACATCTCCTTTCACTGCAGCCTTCCTAGGTCCCCTCTGCAAGATAACAGGATGGGGGACTACAGACCCAAACGTATTCTTTTGCTCTGGAACAGATCAATAGCTTTATTTTTCCTCAGGTCAGAATGTTGTTGTGATGTAACACTGTTTTCACTAGCACTCGTTACACAACCATGAGCATTTTGGGCAGAAATTCCACAGGAGAAGGATTATGTTACTGGCTGGATGCATTTACTATATCAAGCAGAATAAAATCTAAGAAACGCAATACGTGTGTTCAAACGAAAAGCTGCCTTTACTCAAGCAGAGAAGATAAAGACCGTAAAACATATAAACAGGAAAAACTAATTATAAAAATCAAAGCCCTTTTGAGCGGTCTGGATGGTCATTTGGAAATAAATCTCTATTCTTAATGCCCCAAAACGCCTGCTATGTCAAGCTTATTGCTAGAATAAAGGCCGCTTATAAAGATAAGTTTCTTTCATTAATATACAGTGATGTATTTATATAAAGAAGTACCAGACAGAGAGCAAGACTTTTTTCCTTCCTTTGCCACCAACATGCTGTTGAATCAACCCTCCTTAAAAGACATGATCTGCAGGATTAAGAGAAAATTGAGTAGCTCACAGGGAAAAAAAAAAAGGATGACAAATGAAAAGCTTGGCTTGACATGTTAATCTCTTGCTTTAATTATTGTGTTTAATGTCAATTGGAGAGAAAAAGAAATAAAAGACTACAACAAAGCTGTGTGTCCTGGATGCAGCATACTCAGCAGGACTTCTGCCAAAAAGCACAATGTTTTTATCAAAACAGCTTCTGATTAAGCTTTCCCTCTCCCTCTGACAGTCCTGTAAGTTTTCATTTCTGAATTAGAGCCAAATTAGCCACCCATTCCAAGGGCTAACGCTCTTGGAAGCCTTATTATGGTAGCTATCTGCTCAGAGCTGCTACGTGTAAACTTAAACATACAACAAACCCCAGTTCATTATGCCAATACTACATAAAAGAGATAAGATAGTATTTCTTTTGACTGTGCAAAGTCACTGGTAGCGCAGAGAGCTGTGGCAGACGTAAGCCTTGCTTGTACTCTGGCGAGCTAAGCTTGGAAGTAAGAGGGACAAGCCCTCCACTGCCAGAACCGAGTCTCAACTCTGCCTCCTGGCACTGCAGAACGACAGGCTGCACCTTCCACTTGAACCTCCCCATCAGTAATCTGAGAGAGAAATGCTGGCTATAGCTGAATGCTGGTTTTGGTTGATTGACAACCTTAGGATTAAAAAAAAAGAGAGAGAGAGAAAAAAAACATGTCTCCCTTTTGTACTATTTGATCCAGTTTCTTGTAAACAACCCCATTACAGCAGTAGGTATCTGACCAGTACTTCATACCAGAGGGAATTGCATTCATCACTGCCTCATCTGTGTGAATCTTGGAGGCACTAGGAATCACAGCAGTCCTGGAGATTAAATGCTTCAAAAAGAAACAAACGTGATACCATCATTTTCCCTTAAACAAAGGGAAAACCAGTAAGCATAAAATGGAGGGATCAAGTCAACTGGACTGCTCTTAACCAAAAGGACTGCAAGCTTTGGCACTGGGTCTGACACTGCACCAGGACAAGCGAGGTCTCCAAGGCCTTCCATCCTTTCCTTTACCAACAACTGCCATGTGGAGGAGGGCTGACCACAGCCTGCTCCCTGCACACTCAGATCTGAAATCCAAACAGCTCTGAATCCCAACCCACTGAGATCTGCACCTCCTTCTGACCTTCAGGCTGGCCAGGGGCTCCTAACCATCATTTTCCTCGCTCATGAGGTTTCCAATATACTTCACTCAAACTCTGGAGTACAAGAAGGTAGGACAGGACTGTGTGCTTGCAGCACAAAACGAGGCAACTTTTTGAGCAAACATTCAGAGAAGTGGTAGAATGAGTGGTCCTTACCTCTTCCCCAACTACTGCTACATTTTAAGGGAAGGACCCCACAATTTCTGTAGCAATACTTCTCTTGGAGGAAGTCAGCAAAGCATTTCACGAAGGGGAGTACAAAGCACTCTTTGCAGCACTCTTCAAATATGTTAACAGAATTGGCATCATTTGGCACTACAATCAAAGAAATGAGACAGAGAGGCCATGTCTCACTTGCACGAGGTCACGCTCTTCTTGAACTGTCAGACCCAAACCTCTTCCCCACCCCACAGCCTGTTGCCATCAGCTTACGCCACCTCTCAGTCGAGCTGCACGGATTCATTAGTGCTGTAATAACTTTTGTTATCTGGCTGTTTTTTCTGCAGCGCATCTCTGAGGCATAAACCAAGCCTAGAAAAAAACTAATTAGCGTAGACATCACTCCAATGCAATTCACAATGTTAACAGCCTCTAAGTTTTCAGGAGGGAGTGCAGAAAGCGATAAACGCTGGTACACTGAGAACTAATGAAACCTCTGAAAATGCTTGTGGTAGGAGGACCCTATTGTATAAGGATTTAGATTTGAAAGACCATAAGGAAGAGCTTTTTAATTACAATAATATATGTAAAGACAACTGTTACTTTGGTACTGTGCTTGTTTAAGGCTTTATTGTTAATTAGTTTACATTAAGAAGCAGAAGATATTTGAGGGAAAAAAAAACACAAAAGGTTATTTGGTCTAAATATTAGCATTTGTCTGTTAATTTTGATAGAAGCTCACTCATGCACCGTACCACAGTTCAAAACTGAGGATGAGAAAAACTTTTCTCTTTGTCTTGCTCACTATGGAATTTGCAAAATGCAGATTACGCCATGTAGAGCAGACACAACTATTGCAACTATTTCCCTAATATTTCCATAAATGTTTCTCATTAAAGCACTGGCATAGGATGGAAAAGCAGCAATACATGACTGAGCTTCAACCAGAGCTCAGCTGAAGGTCAACCGGTCCCATATAACAGCAGTGCAATTCCCAATCTGCTCTGCCAGCTTAGCTTCCCAGGAGCTGGGAGGTACCCAGGCTCCCGATAGCCTGGCGTGGTCTTCCAACCCAGCCTCACTAACACAAAGATGCTTGGCTACATCTTTTGGGAATAGGGAGAGTAGTTTCTAAGAGGGTTCATGGGGCAAACTGGGTTTGTTCTTGGGCACTAATTGTATTTGAAACAACATGACCTGTGTTCTTAACAGTGAAGACATTCTCTGCATTTGTAAGTACAGCAAACAGGCTTAGAAGGCAGAGTTACCGGCATTTCAGTGCCTCATTTGCAGAGGGTAAGAAGTTCACCCTAATGAGAAGGCTTCACAATAGCAAATGAAAGGATAATCTAACTCCCATTTTGAAAGGCTTCACTGTTTTCTCATTACAGCTTTCTCCCTAAAAGAGCTGCAAATCTCAGCATAGTCTGGGGAATTCAAGAAACAATCTCAAGACCTGAAGTCCAAAAACGCTGATATAGCAACTAATCTTACACCAACCAGCACCCGTTTTCCTATTGACCACTTCTGTCCATCAGTGGGCAAGATGCTGCCAAGAGAAAAGAAAACCGCATCCATTTGGTAATGCCATTTTATAAACCAGCCCAGCCTTTCTTTTTCTACAGCCTGGTCTAGCTAGTAGCCAATAAAAAAAAAAAAAAAAAAAAAAACAAACCAAAAATAATATCTTATAAGCTTGACATCTTTCACAGGCATAAATACCCCCTTCCTGGTATACAAGACTCCCGTGAACTCCAGCACAGTTGTAGAAAACAAGGTCAAATGTATTCAAAAGTTATTTTCCCTTTGAACCATGGTAAGCATAAAAGGTGGCAGCAGGTACTGTCATTGGCAGTTCCCAGCTCAGTGCCAAGTTATACATCACCCTGAAACAAACTATGATCTTGTAGCAGCTTGAGTACAAAAGCATGGAAATTTAGCCCAAAGAAAAAGTGTGTCAGGAGAGCTAGGATAGGTCTGCTAGTGATCAGCTGTGCAGCTATGGGCACCTCACTCTTCATCACCATGTCTTTGCCACCTCCTCCTAATTTCCCTGTCTCCCTTTTTTAAATTTAGATTCTGCAGGAGCATAAGCTTCTGCTGTCCTGTGCTCCAGAGAGTGCCTCAGCCTCTCCTTGCTAAAAGGACAACAAGGGAAAACAATTTATACACAGTTTAAACGCAGCTGCTAAATATAGTTCCCATTCTTCAATTGTCTTACAAACTGAAATAGAAAAAGGCACCTAGTTTTTTTCAAGATACTCAGCTTCTGCTAAAGCATAGCAAGAGACTGTTCTCTGTGCCTGGGAGCTTAATCTGTCTGCCATGAATTAAGATAGGGTAAAAAGCCTCAGAAGTGGCATAAGCCAAGCACCACAGAGTAGTTTTTGCCTTAACACCAGCATGCTCTTTAAGATAATATTAACACTGAAAATTCTCTCAAATGCTGATTCTCTTTTCTTTTTAAGAGTCAGTAATGAAAACCGTAAAGTTGAGAATCCATTTGAAGAAAAGATGCTGAGAACAAACCCATGGATATCCAAGGGTTAGAATAGTCAGACCTTCATTTTGAATTCTTCCTTCCAGCTATACATATGGCAGGGATAAGCCCCTTTACAACCGTCCTCTCTTCCTGAGCCAGTTTTTGAGGAAAGTGTAAGCACAAGTTCAGGAATATTACTAAAATGATGTTTACAGCTAGTCCTGGAAGATGTTTTATTATATATGAAAAATACCATTTTAATGTCCTATTAAAGATTTTTTCCAGAGTCACTGAGAAGACTTTCATGGTGCCCAGTGCTCTAATGAAAGAGTTTGAGGCTTTTTTTTTTAAAATGTTCATTAAAAACCTACAACAATGGCCCTGAAATGACAGTTTGGTACCACACCAACCTCACTCAGGATTAGCCTCTAAGTGGAGCTGTAACAATGAAGTAGTAGGAAAAAGAAAAAGGCCCAGAGGACTAAAATCACTGTCTTTTGATGCATATCTAGTGTCATCTCAACAAACGTCCTAGACACCTGACAAACACACATACAAGAGACTGCACACAAGCTGAAACCCATTAGATAAATCCATTACTCAACTACTAAGACAACATGTCTGTCCTCCTAAAGGCATTTTCTTCATTTGAAGAACAAATTTACTTTCTCCCAGCACATCAGAATTCAAGCTGCTGCTCCACCCAACATCACCTCTTTCACTTTCACACAATGAATGATTTTATTGAGCCAATTACAGATTTGGGAGTAACCCAAGAAGAGACAAGGACAGTTTTGCTTTGCAGGGAAAGTCTAGAGAGCATATACTAATGGTACACGGTGCCTTTGGACAGGATAAAGGACTACATGATGTGCCAAGGACCCCACCAGCTCCAAGCTTTCTATATGAAAGTATTTAAATTGATAATAAAATAGGCTTGGCCAGGAAGAGATACCTTTGGGTATTTCCTTTTAACTACTGCCAATTGATACTACACATTTTTCATTGATACTTGATGCAACTCTCATGCAACACCATCTTGCCTCTCCCAGGAGCCTCAGGGCTCCAGCACAAGGTGGAATATCCTTCAGAAATGAAAACACACTGCAGGCAAAAGCAGCAACACTGCTGATGATGACAGCAGGTACTTCTTCACTGCTCTGGCGATTTCATTTGACTACTGAAGAAGCCACAAAAGACCATGATCAGAGACTGGTTGCCAAAGACCATCTCCTTTAGAAAATTGTTCATCATCAGTCAACTGAAAAAATATACACGGGAGGAAATTCACATTTGTGTTTGCCTGCTTAGCCTGTAAAAACTGAGTCCTGTGGCTCAGACGTGTAAGGTTGCTGGCTTGGACAGATTGTAAAATATAGATGTTTCCACTTCAAAGAAAGAAACAGGGTTTGCATCTGCTAGAAGTCAACATCAAATCCAAAAAGTTGCTTTGACAGCTCTCCAATGGCATTTGAGTTCTTTGACCTGTATTACTGATGCACAAATCAAACATAACAGGATTTATTATTAATTTCTACTAAGCTTCATTAGCTATTACTTTAGTTTTAAATGGTGTCTAAGGACCAGCATCATCAATCCCTTCACAGCAATAAGTTGTCTGAATAAAATATAAACATAAATTGCTTATGTAAGATATACTTATGCCTTATTAACACAGGTCAATCTATAAGCTAAGTACACCATGTAATTTGTAGCTGCTATAGAAACCAATAGCTTACCTGCACCTTACTCTCTTCCATCAAAAATATTTTGGGGGAATAAGCTAAAGCTCTTTATTATATTTGCTTTCTTATTAAACGTCTGTTTAAACAGTCTCTGAATTTAGCATACATCATCTCCTACATCGGCATATTTGTTAACTCTGTCCCTTTTTCCCTTTCTTTGCTCAGCTGACAGACCAAAGGTATGTAAAACCAAATTTATATGTCTTGCTCAGCATGCCCAAGAGATGTCCGAAACCTAGATTTTGGGTTTAACTGTGCAGGCAACAAAGTAGAAAGAAGAACATGTTTCAGATACAAATACTTGGATATCATACATTTCTAATAAATAAACACTACATAAAAGAAACAGCAAGAACTTACATTCTCTACCTTTGACCACCCTGTTGTGACAGTGCTGTTGGGTAGAGCTTAGCTTATAAGTGACCACAAGACGTTCCTGAAGCTGGTGGAGTCAGGCACTCAGCTCCTAAACATCTCAGGGGTGGAGGAAGCATTGGAAGAAAGCATGACTTCTGCTCCCTTTAGAAAAGCCCTTTGCATGGAGGTCCATAAGAAAGGAGATAGGGAAGAACCCAAAATCCTCATGCCAAAAAAACTTCCCCATTTCCCCATTCCAACTGCATGCTAGGGAGCAAAGGAGAAGCCCTGAGCAGAAGCCCACATAAGCCTGTTTCCACCGTTAAAAATATAACATAAGAGGATAAAGAATAAACAAACGGCCAGTGTGGCTTATCCCAGGATGAGCTCCAGTTCGCTAAATATTTGTTCCAACACAGAGGCAGAACAAAGAAACTAGGAAATACTCACAGAACTCCTCACCCATACGCTTGGAGTTGCTCATCTAACGAGAGTACAAGCATGAACAAACCTAACATGCCTGTTTCACCCTCTCTAGGGTGGTAAAATGTCTTAGTACTCTAAATCACGCCTTTTCCCTAAGTTTTATGAAACATCTTGATGTTTAGGTACTGCTCAGTTCCTGTCTCTGCAGCAGAGAAGCTTCTTCATTAATTGCTATTTTTCCTCTGATGATAAAAATCAGGTCACGCCAAGCACCACCACACAACCTCCTACCTTCACCCGCCTCCTGTCACGCGTGACACCTCTTCACTTTTCTCACTGTCACTGCTGTTGAACCTCCTGCAGAACTGACAAATAAAGACCTGACAAGAATTCCTTTGGACACAAGATAGAAATGAGATTTGGCTGAGCACCTCATACACAGGTGGAGATAAGTACCTTCACATGAAAGAAGAGATGCATTTTCATCCCTCTTTCTCCCAATCTCTTTTCTCCTCAAGAAAAAAAACACCAGAAAAACATTGTGTAAGAAACAGAGAAGGAGGAGGCAGGGAGATAAAACACAAAAACAAACAGGTTATTATTTGGCATAAATCTACTCTGGTTCCTAAAGGAATGAATAAAGTAAAATGAGAAGACATTCAATACACCTAACGCTCTCCTTTCACAATATTGGGCTGGTGCCCAGAATTGAAGGAGTGATGCGAGTTTGCTCATGTGAGCCAAAAGAAATGGTTTTCACTTGATAATAGTATCCTTTACAAGGTAACAATTGCAGTGTTTGCCACACATCATGTCTAATTCTTCCAGCATCTCACACTGGAAAGAGTTTTTATATTTATTAGTTTTGGAAAAAGTCAACTTCACTTTTACTCATGTTCCTTGAATGTTCCTTTTCTACCTGGCACTAAATCTCTCTTCGGACATTTACTCAATTAATTTACCTTAATTAAATTGAGATTACTCCACTCAGGAAGTGAAGTGAACTGAAATTAAATTAAAGCAACTTTAATTTTGAAAAGTGTGCAAACACAGAGGTTTAATGAGGTTTAAATAATCCTTTTTAAATTCACACCTTTAGTTAATTTAATTCAACTTTCCCAAGGATCCCTGTATGGACATGTTCTATGTCAAGGCGTATTTGAGAAGAGCAGTGAAGGGAAGAACAACACCTATAGAGGAAAAAAAAGAAAGTAAATTCTGGCTACAGGTCTTCTCTGCAACAGGATGAGATCACTTATTATTCTGCTTTTAAGTACCCTGCTAGCAACAGAAGTACAGGAGAGGAGAGGGGTGCATCTGTCCACAACCTCAGCACATCTTTTTCACCACTTAAGCAAGAGGGCACAGCAACGAGAACACAGAGCCTTTGGTTTTGACCTCCAGTTCTGGTATCAAACCATTTGTTATTAATAGTTGGTTGTGGCTGCAAATCTTTGGTTGACTGACTTGAATATTGCTCCAAACCCTTACCCATGGTTTGTCTTTTTACTTGAGCAGCCTCTTGGCATTGGAAGCTGCACTCTGTGCTTGAGGACATGTTCTCCGAAATCTTTCCTGGCTGATTTCTGAAGTCCTCTGGCTATCATTTCTTCTTCTCCCATGCACTCTCCATCTGCCTTCAGACCACAGATTTTGTTTCCTCTCTCCAGTGCTATCTGCTCTTTCCAAATTTGGCTGAAGACACCCCCCATGTGAAAACCATGGATACTTGTGAGCACATGCTTGCAGGCTGGTGCGTGCCCGTGCGTGGTTTCCCTGCCAGTGTGTCCGTCTGCGATTCATCCTGCCCGGGAAGCACATCTGACAGCCTCCAACAACCCACTACACGTCTGCAGAGTGACACATGCAGGGCTTGCCAGTTCAGACAGCACTTGCCAACAGCTGACACAGATACCAGGATCTAATGTCGCTATTTTCCCACACCTCTGCACTGGAAATAATAAATAAGGAGTTCCAGGCAGTGCAAAAAGGTGGTGAGCTCGAGCTGGCAAAAGGGATGGTACAGAGCCTGGCTCTGCAGAGCTGCAGACCCATCCTTCTCTGTTGGGATTTTACTGTTCTTCTTAAAACTACCAGGAGCCCTGGCAGAGCCATGCACTGCAGAGCCTGCAGGAATCATCAGACTGCTTACGCACATGCTTATGTGCTGCTCTGAGTCAAGGCTTAAAAGCAAACGCATGCCTGAGTATGAAATAAATCTATTTATGGCGCTGGAAGCTGTGCAAACTACACACACTTGCTACCTCTTCACTAACTCAAACTGCCGTTATGCGCACATTGGACACTGACAGCAAAATAAAACTCTAGAGTTTTCATATAAAGACTGTCACAGACTAATTCAAAGACAATTTCAAATTAGGCAAATAAATCCCTGTCCAAACTTTCCTTCAAGTATAATGAATTGCTGGTTTAGTTGAGGCATTCACATTTTCAGCTCAAAGCTTCAGAGGATTTTTTTTCTTCCCTCCCCCAAATGTAACAAGCCACTGAAACACAAGGTTTATCACTGAGTCATTTTCACCCGCATAATCCTGTTCATCACTAACACGAGCTGTAATTTAAGTTCTAGGAAAAATAAAGACTACAGTGGGGGAATAAAATAGCATTCAGGACATTGCAAACATGCTCAGCCCTTAAATAATCCCAAAGCACCGCTTGGATTCACAGGCGCACGCAGGAACTGATTTCTAGCAAGCTGAGGGCAGCAGGAATGAATTTCCCCTCTTTTCCCCCAACACCAAAGGCAGAGACACAATCAATTTGTACCAACAGCAGAACTTACACTGGGAAACCGCAGGGACTAGGTTAATTGTGAGATTGTGAAGAAAAATAACGCTTGCTACAAAGCAATTAAAAGCCACTCCCACGAGTGCTCAGAGTCCTTCGCAATTTACTCAAAACAAACATGTTTCCCTAAAAAGGAAAAAAAAAAAAATCGAAACCCCTCAACCTTCAATACAAGCTCATTACTCCCTCGGGTTCTTCTAAAACAAGCACTTGCAGTGTATTTTGCAGCTCTGTAAAACTTGTGCTGTTACATTCATGCGAAGATCTCTCCTTTACAGCAACTAAGATAAATAAAACAAAAATATTTTGCTGCAATTTCCATACAGGATATCAAACCCTTGGCAAGTGTTCAGGACGGCAGGGAAGGGTCAACCTTGGGCTCACACAGAGGTGGGCACATGGAGACGCTCCAACTCATCACTCCCTCCCAGGGAACAAACAGTGGGGTGGAAAAGCATCACTCCTGATTTCACAGGCAGGAAAATAAAGCCAGGTTTGCTGAGGCTTTTAGAGGAGGCTGATGAGAGCTAGAAAGGGCACGGAGAAGAGATGCCACAGCAAAGCCCTCTTCACCAGGGAGCCTGTGTGTTTTGGTGTGAAATGCATCACGGCAGGGAAAGCAGCCAGGCTTCCCTGCCCAGCTGAGAGCCGTCGGGGCTTTCTGCCAAGGCAATGCTGGGACTTTCAAGATGGGAAAGGGCTCTCAGACAGACAGGGTCACAAAAGGAACCAACGCTCGGTGCGTTCTCCTGGCTAACACATTGGTTCCCTAACACGCTCCATTTCACAAGAAGAAACCCCCCACAGAAGGGAGGTGAAGGGATAGGGCTGTATCAGAACACGCAGGGCTAAAGACCAGACCATGCAGAGCTAAAGACCATCCCAGCAAGGGTCTCGTCACCAGAAACCAACTCATCCCATAAGGAAATGAAAGTTGGCAAGTCAAAGGAGGGGGAGAATAAAAAAATAATTAAATCCCTGGAAGCATTCAAGGCCAGGTTGGATGGGGCTTTCAGCAACCTGGTCTAGTGGGAGGTATCACTGCCCATGGCAGGGAGGTTGGAACTAGATGATCTTTAAGGTCCCTTCCAACCCAAACCATTCTATGATTCTATAAATAAAAATCAGCAGCTTCTGCAAATTGCAGAGAGGAAGCTGGTAGAAGCAAAAGGGCTGTTTCATGATCAGCCTTCAACATCTTCCAGCAAACACCTCTTTGCCTTTCAGATAGCCCTGAACAGCTCTCAGCCACCCAGCAGTGACTTCGTGGGCGGAAAAAACCATGCAAGGGTCTTGTGAATTCAGAGGAGGCTTTTGTAAAGGATATTAAAGCTCATGCTTTGGGGATTAAGCCAGTCTTTATCTGTTAGAGATCAGGATGTGGCTAACAGTAGGGGACAGATTATCTGCATCTGCCGACTGAGGAGGATTTACACCTCCTGAAGCATCTGTGCCGGCTATTGTCGAAACCAGCCTTCAGCCTAAGCCAACACGCTCCTACGGGCAAGAAAAGAAAAGCTTTCTGGGTTGCATACAAAGGCCTCCGAGTCGCAGCACTTTTCAAAAGACTTTCAGTCATTTGGAAGAACAGAAATGAAATATTGATTTGTACCGGGCCTTGCAGAAGTTAATTTTTCAACAGCAAAAATGTGGGCTGGCCGTGGCTTGTGAAACTAGCCCAAGGAAACACACATCTCAAATTCTATTACTTAATATCAGCCAGGAGATGTGTAAAGAGCCCCCTGGAAACATCCTGGACTTCTACAGGTTGCCTTTAGGGGGAAAAAGGAGCATACAAGGTCTTGGCTCATGAATAAGGAAGAGTTCAGGTCTTCACTCAATCCATCCTTCCGTTAATCAGCTGCTATAAATATTGAAAATAGCTACTCCTTGGGTCAGGGCCATGGTGTAGCCGTATCTGAGGTGCTCATGTGTGCAGCAGATGAGAGTGAACAATCCGCACAAGGTTACAGCGATCATGCAATAGATTTACAAACTCTTTAAATTAATTTACCCCGAGTTCTTTGACTGTGTCCCCACCAACTGAATGACTTGTATCCATTTATAGTCACAGCACCAAAAGCAAACAGCATATTAAATCTCCACAAGGCTATTTCAGAGAAATAAATCAGTCCAAATATTCCCAAAATTCATCTTCCAGAAAAGCTGATAATCGTATCCTCATAATAAAACAAATGTTCAACTGGAGTCAGTTTTGTAATATATTAATTAACATAATTTTCATCTGCGGTGACAACAGGCCATCTGCTACTCTGGCATCACAAGAGACTCTGAGTTTTAAGGCATTTTAAGCTGTTTCTTGTTGGGCATGGCTGATTTTCATCTGAAAACTAAGCAAGAGTTTCTTATTGCTTTTTGGATAAGCCCTCCCGACAAGCAGAAAGAATTTTTTGACTGGCAGCCCAATCCCCTGCATCGGCTGCTCTCGGCTCGCAGCAGCGTGGTACCCAGCAGCCAGTACAAGGCAAGTTACTCCAACATCCCTGCCAGGATCCTGGCTCAAAGTCAGAGAGTACCCAAAGAGGAAAAACCATCTAGAGAAACAGTCAGCAGGACTTCCTCTGTAATAAATTAAGTGCAAGCTTCAATGGCAGAATCTATTACCTGGATTATCAATAAAATTGGCCTAGGGGCATAGGAATTATGACTAGGCACCTCTACAGACACAATTGTCTCTGACACAAACTTGCTGAGCTATGGACAACCAGCAACCTCAGACATTTTATTTTTATTTCGGAGGGAATGAAAATGCCAACAGGAAACCACTGCTATTTGTCCTGACTGTCACTACCTTCCCGCCTCACAATAAATATTGAAGAATACAAAGTGGGTAAGGTTTTCCTAACTACTGTTGTCACTCACAGGCTCCCATAATTCAATGTGATCATTTTCAGTGCTCCCAAATAGCACCTGAATATGCAGAACCCCAGGGTGAACAACTACAATTTTGGAAACAAGGGTTTAAGTAAAAATCACCCACATACTGGGCAATAAGCCCCTGAACTTCAATAAGAAACAACAACCTCATAGTTAAAAATCAGGTTCGTTTACTCTGCTATTTATAGCTTAATTATGTAGATGAGCAAGCTTTTTCCAAGTCAGACCTGATAATGCCATGATTTTACAAACAGAAAATCCCTTGGAAAACAAAGTTCAGACCTCAGCTTTGAATCCAAGCTGAGAAATGATGACCAGCATCCACCTCTGCAGGCCAGGATGGTTCCTGAACTATCTGCATCACACTGAACATTGACCTTCCTAGAAGTCAGCATCCTGTAGGTGTGAGCTCTGCTGACCCCCTTTCACCTCGGCATTTGCCACCGACTCCCAGCTGGTCCCCAAGTCATCCCAGACCCTAAATTTTGGAGGGAGAGGATGTTCCATCCTTCATGGGACTGTAAGACACCGAGCAAATTGATGGTGATGACTATTAACAAATGTAACCCGTCCACCACCAGCAAACATTTCCAGGCTCTGACACAAAACATTTTCCAAATAAAATCTTACAACACTGATAAAGGTCATTTACCAGAAATCAATATTTGGAAACGGGCTCCAGAGTGCAGCAGATTAACACTGGTGACGATGGTATTTACTTTCATTAAAAGTAATATTTGTAATAATAGAGCATTATTTTATGCTGTGCGTAACACACGCAAGGAAACCTAAACTATTTAAATGTAAATGAGAACATTCGTATTTGACACCAAGACTTTGCCATTCGTTATTTGCCAAAAGTATTAAAGGATTGCTATTTACCAATTTTAACATGCAGTGAACCGTGCGTGTTTTTCACCAGGCATTCAAGCGAGCCCTGCGCCAGCTCTCGCCTGACCCTTTCCAGTCTCCTGTCCCCATCCCATAGATTACATTAATCCTCTTGTTTGTTCTTTCTTTAATTAAATGATACAATCTTTCAGGCAGCCTGCGCACAGATATCAGCAGATAAAACTTACAAAAAACAGAGCATACTCATAGGAATAATCTTTACCATGTTAATTAGACCCCAAAAACAACAATAAAACGGATTCCAAGATTATTAAAGGAGAAGAACATGGAGAAAAACTGTAAATATAACAAGCCCAAATTTCCCACGTTCCCAATTTTGGCTGTTGCCAAAATAAGCATCACCAATAAATGACCTGACAGAGCCGAGAAAATGTCTATTTTAGAAGGATTTTTAATGGGCACATTAAATAATTATCTGTTCAGACAGGTTGAAGTAAAGTTGATCGTCTCTGGTAACAAAAATCTTGCAGAATTCCTGAGATCCCTTCAGAAAATGTACTGTAATACCTTCTTGTGACATTTAACATAGGGACCAATTCCCTGTCTTAGGCACCAAGCTATAGGAGAGCAATTCCTCTGGAGAGAGAACTTAGACTCATAACCCAGAAAAGAGTTGATGAGCACCTAGAAGGCCTTCGTGCATTTTGATAGATGATGCAAAGAAGTCAAATAACAAACTGTGATTTCTGTTTCTCTCCTTCTTCAATAACATGATAAATTACACAACAATCTCTGAGAAACTGGTCACTGCAACAGCTCAACCACCAGCTTTTTAGTTGTTATCACAAGGAAATGATAAAGTTTTTTTGATCTTATGACCTAGCCTCTCTTCTCCTGCTTCCACTAATGATATTGCAGAGGAGAATAGTTTCATCTTTTAAGAAAAAAAAAATTACAGAAATTCTTCAAAGTGCTACCTCTCTAGCAATTAAAAAGTGACAGCCTGTAACAAAACAGCTGGATACATGGTATTTTTGTATACTGCTGAATAGGTAATGCCATGCCAAGAGAAATCAGGGCTGTGGCCTGACTAGCACATATCCACGAGAAACGTACAAGCACACATCAGCCCTGAGACCACTGCCAGCAGGCGAGGCAGAGTCCCACCAGGTCCCATGTCAATCCTTTCCAGTGCAGGGAGGTGAAGGATTTGGGCCAGGGTTAGTTAAAAACACATGTCGAAAAGTCATCTTAACAAAAGGATCCAAGTATGACATAACTTTTGGCACTTTCCCCAAGCACTCACTATAATGCCACTCTCGGCCAAGGTTCAAGTGAGAGGGAGACAGACCAGCTTGCAGTGCTTTTGGATGCTGCCATACCTCCACGCCAGTGCTGGCACAGGGACCTGCAGAGATTAAGGTTTCTTCTGAAGGCTTTGAACCACCAAGGCAGTGAGGTTTGGAGTGTTTGAGTTAAGAAATGGAAAATTATTTCATTGAGCTACGTGACAGTATTATATTATAGCACAGGACCCCTCCTGGCTTGTAAGGATCTGAACTGGTGACCATAAGGTCTCTCCCAGTTTCGCATCTCAGACACGCGAAGAAGAAGCTTTCACGTAGCAGCTAACGAAGCACCAACAAGATCTATCTTTATCCTTCACCAAGGGCAACACCTTAGTAGCTCAAGCAGATAACATTTATTCTGCAGTCCAGAGAGCTTTCAAATGAATGAAAGATTTGAAAATATAACGCTATTGATTGGCAAAATTATGAACTTCAAATGCTTTGTATAAAAGAACAACAGTTTCCATTTAGTTATCTAATGCTGATGGTGCAATAAGTTTAGCCTTCTTCATAATTCAACGCACTACATGTTTTTGCTGTTAAGGATGTTGTTAATTTGAAATCTAATCATGTGGAGAGAAGTCATAAGTGCTTTCAAGTGTTTTCACAGTCACATTTCCATAGTCTTACAAAACATTCAGGAGCCTCTCCTCCAGAAGATCCACGCAAACAACAAGAGAATACTAAGAATAGATCAGACCTGAAATTACCACACCATGGTAGCACTTCTCCTATACACAAATGAAACTAGTAGGAGATATATAATTATTCACTACCTGTAACAATGCCACATATCATTCTTAATAAGCGATCTGAATACTTGAGAGCACCACATGACCCTAACCACAGTCACAGAACACTAGGGTCTCCAACAAAGACGTGTAGAGGATTACAGCTTCCCTACGCCCCGCTCCTCTTCTCCCCACAGCCAAACAGGTCTAATAGCCACTTACTGATTACTCACCCAGGGTGGCCACCAGCACGTATCCCCCACCTGAAACACTCCACCTCACAGCTAGAGCCCTGGCATCACATTTTTGCCACTCCATCACTGTGCCGCATCACTAAGTGGCTGAAAAAGAAGCAAAAGCTTCACGCTGGGTGATATTTCTGCTGATGACAAGCCTTTAAAAATTTAAAGCATGTGAATAAAAGCTTTTTTGGTCAGATAAATGGCCCATATGCTAGCAATTAAATTATATACAGACAATATGGTTGATTGTCAGCTACCAGAATACAAATGGAGTCTTTCTGACTTTCAGAAACTTAGCTGGAGCTTCACGCACTCAGTGGCCACAGGACCCCACCAGGTCCCTGAGAAGAGGGATTCCCTTTGATGGGCCACCACGCAAAGGCCAGGCTCTAAATATATATTTCCCCGAAGGAAAAAGCTCAATTGTGCAGCACCTCCTGCGTCTTGGAGCTTTCCCATCCCGCACGTTCTCTTCTTGAATAAGTCTTTGGGCTAAAGTTTCAAAGCACACCATCCCAGCCCAGAGCTTCGTTTTTCCTCTTGTCCAGCTGGCTCCATGCTCCGCTCCCTAGCGTAGGGAGTCAAGACATGAGCCAATTGCAAACACAAATCAAATCCCTTCCAAGCTCCTACTACTTGCTTTTAATCTCTTGCTTACTGCAACGACCTCGAATTTACGGATGTTACTTGCACAGAAAAAGGAGTTGGGATTTTATTGTTGTCATTTACGTATATTTCAAATAGCCAAGCCCCTGTGTTTTCTACACATAATTAACTGTAATTTCTGTCCCCCATTGAGACCGTACTGCTTGACTAAAGCACATCATTAACAAAAGTGTCAGTTGACTAAACTGACATGTTACAAATGCCACTTAATCCTCAGAAAACAAATCTGGTAATAAAACTGCATCTACTAACAGGTCAGTTTGACTAAGCTAAATTAATGGGTGAGCTTTACCCTGGATACACACAGACATTGGTGTCACTCAGATGTTCCTATGTTTGTGGCTCTTGTTAAGACAATAATGACATCTGAAACACATACTGAATCTGTGCATTCATAAAGAGAGACATAAAACTCCCAGACACTGACTGAGCCCACATTTTGATTCCCAGCATATAGTTTGTACTCATTTTAACTTAACTTTGTGTTCCACATTGTGGTTGGTAACTAAGACACAGCACAGCACAACTCAAAATTTAATTCCGCCCCTCACAGCTCACACCATCTCCCTGTGATTACGACAAGAGGGGTCTAACAGGGAAAGACACTATTTTTCACACAAGAACCTTAAGCCAGAAACACCAAATTCCACCAGAAAGCTTTCAATTTACATCACTAAGTTGCTATTTGAAATCCTGTGTACAAAAGTGAAATAATTTCCTTTTTCATTTCCTGAAAACAGGGGAGAAAAAAGTTTCTCCAAAGGAAGGAAGTATTCGTCTTACAATTACAGTTTGGATTCATCTGAGTTTTGCAGAAACATACAGCCTTGGTTTGCAGATATGTCATTAGCCATGATTACTTGGAAGATCCTGTGAAACTGAAAAATGAGATGGTCAAACTCCTGGATACAGAAATAATTGCTTTTATGTTGGATTGGTTTGCTTAATTTCAGAGAAAGGTAGACTCTGATAAACTGCACTCCTCCTCATATTTCAAAGCGTGTGATGCTACAGTTCGTTTAAGGTCCCCTTCCTTATCCTCAATACCACCCAAACTTAAAAACTCATTTCACTTCCCTTCTACCAAAGTCATCGCTATTGTTCCTGCGGCAGAGAAACTAGAGTCTGCACGGAGGCAAAATATGCAAAAATGTATCAAAACCTGACTCCGTAACTTGAATTCCCTCAAGCCCACTGCACATTTTTGGACTTGAACAGTTCCCCAGCAGAAGTCCGCATGCATGCAAGTCAGTTATGTGGCTCTCATCTAAAGTTAAATTGTTCTTCCCCCACAGAGCAGCCAAACCATCCCAGCAGTAAATAGGCATTTTGCTACCAACCACACAGGCAAATAAGTCTGGCAAAAGTTTCATTATTTCAAAGAACAGAGTAATCACTGAAAATTTCCTGGGGTGGCAAGGAGACAGAGCAATTAGAGACATCCCAGATGGTTGACCAACACACCAATGACTTGCAAAGTCTTTCTGACCAAGCTTTGGTAGTTTTTTATTTTTCCCTAGAAATCAGAGTAATCTGCCTCCTGAAAACACAGAACAAACACAACACCATAACAAATAATAAGGGGAAAGAGAGGGAGATATGAAATTGCTGATGAATGTTGCGGGTAAAACTTGTGGGCAAGCCTACCTTCTGTTCTCTTCAAATGGTCTGTACCACACTGGGACCATTTGTTAGACCGCAGCCACTGCCAAACTGCAAGATGATCCCCCTGACAGTAACACAACTCATTACACACTGATTTATGGAAGGAGAGCTCAGAGGGGCCCAACACACAATCTGGAAAAAAGATCCCACCAAATCCATGCACAGAGGTGATATTTAATAGGTTTATGCATTTTATAGTAGCCTTAAGTGTGCTCCCCCAAGAGGCAGGGAGGATGTGCTTATTCAGAAGGAAAATTCACTACTTCTGTCTCCCAGACTTTATTACAGAACAGCCTGTAGCAAGTGCTTTGTTTAAAGACTGGCAGCGCTCTCCAAGAGAGAAGCATTTGGGCACAGATGCCCCCAGGGAGAGACACTAGCACATTCCAAGAACACCTTGCAGATAGAGCCAAAATGCTTAGCTTTAAGCTGTGAAGATTTTACATTTGGCAAATATTCAGGTCAGCAGAAAACGCACCTTTTACCCTGTCTCTGCAGGTTCGCAGACCTTCCTTCTTTCCAGCCAGAGTTGTTCCCCATGCAAGCTCACCTCACTTTTGGGTGCAATCACTGGGGACAGTTGGGGACATGCAGGAGGCCAACAAGAAGGGTTCAGCATGGAGGGAATTAAATGTGCTTCCTGGCCTTTTGCTTTCTCCCGCTACCTCCTCACGTTGCGGTCTGCCAAGGTGTTTTATCCTGGAAGCCTTGTAGAAGCATGGCATCTTGTAATCTCCTGGGATTTGTTAGTCCCAGCCAGGCCCATGGAACACACATGGCAGCAGAGCTCTGCTGGCATCATGGACCCCCGTGCCACTGCTCGGTGGGGTGGCCCTCGGACCCCTTCTCCCACGTGAAGGGCTCTGCTGCCTTGGCTTCTGCTCAAATATTCCCCAAGCAACTGCCACAAGAAATAGCACGGGGCTTTTGACATCCTGCAGACAAGGAGCCCATTTATTCTTCCAGGAAAACCACAGGGAGCCAAGATGAGAAGGGGCAAATGTCTACAGAGACACGAACAGCAGCACCCAAGCACTCCTCACTGTTGAAATGGACGGTCAGTCCTTTCCCTGTTAAGTTTCCAAAGATGAACTCTAACTGTCCATAAACATCTCAGCGCCTTTGAGCCCACCTCTCTCACAGACTCCCTCCTGGGGCTTCCAGGAGCCCCGTGGTAAAGGAAATTTTACAACTCTTTATTAAAGCAAGTTGGTGTAGATCAGACAAGAATGCCAAACGAGGTAACACCCAACGCACCAATCCATCCTTGAAAAACAAATACCCACATGAGTAGTTCCAGGTATTAGTTGCTAATATAAAATACTGTTTTTTATCTAATACATCACCCAGGAGTCTAAATTGAACTGCAATCCATAAAAATTATGAACCTGGAGGTGGTGGCGGGGAAACAAACAAAGCAAGATGACAAGTTCATGTTTTAAAAAGCACACTACCAACTTGGGAGGAGAAAATACACGCTTCATTTTGTCCAAACTGACGGAGTAAGTAGCAGAAAACGCAATTTATTTTCAATATGTCACACCCTGAGTATATACAACTCTGCCTAAGATCCTTCTCCCCTCCCCTGCTTCAACTGGTAAAGAACCTTCTACCAAAATACTTAAAATGAAAATTAAATCTTTAAACAGCTTGTGTTTGCAGAAAAGAACGGTGTCGGTGAAAACAAGTCCAATTTGTCAATCATACTGAACTGATAATAAAAAAAAACATATGAAAGCTCTAATGTTGTTTAAAGTGACAATATTTAAACATTTTATTACAGAACAAATAAAATCTTGTCATGTTGTTATTGCAACAGTGACACTCAGTAAATTAATGCCCACTAATTACGACACTTTGCTACAGCACTTGATTAGGAAGGGAAAAAGAATAATGACCACATCCCAGTACGAAGAAATGGGTGGGATTTACAGCTCTCTAACAGCAGTGTTACGAACAGCACATCAAATCTCAGCCAGATGTTTCCTGATACAAACAAAGAGCTCAGTGACAGGACCTCTAAGATGTTATTTATTTATTTATTTTTAACACCATGGAGCTGTACCCTTGCGGCTCACAACATCAGGCAGGCGGCCAGGCATATACAAAACCACAGGCACACACTTTAAAAAAACATGAAACACTTTCTCCTAAGCAATGCTGCAGTAATCAAGATTTGGTCCAAAGCAATGTGCATTTAAAAAAAAAAAAAGAGAGAGTTCAGGCTTTCAAACTACAAAAAGTTAATTTGTTTTTATTTGCACATAGTAAAAGATGATCAGCCAAGAAGTTTCTGGCAAGCAGATCTTTTTTATCTCTCCGTGTGGTGACTATGGTCAAAAATTATTAGAATCCTGAGATTTTGAAGCTGACATTTATACTGCCTCCAAACTTCGTATCTGAAATGGGATGAAGGTAGACAGGGAAAAGACACAGGGAAAACAAGATGTGCAAAGCCTCTACAATAGCTGGAGTGTGCTGTCACTGCAGCAGGAGTCTGGGTGGCACTAAAATGTTCCAGGTAACCTATTGCAGATTGCAAATCACGTTTAGCACTGAAATGCATTTTATCTTCTCTCCAGGTTACCTATTACTACACATGATAACACAATACTTGAGAAAGGCTGACAGATACCCTTTAATTAAAAAAGATTGAAAATGTACTTAAGGCAGCACAGTTGGCCACAGGAAAAAAAATAATAAAGAAATCAGTGCTTTTCTTCGTAAATTTGGAACACTTTTAAATAAAGATATGGATAGTCTCTTCCCCCACTTTAAATTAACTGATGCAAGTTCACTTTTGGTTTGTCAGGTGCTGCTCAGAGGTCAGTCCTACCATGCTACAGCCCGTCCCACCCCAGCTCCTCAGCCAGAAGCTATGAAAAAAAAAAACTAATATCAACTTTCTTTTCTTTAGGCATTGCCAACGGTCATCTCTTCTGACACACTTCTGCCTTTTTTTGGCATAACGCTTGGAAGTTGCATCATCCCTTCAGCTTCACATTTAAAAGGCATCACCACACTCAGCACTGGTGCTTTGGAAACCTGATCTCATCACTGCTGAGAAATAAATACTGCTTTGGACTGCCTTTCCCTTCCTTCCCCAAGCGGATGATGAAGATACCTTGTGCCTGCCACTTCATGAGAGCCACCGCAAAGCTGAAGTTCAGATTTATGACAGATGGTATCACAATTTCCACTTCATGTAAAGGTTGCCATCAGCGCGCTGAGGAGAGGAACTCGGATGTGTAAAATCTAATTTCAAGTGGAAATTCTGTTGTCTGACATTGCTTTTTGAATAGTGAAACCTGTTCTTCCATTCCCTGTGTGTGAGTCCTACAAGGTTACCCAGAGAGGTCCAATCTCTATGTCCCCCCCCCTCCTCGCCCCGCTGGTATTTTACAGGAGAGCAGCGACGCAATGCTTTGCCTAACTAAGTATTCCTACGATTTTCTGGACCAGATTCAGGAAAAACAAAGCTTTGCAGCCAGATCTCAAAGAAAGAAAAAAAAAAAAAAAAAGCTGTGAAGCTCAGCTGGGCGAGGAGGACAGCCCCATTCCCAGTGCCCTGCTCAGAGCCAGGGGGTCAACGCTGAAGTCTGAACGCCAGGAACCGCTGGGTGGGATCCAAGGGCTTGGGTTATACGGGTCAGGCTTGGTGATCTAACAGTCCCCCTGACCCAAAGTCGATAAACCACATTAACTAAGTGAGATTTTTATAAATTAAACATATGCATGGAACAGTAACAGAGGATCTTCTGAACCTTGACTTGAAAGTTCTTTTCTAAAGGGAATAGTAAATATTTTTAGAACTACATTTGCAAAAGACAGATGCTATCCAGAATTGTATTATTTTAAGCCTTAAGACTTCAAGCACCTCACTGTAGGAGGGAGAAGATAAAGAAGACAAGGAAAATAGCCATTTCTGACGCAGAGGGTATAATTGTACCTCTGACCACCTTTGCATTAAGGTCTCAAGGTTACTCATGTTGAGTTTTGGCTATAACAGGCAAACAGGCATGGTATATACAAAGTAACTGTGATTTCTAGTACCTGTACAGCTATAATCTTACTATCTAGTATTTACTATATCTAATATATCTTAAATACATACACACCACACAGATGGATATACTAAATATATACACAGTACATTCAATAGTATACATAAATTATACGTAATATAATTAGGTAGTATTTACTTCTAGGCCATGGCTACAGAGAAAGCATACTGTTTCAGCAATGCTTTGGGTACAAGTGGGATACCCACCCTAAGGAGAACGCAATGAAAACTAAATGCTTTTGGACCATTTGAAAAATCATCCCTTTATCTTGCTGACACAGTGATAGGTGATGCTGTCGTTTGTAAAGCTGAACAGTCTGATTTGGAGAAGGTGTCATGCTTCACTTCTGCAGCATGAGCCATTTGTTAGGGAGATAATGCATCAACTGTTCTTCAGGAAAAGAAAAAAAAAAGAAAAACTACATTAAGCTAATTTTAAATCCAACAGCTTTGTTACTTGAATCTTTAATCACTCTCTTTCAAACAAATGGCCTTGGCTCTTCATTTCTCCTCTCTCCTGGTATTTAGATAACGCAACATTTTAAAAAGTGTTTTTGGCACTAGTAGGATGCTAGTGTGGTACTGCAGCCTGGGATGTCCCACCCTGGTGGTGTTCCCCCAAGAGCTTTAACTCCAAAGACACCACACACACACACTTGCTCGCTGTTCACTGCAGAGGTAGAGACCTCCCACCCCCCAGGAGCCCGCATGGATTTCCCAGGGCATTGTAGGTCTCTCCTGTTTTCCATTACTATTGTTTCCCATATATAGGTCTCATTTTTCCCCTCCATTAAGTATAATTAGCAGGCCCTGTGCATGAAACATGGTACATGATCTCCAAGCACCCAAGCACGTTCTGCAGGTCACCCCTGCCCACTGGGTGCTCACGGCTGCCTCTAACAGGGATGCTGAGAGGAGAGAGCAAAAGATGGTCCAAACTGAGCCCAGGGAAGCAAAGTAACAACAAACACACACTGCTCAGGATGAAACACGCCTAAGGAACTTGCCTCTCTTCTACCTTCACAAGGCTTTTTCCTAAAAACACAGATTCACGTATCTGAAGTTGCTCTTTCCTTCCTGTGCTGAGGGTTTCCCACCAACCAGGTGTTTCTGCAGATGGGCTGAGGACCCTTGGGTGCTGGGCACACGTGGCAGCTCTGAACCTGTGCAGGGGTGTCTGAGAGGGGCACCTCTGAATTCAAACAGTTCCCTTCCTGCCACATTTTAAAAAACAAAGTCCAATGAATGACCCTTGAAGGGCCCAGCTTTTGACATAAGGAGAAACTGAGGCAATACTGAAATGAGCATTGCTTCTATGGCATCCTTATCCATCACATATTATTAGGAAAAACAAAACCCCCCACAAAATCAACATAGATGGCAAAAGCTGCTTTCCTCCTCTGTGGGAAGGTGGGGTGTTTGTACATGGGAAGTCAAACCCTCTCGAACATACATAGAGTGTGCAACAGCCCTGGAAGTAAATGACAGCCAGTTCTCACATGGTAGTTCATGCACAGGGGGAAAAAAAAAAAAGGAAAAGAAAAAAGCTGGTACAAACCCCATATATCAAATCCTCACCGCCTAAAGTGGGATGGAGATATGTATTTTTAACAAATACCACAATTTTCATAATCCAGACTACGCCCTCTGGTTCTCCAACAGCTGACAGCAATTTAGGAAGCCGGGTTTCCCCAGGTCCCAGGCAGGGACATGCTTCTCCCTCCCTCCCTCGTGCTTTCAGGCCTTTTATTTTTTCACATCCCACCATCTGGCAAGCTGAGCACATATCAAAACTGCCCTTTTGAAATAAAGGAAGCAGAAACCAAAAGTCAAGCCGTGCGTTTCCAGCCCGAGGGAGAGAAGGAACAGCCTTTGCAGCTCCATCCTCCCCTCCAAACCCCTCGCTGAACTCCCATCCCCTTGTTGGAGCCCGGCCCATGGATCCCTGCCCCAGAGCACGTGGGAGGTGAAATTCCCAGCTCCGCAGCTCGCAGGGACAACCCTTCTCCCAGGTGCCACTAACACAAAGCAGGCTGGCTCCGGGTCATCCTCCCCTTCCCCATCCTGGCAGGCTGCTGCCTGTCACCTTCTGCTCTCCAGGTGCCTCCACAGAAAATTAGCAACTTGTTTCATTTAGTGACTAGTTTCTTGGCTTATTTATTTATTATTATTTAAATGTAAGACATCTGCCCAAAACTGGAGATACCCAAGCCAGCTCCCTTTTGATTCCTCCAGGACACCCTTGGGGTCAGGCGACAAGGCATCCCTCCACAGCCCTGTGCCACCTTCTTCTAACCCATTTACTACCATTTTGTAAAAAGAACTGAGCTTGCCACTTCCACAGCTTGTGCTGTTCATTCTTCATTAAATACACCTCTCCTTGGAAAAACCGTTTACTCTAGCAGGAACACCACGCATTTATTATTGGCACAGACAGCAGCCCATAATGTTGACAAATGCTATAATGATTGGTAAAACACTTACTGGTATAGCAGGCTTTAGGCTTAATTTCTAACATGCTGACAGCACACGGTGATAAATATTATATTTATTTGCACTTGAGCAGTAATAGCGCAGGCAAGTGGCCTCTGCGTGCTCAGGTAATGTCAGCTGTAGCTCGAGGATACTCCAGATCACACACCACCTTCCAATTTCTTACATCTTTTGTCTGGCCCAAGCATCAAAGGAGATGGTGGAAATTCACAGCATCGCTTTCCCACGCACTCCGTGCGGCGAACCCCAGGAGCACAGACAGTGGGGAATTCAAGCGAGTCACAACACATTATTTTTTTTTTCCTATGAACAGAATGATTCACCCAAGCCAGCACTGCTCAGGGGAGCACACTGCTTTGAAGGGGAAAGTTCCTTATTTTAAGGGAAGAACTGCTTGCAAACTGCAGGATGGAGGACATGAGGGGAAAGGATCCAACTCCGCGTCTCCCGGCTGAAATTGGGAACTGGAGCCTAGGTGTCGGGCCGTGCAGGTGGACACCCTCAACAAGGGTTCACCAACCACTCCAGAACGAGCTGCTATCATGCCCTTTCCCCTCTCCATCCAAACATTTCTGACTTGGCATAATCCTGACATACAAGAGGGGCTTTCCTGAGGTCTGGAAAAGACTCCTCTAGATTAAACATTTAAAAAAAAAAAAGTAATTTCTTTTTTTGCTGTTGCCTGTAATCTAATCACCTGAGCACTACATCCAAATTCTTTCTTCTGGGTTTATCAAGGCCACAGCCTACGTGTGCCTGGTGAAATTATCCCTCCCTCAGAGGAAAATACACACTCTTCCCCCACAGTGGGGCATGGGAAAGGGAGGAGAGCCGTGCCATGAGAGATCCGTCCCTATGGCCACCTTGGCTACTCATTCTTCTGATGGGACAGAAGAGTTACTGCTCAGTAGGGCACAGGGAAAACCCACCTGGATTCATATTTTATGGATGCCCACATAGGTAGTAACACAAAAAGCTAGTTCAGATGAAGGTCCACAACTGGGTAAACCCCTAATATTGCTGTACAATAAAGAAGAACAGATTTCCTGATGCAATGCTGGCTCACAAGGGAGAGCTATCTTTGCATGGGTAATTCATAACAGGTCTGCATTTCAACAGCAAGCGGCGAACAAATGATTCTGCCATTTTTCCCACAACATTTAAGTAGTATGATAAATAAGTTCAAAGCCTTTTTCTAGGCTTTCTCAAGCTGCTTTCCACTATCTCCGAGTGCGCACCCCAGGAAGCTCGCATACATATATAGCTAGCACTTGTGAATGTCTGCCTTCATTTTCACAGCTAACTCAGATAGAACAGCATCCATTGCAAGTCATGGCAAGATGGAAAACCTGGGCCCTGGGAGCCTGGGAATTTGGCTACAGCCTTGAGCATCTCTGCCAAAAAGGACCAAGATACTGTTATGGACGATGGGAAGAACGGGGTGCACAGGGAAGGGGGAGGCAGACAGCCACTTCCTCTCCGCTCTGCTTTTTGCTGGGTCAGTCTTGGAGTTCAGAAGAGCAGAAAATAACAGCAGTACCCAAACACTCTGAAAAACCAGAGCCCAAGAGAAGCAGAGCTATGTTTCCCCGAAAAGACTGGATATTAGTTTTCTGACAGTTTAAATATTGTATTCTGCTTACTGGATGTCAGTAAATTTACAAATAGTTGGCAGCTTGGCTTATGACCAGGACCCAAAGGAATGTCGACTGTAGCAATTTAATGGCCTGTTCCTATCAGCAACAGCAGCAACGTTTAAAATACTTCTCATTGCTAGTGAATTTATCTTAAAAAAAACCCAACAGCAGAAGAGATGCTAGTTTTACATTTTTCACCCTGCTGAGGCCTCATATTAGGTCATTATTCATTCCACATACCCCCAGTCACTTCTCCAAAGCTTTGAATTTTACTTCATTCCTACTGCTAGGATTGCAAACTCAGTGATTGAAATAGACATCTTCTGGCTTTTTAACAAAAAAAAATTTAAAAAAATCCCTCACTCCCCAACAAAGACTTTATCCTGTATTTAAGTGGTGATGAGTCAGCGATGCTGCTACACCAGAGACAGTAAGACTGGACATTCTTCCTAAAGTTTCCAAATTTCTTAGTGCCAGAACAGAAAATACACGGGCAGATAAAAGCCTGAAGAGACCCCTGTGGTTTGTACACTTACAGGGCTTGCAACTCTCCGGACTCTCCATTTACCAGCCTTGTATCACCCAGCATGTTTTTCCCACAAAAAATACCACAACTCCCATCTAAGAGGTGCTGGTTCACACCAGCCCCCTCTCTCACCCCCTCACACAGGGAGCAGGTCAAGGACAAGCCCCAGCACACAGAGCTGTGCTGATACCTCTCGGCTGCCTGCAGCCAGAGATATGTGCTGGCACAGTTGGGCTGCCCAGGGCCATGTTTTTCCACCAGTGGCCACGCAGGTGAGATGTGAGCTCAGGCTCTCTCTCTGGATGAGCTCCATCCTGCAAGTTTTCACCAGTAACACTGATGAAGTGGATAATTTCTACATGACTTTTCCATCCTGCCCAAGCATGGTCAGTTGACCATCACCAAAGAGCTTCTGCCAGCACTTGCTTTGCTCCAGCACCGTGATGGACCTCCATCAGCAAAGCTCTCCAATCCCCAGCTGCAGCTGCACAAGGAGCACATCCTAGCAAAACTGCACACTCCAGCAGGACCTGGTGAATTATTTCCTTTACCGTAACTTCCTCCATCTTAACCTGCTTCCCATGAATTTCTGAAACTCAGCCCCAAAGACTGCCCTAGACAGGCTAAGACGTGCATTTCACTGCAAAGAAATAAATCTATGGAAAGGGTTCCAGTCAGTTAAACTAATCAAGAGATTGTACAGGGTGAACTGAGTGTGGGAAATGCATCAAAAAGGAAATGGTATCAAAATAAATTCAGGATGCCCGTCTAAGAACATGAACTGTTGCTTTCCGTGCAATTATATAGGAGACAAATCATAGCTCTGGCTAAAAATGTAAACATCTCTATAAGCAATAGGGGAGGAAAAGCAGGGTATTCAAACTAAAAGGCTCTCACGCCATTAAATGTAATCACTAAGCAACTATTAGCCAGTCTGAAAAGAAGATGAAAGGATAATGGAGGGAGACACAGGCTGACAATTACAGCGGAAGTGAAATAAGTGAAGTAAATGAAATAGTCCATATTTATTTTTATTAAACTTCCACAGATATTAATAGCCAGATTGTACTGAGGGGGAGGAAGTGAGACCAAAAAAACCACATTACCAAAGAGCTGGAATTGGTCTTGGGTTCCCCAGTGAGTCCTTCCTTGCAGTCCCAGAGACAAGAACAGAATCACAGCCACCCCAGCTCTGGCCCACTGGACAGAACATCAGGGCATGTCAATCACATACCTGAGTGGGATACTTTTGCTTATACTAACATGGTCCTTTTGGAGCAATAGCATCAGAAGAATTTCATAGCAAGAGCAACAACGAAAACAAAACTTTCTTTTCATCGAGGTGGATTGTAAGGACATAACCACTTCCCTCAACAAGGCTCAAGGAAGTTGCCTACTATCGTTATCATCATTTCATAGAGCTGAAGCACGGAGAGGTGGAACAACTCGCTGAGACCATCCTGGAGGCCAATGCCTGGAGCTCCTCTCCCACCAGACCACCCAGTTTCCCCCAGCTCCTCCCCACAACTGAAGGATTCTTCAGGACTTAAAAACAACTGCTTCTCAGCCTCCAACACTAACAAATGTGATGTCAGCAGCCCACTGACTTAAAGAAAAACATGCAAGATACTTTATCTATCTTGCTGTCTCCAACAAAACTGAAGCAATGCTTGTACTTAAAGAACAATCTCGCTATATTTAGGAATTAGCATTACAGAGCTGCATCCATGAAGATATTTGCAGGACAGTTCTATGCTACAAAGCACTATTAGACAGCTACTCACAGCAGAAAGCAGAGCATCTGTTGACAGTACTCCTTTTAAATATGTCTTCTAGAAAACCCAGCGGTGTATCTGAATCAACACCAATACTCTTCCCAACATCATCATCTCCAGAATCCATGGATAATGTGCCAGCTGACACCATTCCAGCTGTAAAGCACAGCAGGGTTCATTTTTAAAACGTTAAAAGAGAACCTGCTCAGGGAGTGAGGCAACTACATGAGAAGTATGCATTTCAGAACATGTACCTTTCCCTACAAAAATAACCTATATTGCGTTTCAAAAAAAAAAAAAAAGCCCAAACCTCCCTGTTTAAAACATTTGGCAATGGACCCAGAAGAAATGTTTCCAGGAGCACCTCCTTAAGACCATGTTGGAAGACTGCTTCAACTGATGCCTCAAAACATTAGTCCAGTTGCTGCCCACACCTCTGGACCAGTTGGAGGTGGCTCAGCAGAGGTTCCTCTTTGTCCCTGCCACACTAGAAATCCCAGTACTAAGTGGGATTAGTACTAGGATAAAAATATTTATCAAGAGGCCAAGGTGGAGCTCTCCAGGACAAGGCTTGTCATCTTTGCTGCATGCTGGTTACTGCCTAGGACGACAAAAACACAAATCCTCAGGCACCCTCACAAAATCATACCACTGCTCTACATTTCCCCTTTCAAATAGCTAGACTGAGGAACCGTCAAACAAATAAACCCAAGAAAACACTGTTGCTACTTGTAACTCTTTTCTGACATTTCCTATTCTGAGCTGAATAAAAAATGACAGCTATAAAAAAAAAGCAAACACCAAAGTAATATTTGGATAAGCAAATGATGCTAGAAAAAATGCTAGGAAGACTAGAACGAAGGTTATATTGCCAGCGTGGCATACACTCCGACACATGCTGTCAGCCCAGGACTTGGGACTTGTGTGAACCTTTTCTGCAGCAGTATTAGCAAAACCATACAGTCAGTCGACTATATTGCCCTGTAAAGGATATTGGTTTCCCATGAAAATCTCTGTTCCTTGTCCAGGGCACAACAAGCCAACGCAGATAATGAAGACATCTGCAGACGATGTTTGAAAGACACGGCTAAAACTTGGGGGAAGAGTAAAATTGGATTTTTATCACTCAGCGATCTGAACTCTGTTACAGAGCTTTTATTAATGGCACAGAGATGGATTTTATTTGGATACATCATATTCTTAGACAGAACATGTTAAAGCTTTAAACAGAAGCAAAAAGGCCGGGTAATGCCATGATTGCATTGCTTCCTAAAGCAGTGGTAACCGGGCAATCTGGCAGCCCAGCCGCTTCATGTCACAATGACCCAGCATCCTCCATGTACTCAGACAGACACACATCAGTTCAGACATTGCAAACTCATATCCTGAGATATTTTTCTCTCTCTGCCCTCCCAGCATCACTCTTCTTCATTAATACCTACTGCCCCTTCTTAGGAGGCCTGACTAGTACCTACAAAACATATTTTCATTTTCCTGCTGGATTATGTATCATGCCAGTTGGAAAAAGATATTTTACTTTGTCAGGTTGAAGATGAAAGAAAAAGAAAAGACAGACAAAAAGGCAGATCCCCAGTAAAGCACTCCAAAAAATGAACTGAGTTACTGTGTTACGTTTGGCAGTTGTTTGAATTCACAACAGCACATATGGTAATAAACACATTTACTTTGAAACCAGCCAGAAACGGGTTTAAGTAATAAGTCCTGACTCAGAATTCACAAGTCATTTCCAAGCAAATCTTAATTGTTGTACAGTACAATCTTCAGAGTCCACTGAAAGTCACAATTTTAGAAGTAATCTCAGAAGTAAGGGAACTTGCTACTGTTTCGTCCAAGCAGGAAACAGAGTAGGAGCTTAGTTGCTAAATAAATGATTTTTTTGCAACAATTAGAAATGAAATTAAGTCTTGCTGGAATCCCACTGCAGCCCTGGCAACATGCCCCAGACTCCGCTGCCAGCTGAACTGCACACAGCAAGCCAGATTTACCAGAATAAAACTTGATCGGATACTGAATTAGGAGTATACTCCAAATAACCGAGAGCTTTTCTCAGCCTTCCTATGAACATTGCAGTCATATGCATTTTGCAGTCATCAGTTTTGGCACGACTAATTCCATTTTCTTTTAATGATTTATTGCGGGGGGGTGGGAGGTGTTCTTGGAGCAACTGTCAGGAGAAATAAAGAATGACCTCCTTTCGCAAGATCAGAGACATAGTTGACATAAACAGCTGAAGAGAACTGGACTACAACAGTCTGCAGATGCCCATGATATAATAAGAACAAATAAAAAGCTTATGACACTGTAACTCTGCACCAGCAAAAACATAAATGCTGCTGGAAGCACTGGAGTCAGATGGCTTTTGAAATCACTCACAGGTTCTAAATTTCCTGGCAATGGACTGCAGGGCTGGTATTAAAACACAAAAACCTTCTGCCAAACAAATACCGAGGCAATAAATAGCGACAGCAAAGCAGAGACTGATAGACCTTTGAATCCATCGGTCAAGAAACTTGTTCTCCCGAAGACAGGGTGCAGATCTGTTTACTGGACCTGATCGAGCGACTGCAGCAGATATCGAATGCTGGAGACACCCTGCAGCACCCATCTCCCTCCATCCCCTCCTCCTCCGCTGGGAAGCATCGCTCCCACCAGGAACGGCGAGTGGGAGGAGGCAGAAACCGGGGGCAGAGGGCTCTGATTCAGTGCACAGCGACAGTACCATTAAAAAAAAAAAAAAAGCCAAAAAACTGAGAGGACATTTAATGATTGGCAACAGTCCAGTTATGGACAACTCTGCTGATCAGGGCTTACGAGAAGGGAGCCGGGCTCTCCAGGGCTTTGGCAGCACAGGTGCCAAAGGGACAGCCCCGGGGTGCAAAGGGGACAGGCAGGGACAGGCAAACACCAGCCCCACCAGCAGCCCCTGTGCCAGTTAACACCTTGCTGAAGATCCCATATCAGAGCCTCGACGTTCAGTGGAGAAGATTGAGATGTACCAAGGCCCACCAACACTGAGCTGGAGGAGGAAAGGGAAAGGAAAGAAAAGAAAAAAAAAAAAGGGGGGGGGTGGGAAATCAAGTCATTGCTGAAAAGACAAATACACTGAGGCCCCACATAAACAACCAACACGGCGGTTTTTTTCCTTTTAATCTGTTTCTATGTCTAAGCACCACTTCTCTAAAACCATGACTAAGTTCTCACTCTCTCATCCAACTATATACACCCTCTCAACACTTTTAATAGCAAAGTGATATAGATTGGATCATACACAGCGCTTCCATCAAGCCATAATGTACCAAGTATCACTCCATGAGCCTTTAATATCCACAGGCAGGAGCTTCCCACGTGAACCACAGCTACACCACCATTTAGCCGGCAGTTACTTTCAATACAGGCAGCAGCACAAATAAATCTGTGATTATATAAATACTAATCCAAAGAAAAGATAAGTTTTAGTATGAATCCAACAACTAACACAGAAGTACAACTAGAAAAATATTTTCCTAAGCACATTCTCAGTAATCCTACAAAACATGTGCAGCATCCCTACCATCAAAGGATGAATCAGGCCGCAGGTTTATAACACTTCGCAATGTTACTCAGCTGTAAAATACAGGATTTGTTTTACAATCAGAACTGGATGGAATTCAAAGCGAGGGGTTATTAAAACCTGAAAGCCTCTAAGTTTTTCTCCTCTTAAGGAAAGTGAGCCAGTATGTGCTTTCTTTTGTTGAACACATTTAACAACAAAAAAAAAATCCATTTAGGTTGTTTTGTTGTTGTTGTTTTTTAAATACATATTCCTCAACAACAACACTTTTCCTTAGGAAAAACGCATAAAATACATTCTTTCAGTTTAGGCGTTTTATTCCACAAGCAGAGGAAGGCAGTTTTTACTGTGAAGTCTCTTCTGTGGAGACATCACAGTCTGTGAGCATCGGATCTTCTCCCCTCCCACCAGCCAAGCCAAGTTAGCTTTGGTGAACACACAGGAAGGCAGCAACCCAGAAGCCCTCATTAAATCACCCCGTTAATTCACAAGGTGACACCAAGCTGGGACCAGAACAATGACTCAATATGGCACCGTGGTCACTCAGAGAAATTAAAGATATTTTACACATCCAGGCCTAATCTTCCATCAGTATTTATAGGTAATGGATTCATATGGATTTATAGCCTTGAGGGATCCCGAGATGATCTATTCCCATCTCCCCATGTAACACAGGCCACATCGAATCAATCAATTCCTCCCTGGCTTCTGCTTTAACTAGAGCATTTCCCCATACATCAATCCTTGATTTAACGCCTTCCATGACAGGGAATCCACTGGGTAACACTTGATAAATTGCTTCAGTGGTTAATTATCCACCCTGTTAAAAAAAGTGTATTCTATTTCCTGACAATGTATTACTTGTAAAATTGCAACAGAGCTTTAATAGAATGGCCTCTTTTAATCTGTAGCTATTGAAGAATGGATTAATAAGAACATAATCTCCCATTTTTTATACACTTGAACAAAAGGGACATAAAAGAAGGTACCACCACATAGAAAAATGAGAAATGTAGATTTTAAAAGACCTCCCAGAAAAAGAGATAGTGACACAGCCCAGGTCACTCACTCAGATGTACCAGTTGGCTGAGAAATAAGGTTATTTTAATAAGTTGTATTAAAGTCACATTAATTCAGCGAACAATTAACGTAGATCTAACTCCATGGACAACACAACCCTGGACATGAGAATTAAGACGCCTGCAATGCTCCAGGCCTTTAAAAACAGCCTCCCAGTCAGGATGATAACACACGGGCAATAAACACGCTTCTTCTCATAAGGAACAGGTCCTATCTTCCAGAGCAAAACAAGACCACCCTGGATGCAGATCTTCATCTGCTCAGAGAACTTCCACATCACTCTTCATGTCTAAGCAAACCCCTGAAGAAGTGGGTTATTGGCGCTTTCTGCCCCATGTACTCATTCACATTGCTCAACACGAGCAGGCCCATTATACAATCTGGGGTGCAAAGACCACTCAGACCACTGAAAAAGTTCCATTTTACCGTAAAAGCTGAGTTGGACTCCCCAGGCAGTGGGGATGAATTTTGCCAAACTTACGGTCTAATGATTCATATCAAATCAAGTTGAACTAATGAGGCAACATTTACTGTTATGAAGGCAAGGGAAGAACTTCTCAGTTTTGGCTTCTTACACAAAGTATCTCAGTAGGCAAGGAGTTACAAGTTCATTTTTCTGCATATGTCAAATATTTGAAGACCTAAAACAAGCCATGCGTGTATAAGATTCTTCTGATGCACATAAAACACACATCACACTTGGCAAATAAAAATGATTGGGCCTGAGCCAGCATTTTTAAGAGTTTCAGGATCAAACTCTAGTGCACTGCCTAGGTCATTTATAACAATAACCCATCCACACACACACACCCACCTCCCGCAAAAAAAAGGAGGAGGAGGAGAGAGAAAAAAGTAGAAGAAAAAAAAGCCTTTACTTCTATTTTAAACAATTCTCTACTGATCACTCTTGCAACGTTCAACAGCCCACATCCCTGCTGTGACCATTACTTCTCAATAACAATAATGCCAGCTTCAATCTAGGCTTATTTTTAAAAAGGGTGAGGTCTCAGACACCACCCCTGTCACTAGCCAAGGCCAAATTCCTCAGGAGGTTGAGATGTCTGACCTCCAGAGGTGACCACATGCCACCTCACAGCTTGTTTGCACCTAGAGTTCATCCACTCCCTGCAGTGGGCCAGAAGACAATGCAAGTCCTGGCCAAGAAGCATCAACATCCAAGACACACAACAGCACCACAGTGTTCTCGTACCATGGGGCTCACAGCAAGCAACATACCAGCTTAGGACTTGGAGACCATGCCACAAATGAAGTATTTCCTGATTCTCCAGGTGCAGTTTGGGAGCTACCAGCATTGATTTGGGCCATACAGTGTGAAAACCCTCAGCTGGTTGGAGATGACTTGGAAAATTGGGCTATTCTGAACCAAAAGCCCACAGCCATACTTTTTGCAAACGAGAGGAAAGACTTAAGCAGTGCAGACACCTAAGCATCTCCCTGGTGCGAGCTGACAGACAGGATTAACAAATAAATAAAAAAAGGTAAGGGAGGGGAGTGTAAGAGTTTCAGGGCCAGTAAGTCAGTAAGTTCCCATTTGCAGAGTCTGCTTTACCTGACTGTGAGGCACCCCAGCTTTTGGCACTGCTCCCCGCTGATGCCACACTCTTAATTACACAATATTTGGCCAAAGACGGGCTGTGCACCCCAAAACAGACACGCAAATCTCTCCCCGTCGCTCTGGACATCAGCCAGAAAAAGCACTGCTGAAAGCAGAGAGTTCCACTCAGAGCCAAGTTTCCTCCCCAGCTTCACAGCACTTGACAAAACGGACAATAATGTCTCTTTGGAAGGAGAGAAAATAAAAATTTATAATTTTTTTTAGGAATGATTTGCACATAGCAAAAAATCCTAATGGAGCAAAAGGAGCTACAGCTCAGAAGTGGCTCAGAGCTTCCCAACAATCTAAAAGATAGAAGTAACCTGTTAGTTATTAAAAGTCCCTCTGAGAAACAAGCTGGCCTCTTGAAAACCTTTGTCTTCAAAACTTGGTATTACTTTTAAACCCTGACAAAGAATCCAGGCACAATGAATGCTCTCTCAACCCAGAATCCCTCTGATGATTATCAAAGGAATTGCTTAATCCGAAGTCATTGCAATTGTAAAATGCCAAGTGTGCAGTTAATATGCTGATACCATAAACTGAGTAATACTGCTGGTGAGCATCCCAGACCTTCTGCCAACTTACTTGTGGTGTGAATATGAGGGGAAAAAAAAAAAAGAAAGAAAAAAAAAGTTTGCTACACAGCTTTAAGCTGTCAACAGATTTTATCCTGAAGAGTTTTCAAATCAAACCCAACACATGGCCAGCTGTGCTTGACTCCAGGTTTACTGGCAGCCAATTAATGTTTTACTAATTCCAGAAAGAGCAAACTCCTTCCCGATTGCTGTTAGGTTACAGGGCTGTAAAACACTCTGCATTGCTTTAAAGCAAGTGTACGTCCCTCCCTGGCCCCGGGCAGGGATGCTGCAGCCAGCAAGGAGGAGGAGGAGGATGATGCAGGGGAGAGACACTGCCACCAGCACCAGGAGCATCCATTGGTAAAGCTGAGTCTATCGATCATGTGCACAGGGGTGGGGAGGAGACCAGAAATGCCGAGCTCTTTCCTGTGGCTGTTGGAAATTAGTCCACGGAAAGCAAGCCGGGTAAAAGGTTAATGAAATACAAGCTGAGGAAATAAAACAAGGACACAGATGACTGTGCCACAAGGCCCCGGGGCCAGCTATGCTGGCTGGAGCCCTTTCCCCAGATAAAGGGCTGCAGAGATGTTACTGGAGTTAGGAAAGCAGAGTGACATTAAGGCTGTTTCTGCCTCCCATGGCAGGGGTTAAGGTGCCCTTGAAGGCACCACCACCTAATTCATGCTCGGGAACAGGACCCCCACTGCAGTCCCTTCTGTCCTCCAGCTGGAATGGAGCGTTTGCAAGGAAGGAAACAGATACAGAAACTGGGCAACAAAAGCTTAAGTGCCATGAGGCCATGCAGTGAGTGCTGATTTGGGTTTTCCTGGAAAGAAGCAACAAAGCCACTGATGCAGAAACCTCAGAGAGGGGGAGTCCTGAGCACTGCAGTCCCCCCCAGCCGGGCTGCACCTGCCCACAAGCCTGAAACTCAGTCCTGGAAACTTTAATCCAATTTTCAGCTCCAAAACAGACTTCTCACAGCAGTATGAAAAAAAAACTTTAACTGATGGGATGCTTCAAGTTAGGACCTTCCTTTGGTACCCCACGTACAGGCATCTTTACTGTCTGATTCACCACCGTGCTTTATTTTCTGGTGGGCAATACACTCTTCAGGCATGAAATCAAAATTAACAGAGTGAGGTTTTGCAGGTGGTGTGGTTGTTTGGTGTTGGTGCTTTCTTTTTTCCTTAAAAGGACAACTGATTTTGTTTGTGCACAAACTTTCCTGTGCTGCATTTATGCCATGACTATGGATTTCTGCAAAGTAACAGTATTTATAAGAAAGGGATCAACGCCCTCTGGGTTTTGGATATAACGATTAGAACTGTATAATGAGTTTTTCTAATCCAGGGGTCTGAATAAGCTTCTAGCTTGATTTCATTGAATACAGATTCCAGACCTAAAACCAACTCTTTCTAGTGCTCCCTTATCAGGGTATCCTAAAATGTGCAAAGAAATAGGAGGAAGAAAAAAAAGCACTAAATAAAACAAAAAGACCCAAGCAACAAACCAAACACCAAAAATGTAGATTGGAGAATTTCACTAGTTTACTTGCAAAGCGTCAGCAATACATAAACAATCAAAGATCTTCCCATTTTATTGTGAGAACCATCTAAGGACACAAATTCAAGACTATCCACGCACTATAGAAGCTGCTCTTGGCCCAGTCACACGGTGGGTAGACAAACGACCTGATACTCGGAATCACTTTTACAACTGGGGAGCTAAGGGGACAGACTTAGGAAAATATGAATGCAATGCAAGACTAAACCAAACAAAAAGCCTGACATAACTCACAGGAATCACTCTGCCAGCACTTCACCAGGTGAATGAAATTAGCAGCCTGACAATTAGCAAAAGGAATAAATCCCCATTAAAAATACAAGAAACAAACAAGCAGCAAGGAATTTTCAAGAGCATGAATACAAATAGTTGGCTTCACACTTGCTGTTGTTACCAATGCAATATGTTTACCCATTTCTCTATGTCATATGAAACTCAACTCGGTATGAAAACAAATCACTGAAAGTCTTGGCAGATTAGTAAACGTCAGATCAAATTAGACCTTCTCTTAGACTATGCAGGGGCTGTACAAATTTATCAGAGTCTCACAGATTCTTCGCTCTCTTGACATGAATAGGTCAGAACAGCCCAGAGACAAAAGGCAGTGAGATCAGATAACTAAAACTGCTCAATTTTGGAAAAGCCATTTATTGTTGGGCTTTGTTTTACCGTTAGCCTCATTCACAGAGAAATAGTTTTGGAGATGGATAGTGCCACAGGAGATAGCAAGCAGCGGGAGAAAGCACCTCTCTTCTGAAAGGCTCTCCCTGGAAGTCAGCACAGGGCTAATGCTAAGAGGAGCCAGGCAGCCCACATCCCGGGCCTGAAACCCCCCGCTGAGCTGTGCAAACACATCAGGGAGGTTTCAGATGGCTTGCAGAAACTAGAGAGATTATCATGTGTTATACAATAGGGATGGATCCCTGGAGCTTTCCTGTCAGAAGATCCTACAGAGAGAAGATAAAGCCAAAAGAGGATTTGTGTTACAAAGTACATAACTTGGATGGATAAATGAGAAAACCCAAAGTTTTCTGATCGGTGCCTGTTGTCCCACCATCGGTCAAGCACAGAGAGACATTCAGGAGAGCCACATCAACACTGCAACAGCAGAGGAACAGCCAAGCACCCTGACCCCAGCCCAGGGATCCTCACAGGGAAACCAGTCCATGCCCTGCTGAGGTGCTTTTGCCACCCATGGACATCACAGAGATGCTGCTGGGAAAGCACGCAGGGCACAGGCAGCAAACAACAGCAGTCGGTATTTCTAGGATGGGGTTATGCCTTTGAAACTCAGCAGCACACCTGGCAGTAAGGTCTGAACACGAAAATACATCAGCCCCTTTTGTCTGATGGAGAAAAACAACTTTCCTGCCGCGTTCCTGCCCGAGGCAAGGGGCAGGCAGGGCAGCAGCAGCACTAACACCGGCTCAGCATCCATCGCCCACCCCTCTCCCCAGCACCTGCAACAGGTTCTGAAGGATTTACAGCTCTGGCTGTCTCGCTCACCTCACAGCACCCTCAAGGCATACCCCCTCCTCTCCCCAGAACCGGGTGCTTTCGCTTGTGTTGCCCCCACAAGCTCGTCTTGCAAACATTTCCTATGCATTTAGGAGCACTCTCCTGCAACTCTGGTCAGAGCTATAAGTGCAGACCTTCTCCTTCCCCAGCAGTCACCAGGGAACTGTTTGCATCGCCCAACAAGATGATTGGGGGTGGGGGGGAACTCTAACATTTATCACCAAAAGCAAAGTAAAGAACAAAATCTACCCAATCCCCCCCATCACAGCCCCTTGGTGACCTCCAGCGCAGGCAGGTGTAGGCAATAAGGGAGGACAAGTTAAGGCTGAGTTCAATAAGGTATTTAAGCCTATTCTTAGCTCTGGGAACCACAGGTCCTCCCAATTTCATGAGCCCTACCCAGTGCCCACAGACAGGCTGGTACATACCTCTGCTCCTGCACCAAGCCACAGGCAACAGCAGCCTTAGAATTTAGGAATTCACCGAATGCACGTCCAGAGAGATCCTTGCTGGGACGATCTGTGCCCCGAGAGCCCTTCAAATACAGACTTCCTCCATTTACATCACATTTGTATCAGAAGTTAATGACTCTCCATTACATAAAGTGCTTTTAAAAATCATGGTACAACTAGTTCCAAAACACACGGAAGTATCCAACAACTTGAATTCTCATTACGAAGACACAATTATAAACAAGAATATAGTTATTTGCAACAGATACGAGAGCACTGTTTATGAAAACAATTGTTAGGTTTCTGTAAGGCAGGATCATCTTGTGCTTTTTATTTAAGGAACACAATGGTAAAGAGCACAGAACCATTACAGCAGGGAAAGCAACTGTGCTTGAGGGTTACTTTGCCTTTTCAAAGAGAAATTAGGAGCACAATAATGTTTTATTGTTATTCTTTCAAAATACACAAGTGAACAATATATTGCTTAAAAACAATTTCTTGTAAACAACTTTAATAGTAAAAGCAAACAATACTTTAAGAAATAAAATGAATTTATATCCTGAAAGATCAAGATATTATTTTGGCTTGTTGATGTGAAATAAACTATTTATTAGAGCTCAAATCATTTAGGAACTATAACCACAATGATCTATAAGTAGAGGCCATGGCAAGGAAACAGTACTGTAACAAAAATATTTAGGGTTTCAATGCAGAAAAGAACACACACAACTTCTTAGCCACACGGAGAGAGGGTGATAGCACCGTCCTTTCCAGCAGCCACCTAACAACAACCAGGGGAAGGATTCTACTATTTGCAGAGAATAAATTGAAGAGGACTTTAAAAAAAAATAAATAAAAAGGAAAAAAAGGGAAAAAGAAAAAGATTACCCAATAGCTTTTTTTGGTAAAACTTGCAGCTTGTAAACCTAATTTCCAAAAATACAAGCTGGAGCCAAAGCTGACACTGGCACCGAGCACGCAGACATGCGCCGCAAGCCAGGCTGACTGATGGGCAACCCTGCCCTGACAGCCAGCAGACCAGGAATTTAATTAGAAAGAAACCAAATGAACCCGAGCTCTCAAGATGGCTCCGAAGGATGGGCTCAGGAGCGAACAAAGAGCCGCCGCAGCGAGCAGCCGCCCGAGGGGTGCTCCTTGAGAAACTCCTCTCAGACACAATCCAACTCTTACTCAAGCCTCTTCCTTGTGCCTGAGGGAGAAGAAAAAACCTGCTCCGGGATTCAGTTACGCCATGGAAGCCTGTGCTCAGCACCCCCTTACCTGCCTCCTTCTCTCACTCGCTCACACCAGTTTGGGATCCCAGCACAACCGTGGGTGTGATCGCAGGAGCTCCTCTGCTTCATACCTGGGTGCGGGACACTGAGCATGCTCCCGGCCCTCCCCGGCCAGGTTTCAGGGGGGAGGAAGAGGGGGAAAAAAAAAAAAAAGCTTCCCTGAAAGCAGATTAGAGATGTCCCAGCAGTGGATGAGCTTCATCCTGGATCCGTTTCAAAGCATTTCAACTCAAAAGGGGATAAAGCAACGAGCAAATTGCACGCAGCCGTAGCCCGTTTTAGCAACCGATTCTAACTCAACCCACCCAAACAAAAAGTCCTTTGGGGGAAAACACGGGAGATCTGGGTCCCCTTTCAGGTGCTGGCAAAACACACCTGCGTGTTTGTGTGTGCCTCAGTTTCCCATCTATAAGGAGCAGCTGTGGAGGCCTGGCTTATTCCTTCTTTTACTCGCCTCGCCTGTAGCACATTTGGGTAACGTACAGCTTTTTACAAGGCATTTTTACAATACCTAAGACAACAGGGCCTTGACCTCTATTACAGCTGCTAAATACCATCACGTTACTTGCATCGCTGTAAACCCAGAATTTAGGCAAATAAGGAACAGCTCCCAGGTGACTGTCAAAAAAAAAAAGTCTTCTCCAATATCCACAGCGTGCCAGCAATATAATCAAAGCTGCTGGAGCCGAGACATGAAACCTTATAGATCAGAAAGGGAAACGGGCAGAAGGATGAAAACAGCAGGCTGCTTTCCCGCAGCTGTAAGTGCACATTTGGTCCAGGGACTACCACTTCCCCGGAGTCGAAGGTTGCCAGAAATCTCGCACCAGAACGGGATCCAATTTCCATATAGCTTCCTTATGTCTCCCGCACTGCGGCACGAAACCCCGCGCTTGGCTGGACGGCCACCGCTCTCCCAGGCAGAGGGCTCGCTCTGCCCATTTCACAGCACGATCCCCACGACACGTCCATGTCACACCTCAGGTGAAAATCCTAAATCTTCTTAATAAATGTACTATTTATGCCAGACGCCGGTGCCAGTCTGGCCAGACGGCTGGGACTGGGACCAAGGCTCCGGTGGGTGCCCACATGGCGGCTGGCATCCCCGCCAACCGGCATGGTCAGAGCTGGCACACCAACTTGCACATCCAGCTACAGAAATATCCACTTTTAGCCTATCTACCTTGTAGATGATGCCATTTTCCCAGCTCTTCTCAATCTGCCAACATGTCATTTTAACTGAGTTGGGACTTGGTGGGGTGTAGAAACAGCCCAGTCACACTGAAGGTAGACAACTGAAGACCAGCGTTACCAGTAGTCTGACCTCAGGAGCCCAGGCAAAAGCCCTCAGAACAAACACAGGTAACACAGGTGTGATCCTGCCCTCTCTTTTCTTCAGGTCTCCTCTGGTGCTCACAAGAGCTATGATGTTGGGCTGGTTCATTTTACTTTGAAATATAACACAGGTTAAACTACCTGAAGAGGCAAGAGCAGGTTGGTCTGGAGACTGATGGAGCTGAGCAGTGGAGGTGAGGGTTAGCCCTTAGCAGGAGTCACACACCTCACCCAGGGGCCAGGGTCACTGTCACCATGGGGCACTGTTGGGCGGTGATACTGGGGATGGGGGACCTGGTAGGACCAGGCAGCCTCAGGCTTCAACACAGAGCAGAGAGGGCTCAAGTGTCCAGCTTTTAAAAGCTATGAAATTCAAAGATGTTCAACTGAAACCAGGTCTTTTGTTACAAAGGCCCAGCAAAGTAGCCAGAGAGAACATGCCAGTCTCCTGTTGATCCATTCTGGACGGAAAGGACAACACGAGTCGTTTACGTTCTAAATTTGCAAGCCAGACAGGTACAATACATTCCAAGCAAGAAAGATTTCTGGTACGGTGAAAGGAAGAACATACACAATAAGTAAAGCACCCAACATTAAGGAAGGGCCCTTCTGACTCAGCAATCCATAGAAGAAGCTTTATCAGAGCATAGCAATTCCCCTGTGGGACTGAAAATAGATCACACTGAAAGAAAACTTTGGTCGTGCCAAGGTTTTGGGGATCTTTGTGGTTTTCTTCTGCTTGCTTGGTTGGTCGGGTTTTTTTTGTCATCAGCAGTTTGATTCTTTTGCTATCATTTATAAACCCAAGAGACCACCAACCTTTTCACAGTAAATCAGACCTTATCAGCCCCATTATGCCTGCCCTCAAGTACCCCCAAGTCTACCTCATCCCCTGTATTTCTTACGGAAAAAAATCATCAGCAACATGCCCCCACCATCCCGGATTCAGCCACATCTGCATAGTTTGTCACCACCCCATCTGTTACTTCACTTCCCAACCTGGTGCTGCCCCAAGGCAGCCCCACAAAGTTGGGACTGCAGCACAGCTCAGAGCCACCCAACAGGGCAGTCCAAGCTGTGATGACGATGAAGTCACCCAGAGCTGGGCAGACGTCACCTCAAACAGGGAAAGGAGGAACGTCCGTTTACCCTGAACTACCTGCATTCACAGAGGTGACATCAACAGCCTGGCAACGAGAAACATCCATGTTTTCCCAAAGAAGCTAATACAGTTTTCCAGGATTTTGCCTTTAAAAGCTCAATCACTGCAGTGAATAAAGTTTTATCAAGTGCAGCAGAAAATAAACTTCAAAATATAATCGTATGCACTTGTACTAGGAGCTTTAAAAAAGCCATACTGTTCAGCACACCAGACTGCTGCAACCAACCTACCCAGTCCCGAGACGTTCAGTTCTGAGCAAACACAGCACTGAACTTCTCCTTAACGACTTCAATGCTGCCAAGCCTGATGGGTTTCACACATATCTGATGGTTTTCTAAAAAAACTCAGCTCCTGGAGTCATGCGATAAAGTAGAAATACCCACTTTTATTAAGCAAAAGGCTTTTAAATCATCGTTTTTGCCCAGGGAACAAAAAAAAGTGAACCTTTACACTACGAAACTGGAAAAATCCTAGAACTAAAAGACCCTTCAACAGTTAACATTCCTTTAAATCTTCAGGGGGGCGGGGGCACTAAATAAACTAAAGGGGTGGGGTTTTTTGAGCTCATCTCACAATTTACATGAACATTTAAGTTGTTGGGTTGGCTTTTTTTCCCTGAGAAATTTATGCTGTGAGTAATTCTGAGCAGTGAATAAATTCAAGGAAATTATGAGCTCTCTGCCATTACTTCAACAATAGGAAACAAGGTGACAAGCACAGAATAAATTCCTAATTATTCCTTCAGTTCTTCCTGTCACTACACAGTGCTCTGTCTTTAATATTATAAAATAAAAAGTTAAACACAATCCGGAGAGCTGTAAATGCTCAGAAAAAGGGGCCCATGTTCCACTGTAAGATCTTCCTGCTCAAACCCCAATATTTCCATCGGGCTTCTAGGCTCGATCCCTCGATTTTCAAGGTCAAACTCCCACTGAAAGCCAATGCAGTATTCCCTGCCAACTCTGAACCACCTCAGGAACTGAAACACTTCTGAAATTAAGGAATAATAACAAAAAATGAACCCCTGCACCATTTAGCTGTGACACTCGCCAGCAGGTCCCTCCAGCCTGGCTCTCAGTGGGGCAGTGCAGCCCCGACCCTTCAGCCTGGATGCTGAGGATGTGGTGAAGGACAACCCCAGACCAGCTCGCAGAGTATTTGCTGTTTTCCCACCCATTTCTTGGTCTCTCCTGCAGAAGGGCAGCTAAGTCCTTCCAACAGCCCGGGCTGAACTTGCCACCCTCCTGCCCTGCTTGACCTGGGTCCCCCCCTCATCCCTGGGGAAATGAGGCCAAGGAGAGCTCTTCTCTCCTCTACATCCAATTCGCTTGGTGGCTGTGAGCAGGAAAGGACCAAACTTCCTCCGTCATCTCCTGATCCATATTTGAGCCACCTCCAATGCTGCAGGAGAGTCTCAGAGAGGAGGTTTGGAAAATTCCTCCTCCTCCTCACGGGGACAGGACCGCTGAGCTGCCCAAGTTTGCTGCTCCTCCAGCGACAGCCGGATTCTTCCCGCAGCAGAAGGTGGCTCCAAGCGCTCCGTGTCCTCGCGTCAACTCTTCACCCTGTCTCATTAAGTCCTTTCTTCCTGCTGCCCCCTCCTTGCTCTTAACCTCCGCGAGCACTAATGGGCTCCTTTGCAAATCCAGTGCACATTCAGTAGAGCTCAGCAGGCTTGAAACGCTAATATTCTCATGCATACACAGAAAAGCAAGTTTCATTCTAAATAGAAGTGGCAGCTTCTAATTTAAGACTATATAATTTGACTGCTAGGCACAACAAAAACTACCTATTTGCCATGTGGGCACACAGTCTGTTATAATGCCGCCTCAATGTGCAATTTCAAATAAAAGGCAACCAACCGACTTCTGTGTTCTACACAGAGTGCATGGGTTCCCTTTGCTGCTACCCCCTTCTGCCGGGGCTCACTCCCCAGCAGCCCACTTGTATTTTTTTATGGATGAAATTCCACTCCCTTTGCTAACGCCATCAACCCATTGCCGAGAGCAAGAAGTGCATTAAATTATTTCACCCACAGTCAGGCTGCCCAGGGGGGCAGGGGAGAGGGGAGGCAGCCAGGGTCCAGAGCTCCACGTGATCCTAAACACATACAGGGCTTCTCATCTGTTTTTTAAAAATAGTTAGTCTTCTTTACTGTGAGGGTGGTGAGGCACTGGAACAGGTTACCTGGAGAAGTTGTGGCTGTCCCATCCCTGGAGGTATTCAAGGCCAGGCTGGATGGGGCTTTGAGCAACCTGCTCTAGTGGAGGTGTCCCT
>JAOXJM010000003.1:9126266-9156417 GCA_026413425.1 Tringa solitaria
GTTGGAACTAGATGATCTTTAGGGTCCCTTCCAACCCAAACCATTCTATGATTCTTTATACATGTGTCTATGTATTTATATATGCACATCTATACCTGCACTCCTATAAAATGCAATTTAAATCATGCACACTGCCACTGCAGTGACTTGTGTGCCTGTCACCAAGAGGCTCAGCAGAGCTCCCACAGCCCCACACACTTAGTTGAAGCTGGTGGGCTCCCGCTGGCCTCTGGGACACGGCTGCCCCAGGCAAGATTGGGACCTGTTCACCCCACATTGCACCTTTTCCTGGCTGAAATGCAGGAAATCCCAAGCTTTCCACTTCCAGGTGCTGGACCCCAGTCTGACCCAGGGCACAGCCTCACTCCAGCGGGAAACATCCCCACCACACGGATCCGGAGCAGGATGCACACAGCTTTATCCGGCTTGTATTTTTCAACCTGCTGAATTGCCAGAACATGTTTAGCTGATATGCACGGACCTCAGATCCATAATCCCACCCTCAGCAGCTGTTACAGCTGCTGGGGTATTCACAGCAGATGTTACAGCTCCGTAAGAAGGTAAAACAATTAAGAATTTGGAAATTGGGGCTGCAGGGAGGCGAAGCAAAGCACGTTCCCTCTGCCGGGCTCGGACACTCGGCTGCGGATGCGACACCAACACCCGTGGTAAAGAGCCACATGGCAGCGTACAGCAGCTTAAGGAAATTTCAAGTGTTACCATAGCGGCATTAAAAAGCTGTCAGCTTCCTGTGAGTCAAGCAGCAGAGGCTGAAATTCAGTGTTTAAAGGATGATTAAATACAAGTGACTTAAATTATACATTCCAGTTGTTGGAACTGACACCATTTAAAACACGCCATCTATTCCCCGTTTCCTCTGACACTGATTACTAACCACTAAAAGATGAGCATTTTCTTACAGGCACTCAAGTACCAAACCAGGGATTTATAAATTGGAGATAATTAAAAGGTTTTGCATTACAAATAGAGTAAGAAATTTACATTCCGTGGGTCACCCGAGAACACTTAAAGAGTCAAAATGGACATTTTATACCTGAAAACCTGCCTGCTGTCTATCAAGGCTGCTAATTCAGGCACAAGAAACTTGGAGCTATTTTACAGTGGATTCACAATCAAACATTTGCTGAAGTGGCAGATGACCCCACGCAGATTCAGGACCCATCGTTAATTCTCCCACATGGAGCTCTGTAAGCTGAAGCTCTATTAAGCCGACACAAATAAATTGTCTGTTTCTCCTTGATAAATATACGGAGCGACTTGCAAGGTGCTACCTTTCAGATTTCAAAGACAAGGAACTGCACAATTTTCTTGGCTAGCAATGACTGCACTTTGCCAGGAACAAGGAAAAGAGGCACGAGGGATCTCCCAAGGTCACAAGAACTGGGAAAGCCCCTTCCCTATCAACCCAGAGCACCCACAGGCCCTGCCAGAGGTCAGTTTGGTCAGCCCCAAATCCTGATGGACCAGCAGCTCCTTGCAACTGAGGCCACACTGTGGCATTAGGGTCAGATACCCCAACCCAGAGCATCTGGGTATTTGCCTTTGCCTGGGAAAGAAATTGCACTGGTGGTGTGAGCAGTAGAGACCAAGCTTGTAAGCTTCAAGGAAACCCTCTGAGAACATTTAGCCTCCTAAAATGGCTTGGGAGGAAAGAGTTTTGTTCTTAATTTAGCCTAGGGAATCAGGAGAAATCCAAGAGTCAGTGGGATTTTCCAGCTGAGAACAAGTTCTTACCCAGCATTTCTAACCCACAGAGCTCAAAGTGCTCTGCAAGAACCACCAGCACCTTCCTTTTGGCAGGGAAACTGAGGCACAAGTCAGTCTTTCTTGGGCAGCCCTGGGGCAAGCCCTTCGTGATGGCCACCAAGGCCATGGTCCTTTCCTTTCACCTTGCCATGTGCCATTGGGCAAGATGTGTCACATCTGAACATCTTCACCGACACAAACAGGCATTAGGACTGGTCGCTTTAACAATCTCAACGTGCGAAGCCTTGATGCATCATCGCAAAACATTATCCTGCACCAAAAAATAAACCTCATGAGTGATGGTGGAAGCGCTTCAACACCCAGGGGTCGTGGCTGGAGCCGTGACAGACGGAGCCAGGCCTGGGTGTTGTTACCACTTTATCCCCATTTTACATACCAGGAAAAACTGAGGCATGGCAAAGAAAAGCAACCTGCTGCTGCGCTGAGATGGTGAGAGCAAAGCCCCTCAAAATCCTTCCTGAGCCATGGTCTCGTGCAGGATGCCTGACTCTCCATCCCAGTGGCAACGCACATGAAGGGACTAACACCCACCAGTATGACTGCAGATGATGGAACTGCGCATGGGCATCTCAGTAACTTCAAACAAGGTCCTTTTAACATGCTTTGCTTCGCTTCCCTGAAATTTGCAAGCCCGAAAAAGCAGCATCGATCTCACTGCCTGGCAGAAATAAGATAGAGACTAATTAAGCACAGAGATCTCAGGGAAGGAGTCTCCAAGGAATCTTTTCATTCGAACAAGGACCTTTACAAAATATCAGGAGAAAGAAGGGGAGGAGGGAAAAAAAAAAAACCCAATAAAAAAGAAAGCCTAATTCTGGATCTTCACTGCCAGCTCACTTTTCCCTGCACTCACAGGAGCCCAGAGCATCGTAGACTCAAACCAGGAGAAGCAGCTGGGAGGTACTGGGAGGAGGGCTGTGGCTGGGAGCTTAAGACAGAGGGAGAGGAGAGACAACTCAAACAGCAGCAAACACAAACAGTGACTCATGACACACAGCAAATAAACAGCATTGTAACAGTTTTTGCAATTGTAATTCAAACCAAAATAAACAAGAATGACAGTCCAGCGCAATGAAAGGGAGGATGACAGTGATGGGGCGGGGGTGTGAGGGGATTCCATCACATTCACATCTGTTGCCCTCATAACATCCCAAATGAGCAGCTCCAGAAACAGAGAGAGGGGAGGAAAAAAAAAAAAAATGTATGGGACAGCAGGAATTTCTTGTGATCTACATCCGTGCTTGAAGTTTTCATGACTGCACTGAGAGCAGAATTTATATCCCAAAGCCATGTAACAGCCTACAACACTGCTACTGGTTTTGACCCCCAGCCCCTGAAGGCACCTCTAGTGATGGAAATACAAAGTCCAGCTTGGTGGGTTAATGGGTAAAAAAGACCTTGTGTGGTGGGTGGATGGAGAGAAAGCAACAGAGCTGGGGGAGAAATGACACCATCGGCAAGAGGCATTCAGTTTAACTGCTCTGCAAATCCTCCAGTGAAGCAGGTTCACAATTTCTTTTGCTGTTGCTTCATTACCCTCTTAATGAGAAACTCTCCCCCAGCACCTGGAATATTTTTTTTTTCAGGCAAATCAAGGTATTTTCCTCCAGCGGGTACTAAAAAGCTGATCATCATCCTTTTTACAGAATTTTTTTACGCGTCAGAAAAATGTATTGCCTGCACTCAGGTTTCCATTTCCAAACACAATTCCTTCAAGCTTTCCCTCTCCGGCCTCATTTGCCGAGCCTCCCATCTGTGTGGTTCATCTCTCCAGACTTGCAAAGCCGTGACCGTTCCCTCCCGCTGCCCAGCACCCCTCGCTGCAGCGGGAAGCAATTATCAGCCTTGTCTTACGCACAGCGCTTCTGTAATGAGAGACCTGACTCCTTTTCCTCAAACCTCAGGACGCCGTTTGACTTGGTTGAGCTGGCCATCCACAACAGCCCCCGTCACCACGGGCCACCCTGCGCCGCTGCTCCTCTTCCTCGGTCAGCTCCTGCTCCTTCCAGAGCCACCACCGCACCCTCCTCTTCCCTGAAACTCATCATCTGGGTGCCCGATCGGTTTTGCTGTTCACCAAGATGATCTGAAATTCTGCTCCTAAGCCTTAGTAGCATCAGCAGCCCCTCTTGTGCACTAACAGGTTATCTCATAAAGAGGAAAGTTGGATTCACTTATTATTTTTTTTTCTAAGTTAGTTGTTTTTTTTTTTAGACCTCATCCTCCTCCTCTCTGCTGTTTACATATTGCTCTAAGACTTTTTTGAGGGATCCGAGTCAGATTCTCCGATCCTTCATTTTCTGGGTTTCCCCCTTCGCCTTCCATTGAAGGTCTGGAGTGGGCTTTGCTCTGCTCCTCATCGCTCCCCACCACATGCCCAGGGAGCATCGACAGCGATCACCAACGGTCCAAAGCTTGATGAGACCAGGTTTTCCCCAGGTCATCTAGAATAATTTCACCAAGCCCAGCTGATGTGAGCGGTGGATAATCTCTTCTTTCTCTACTCACACTCCCTCACCTCCCCTATTTGAAAAAGCTACACGTCTGTGTATGTAATTAGCACTACGGTTTTGTGAGGACCCAATCAGAGGAAGCACAGAGCACGTCCGCCTCTTGCAGCCCCTCACCTCTCCGGCCTCGTTCTCCTCCTCTATGGCCTTTCTCACACATTCCACTGTTTTTGCAAAAACTTCCCCCAATTTGGAAGCCTTTAAATAAATAGTTTTTCCACTAGAGGGCACAAAGACAATTTCTCCTAAATGGAAACTGATGTCAGAAGGATTAATAAAATCATTACTAGCATCTCACCAAAGATATTTCAAACTTCAAGAAATGAACACTTAATAAGGTGAGATGTAGTTCCAACTCACCGACAGCACCAAATGCCTCTAACATGTAGAGATTGCAAACCCAGAAATCCAAAAGTGACACTACTCTAACGAGATCTCCAATACAACACTAAGCACTTTATCCAGCAAATTCTAGACTGCCCACAACTTCTCATTAGGCACAGACCACAGCATTAACACAGCACTGCAGGCAGAAAATCCATCCTAGTATTTTCTAAGTTGAACTTGGTCAAATTCAGCTTCACGTCACTGAACATTTTTACACATTTGTTTCCTAGATCAAAAGAAGTTCTCTACCAGCAAAGATCTTCTGTTTCCAGATACTTTTAGATCATGATAAGTCACCTCCTGACCCATCTTGGGTAAACTAAAGAGATTTTAGCCTTTAAGGCTCTTCTATACAAGCCAGCTTTTCCAGCTTTAAAGCTTGTCTTGTAAACTTCTTACAGGTTGAATCCATAACCACGATGCCTTAACCAGTTCCTCACCAAAGAACGGTGCCGGTCCTTAAGAAATACGTAAACTCAACAGGAAAGCAATTGAGAAGAGCATCTGGTTACACAAATGCAACGAGCAGGGCAAGAGCACTAAGTTCAGAGCATGATGTACCTTGAGAGGACCACAGCTCTTGGGGTTCATCAGCCTCCCCAGCCCCATGTACAGCCTCAGGTGCAGCAAGCCTTGCGTGAACCTACCTTGCTGACTTCTGTAATCCTGACAACCAGCTCTTTGGTGGCCCAAGCCGAGGATATGTGCGAGCGTTTGGTAGCCCACTCGTGTGCGGGTGCCTACACGCAGGCTCCCCTCCATGACGAGCTGTCCTTCAGCTCCTCCAACTTGCATGCAGCGAGGTTTGCTTTCTGCCTACCACTGCCTGTGGATTTCCACTGACTGGAAGGTTTGGCTTGAAAGGGGCCAGCCCAGAGACTTTTGCTAATGGAAGAAGAGAGACAATAGGGACACGCAGGTGCTTCCTCCCATTTAAAGTGTTTACTTGTGCAGCTTAACACAGTGACGCTATTGTGAATTAGATCTGCACGCTGGTTTAGAGTTCAAAAGGTAGCACGTAACAAAAGGAACCCCAAAATACTGCTTATTAAATGAAATGCTGCAGATAAAGTGGGGTTTTTTAATTTCCTTTTAAATTCTGCTTCCTCTGCCAATGCCAAGTAAGAGGGTTTTTCCAACCATACAATAAAAACAGTTTCAAATAGGAAATGATACATACTATATTAAACCAAACCAAAACAAAAAACCCAACACAAAAGCAACGATTTATCAGTATATCTCCACTGCCTATCCAGCAGATCTTTGTGGCATGGAGAGGACAACTCTCACAGCTACTAGTGAAGGCTGAACTCTGTTATAAACACACCCGCTCTCAGAAAAATCAAAAAGATCAAGAGAGAAGGTTGAAGTACTGCTAAGCCACAACACAGTGAAGGAAAACTTCAGTCCAAAAGAGGAACAAAGGCATATTTGTTTTATGTAATATTTTTATGTAAAACAAGTAATTCAGCTGTGTTCCACAGTAAACCATTTGGCTTAGGACTGAAACAGGGAAGGAAAAAAAAAAAAAGAGCATCTGATTCTAATTTTGTTGTCCTAAGCTTACATTACATGAATCAAGATGTTTACTAGAGGTGCCAGGCACTCAAATCCATGGTTGGATCTTGTATATAGGAAGTATCAGATGTACTGAACATCTTGCAGTTCCCTCTACAGCCAACGAAGGCTCGAAGATACTCAGCACTTAACAGTAGAATAATCAATAATAAGAAGAATAAAAATAAAAATGTAACAGCAAATGTCAACACACTTTTTCTTGCATCTAAATAAACTCAGAAATGCAACTTTATAGACACCGATTTGTGAAAATCTCAGCCCTTCCATAGCATCACTTTTTTATTGTTCCAGGAGTTTTAAATAAATTATCCTCATATTCAAGATCCTGCAACTTAAGACCGCACCTCCTTCTCACATAGAACTACACCACAAAACACTGGCTGTGTGGAAACCAATAGCACACACATTCTCATTCAATCCCATTCACTTAACGTCAAAGCAAATAGAATTGAGTCCTTTCATCCAAGTGCTGTATTATTTTGCCCAGTCACTGCTATTTTAGATGTGCTTCCATTGATTTTCCTTCTTGGTGGGAACTGACTGAATGGGATTCGGCACTTAGCTCTCTGCTATCATTTTCTGTGAGATCTGGTGGGATGATTGCTCTGAGAATGTCAAATCCAGACTCCTTCCATTCTCTATCATCAGTGAAACTAGAAGTGGCAATTAAAATCCCTTCTCCCCATTGCTCCTGTCACAGACATGTGCTAGAAAGTAAGTGGCAAGTGCTGCTTTCATTGATCCAAGTGACAGAGAAATGCGCTGGCTAAAAATTAGCAGGATAATAATTTTCGAGTTGCTTTTATGCAGTTCAGCAATCCTTTGCCCAGCTTGCTGGACTTCTCCTTGAAGTAACAAAAGAATGTGTGCTAAAAACAGCTGTGAGAACCCATAAACTCAACTGATGACTAACAATTTGGACAGAACCCATTTTACCTGTGTTAAAAAAGTCTGCCAGCACACACACACTCCTCATCCGAAACAGCCCTGGCAAACAGTAGATGGGCTTCATAACCTCTTAAACAACCACGTCTCTTCTGCAAATAAATCTTTGGCAAGTAAAGGCTACGTGAGCATAGAACCATAGAATTGAGCGTGGCCACCCAGCCAATTCCTTATCCACCAAGTGGTCCATCCGTCAAGTCCATGCATCTCTAATTTAGAGACAAGGATGTCATTCAAGCATCTGCAGTCTTCAAGTTATGCACAAAAAACACAGACAAGGCATTGTACGCACTACGTGCTCAGGTGCACACGGAGGGTGTACTGCTCCAGGGTAACTGCTAGGCTATCTTTGCTCCAAATCACTCAGCATCACCACGAGCCACCCATCTTGAATTGCTCCACCATCCCTTCCAGTAGCCCTGCAGAGGGAGACCAGGGACCTTGCAAGGTGGCAGACAGGAGGACAGCACTCCTGGGTCTCTTTTATTGTTGGTTTTAGTCTTTAGCCTTGCTGGACACAAGCAACTTGTGTGTTTTATTTTTATGGCTTTCATTCCACTGCTGCATGCAGTTCCTGAAGGGATATAAGATGCCATTGCTTTAGAGAAGATCCAACTGAAAAACAATTTAATGCACATTCACTGAAAGAGAGCATCAGAAAGTAAACAGGTGAAAGTAACTTCATTTCCCAGCGGTGGTTTATGGATGCTCAGAGACTCAGATTTATTACATACTGTCTTGGGCAGGTGGGAGGATAGCGAGAGAAAAATTTCTAGCTCTAAAGTGTCTCAAATACCAAAACCCAAATGCCTCTTCACAAGATCTGTTACTTGTACTTGCTCTGAAGCTGCAAGAAGGGGGGCGGCCAGGGGCCCACGCCGTTGCTGAGGACCCCCAATATGCTCTGGGACAGCGATGCAAGTCCAGGGCTTGGTCCCTCCCAGGCAGGAGGGGTGCAGGAAAGTTGCCCCCTCCCTGTGCCGCTGTTGGGCACCATGTGCTGGGGCACCAAGCATTGCATGATTCATTGGGACCATGGGATTGGGTGGGAAAAATTGGGAAAAACATTAGGAAAGGTTTTTCCAAAGCTCTTAGTATGACAGTAGAAGACAAGTCCTGCTTTTCAAATAATAGCTGTAAGAAAGCACCTCTGGGGGGAAACACACTTCTGCAAAGTCCTGAGCTCTTTTTTTTTGTTTTTTATGACTGAGAATAGAAGAAACGATTCATCCCTGAAGGATTGCAGCCTGAAAGACCTGAATCCTGCAAGCAGCAACGCGCAGACGCTGGAATCGAACACAACTGTAGGTGGTAAAAAGAACAAATTAAAGGTTTTCATTGTGGCAAACAAGGCTTTCAAACAGCGAGGCAGTAACACAATGTTCAAAACTTTGTTGCATTACTTTTATGATTCCTCCCAGCAGCATGCAGCAAAACACATCCGAGCTGTAATCAATTTCTTACAGCCTTATATAAACATTATAGGAATTTTGTCCCCTGTAATACTTCTTGCTCTCAAGGCTGCAATAAATAAGTCAGTTACAACCCTGCTGATGCTTCGTCTCCTATCTTGCTGTCTCAAGTCACTGCTTTTATTTCTTTTAAGCTACCAGTGTAACCACTTTCAGCTTTAACAAACACTTTAAATGTAACCTGTAGCTAAACTCGAGGCAGAATGAAGCACTTTACATTCACAGAGGAGGAGTGGAAAGGAAAAGCTATTTTCCACTTTTAATACTACCTTCCTTTCATCTCCAATCTCTCTCCAGTACCAAGAAAGGGTATTCTGATAGCAAGTCTCTCAACCAGCAACTCAGAGAATTGGGCCTGGAAAGTCCAGGAGATACTAGTGACTGCAGTCACGTTTTCAAAAGCTACACAGCAGGCATCCTGGCATTAGCCCTCACCAAGCGATGAGGATGCTTCCACTGGGCCTTGTATGTCATCGGCAAGTCACCTTCTCCAGTGTCACCTCACTGCTCAAAGACAGTATTGTGGTGGTAACTTAGGGAGAGAGGAGAGGACCAGGATGCTCAGCTCCAGGAGGGGCACGTGCCATTGAATATCTGTCTTTTGAAGGCAGAGACCTTCTGGGAGAATAGTCACTCCCCTCCAGGGCCACACTTCAGCCTGTCCTTGGACCCTGCCCGAAGCACCTCACACAGCAGACCCAGGCTTATCATGCTCGGTCCCGAGTTGCAGGGACATCTGAGAGGGGAATTGCCAGGGCACACTTCAGGGTCAGGACTTGAGGCAAAACCTGAACTGGCCCATAGCCATTCAGAGAGCTCTGACGGAGCTGTGTGTCACTTAAGCACCAAACTTCAAGGGACTGGCTTCGTTTTGTCTATGAAGAAAGGCCATGGTTTGTCAGGCCACAGGTCCACCTATTCCATCACCCCGTCTCGAAGAGTAGCAGCAGTGACTGCTGTGGGAAGAGTGCTAGAAGAGGCTAGAAGAGGACAAGTGTGCAGTGGTGCTTCCCCAGAAGAGTAGCCCACCTGGCAGAGGCTGTGGCTTGAGGACCACCTGAGCCACAAATATTGTCTTGGCATAGCCCTGGTTGGGTTTCTCCCTGTCGTTCTCCCTCTGTTTAACCCAGGGAATGGCAAATTCACCCCACCACTACAATAAAGCACCAGGGAGGTTATGGAGCAGGGGTGGGGGGAAGAGACACCTGAGCCCACTTCTAAGGATTTTTTTTGCATCCTTTGGTCACTTCATTCGTGCATAACTGAAAGGGACTGTTTGGAGTACAAGAAAGGGAAATATTTTTATTTTATTTTCCTCACTACCAGACCCATCACGTGAGGGATGCTGTCATACAATGGCCTTGGGGGAGGTTTGCAAACTTGGAGAATTTACTGAGAAGCAAAGTAAACTACTACTGACAGCAAGTGGACCAGAGCCCAGATCCCTGTGAGGTTCTGACATTGGGAGGACCCAGAAAAAATAAGCCAGCCTTGACCCGGCATCGGGGGAGGCTGAGAGGAGCACACGCATGCATTTTATTTCACTTCACACTAACCTCCATTTGACCGGTTACACAAATAAATCTCTGCTTGTCCTAAACACACTTCTAGAGACTGAGGGAGAATTTGGAAGAGTTCACAATACAGCCAGACCTTGCTGGTCGCTGCATTGCCACTGAGCTCAAGGGTTTCAAGAAACGAAGTATTAAGTGGGGAAGAATGGCACATACAACCCATAAAACAAGGGAAACTGCACCTAAAAAAGCAAATCAAGCTTAGAAGAGAAAAAAAAAGAAAAAAATTACTTAGGGATTTGACATTCCCTTATCACTAGCCCTGCAGCACCAGGTCAGCTTATGTGTGCCAATATCAAAGTGAGCTTGATGTAAACCCTATCATTTTCTAATCGACTTAGTGAAACAGCTTTTTTCTTCCAATACAGGCAACACATCAGAACAACAGCATGAAGACTCCCTAGATGAACATGGTAACTGCAATATGGGCTTGTGAAGGGATGTGATTCAGCCAAGGGCAGGAATGGAAGTCAAAGCCCTAAACCCTTACACACACCAAGTTAAACAAACCACCTTCTGCATCCAAGAACAGTGATCGTCCCACGTCCTCTTCAACACCAGGGTAGAGCAACACTTTCATACAGCTGACCCCGAGCAGCGGAGATGATCCAGCCAAAGGCACACTCCCCGGGGCAGGTCAGAGGAAACACAGCACAAGTGAAAAATAAAGAAAACTTTCAGACTGCTTAAGACATTCTCCCCCTTGGAGGATCACCCCGTCCTATTACCTCTCCTGCATCTCCTGCCTGTGGCAGAAGATGCTGCCCACCAAGATGGCCAAGGCTTGACCTGAGCTTCCCATCGCGAAGGTTCGGCTCAGGCCTCCACAGCACGGGAAGCTGGAAGCAAGCAAGGCAGAGGAGATGGAGTCACTGCTTCAGTGCACTGATCCATACAGACAGCGAGAGGCAGGGGAAGGGAAAAAAAAATGCACTAAAAATTCTTTTGACAGGGTGAAAAATGAAAGCAAAGTGAAACACAGCTCAATCTGTCAAAACAAAAATCACAGCAAGCCCACTGAAAAGAAAAAACCACACAGCTCAACTCGCATTTTCTAGTAGGCAATAACTGGTACATTTGTTTTCTTGAAGATAAGCAGGTGGGTTAAGTTCGCCAGACAACACTGAACATATCTGAAAGGTAATCACATCAGAAGCACAAATGATCAAATTTTGCAGTGGCTCTAGGCAAACTGGGGACATTAAGAACTCGCTTGCTTCCACCTTGCAATTCAAAAGACTCTCAAAGAAGTTTTTATAGTTGTGCTGCTGGGCTGATGGATGGAATCCAAACTGCCTGATCCAGACAAGCTTTGCCCTTTCCCTCTGAGCTCACCATTCAAAGAAGAGGAAAGATGATGCTCTTAATAGCAAACAAGTCATGGATTGGCAAGGCAAAAGGTCCGGTACAGTGCATTTTTGGTCAGGATGGTAAAGGGCAACCTAATATTCAGAGTACAGAGAATCCATTAACCTGGTAAGAGAGCCCTAACAACGTTATCCAGACAGTATTTTGAATGGTGACACAGCTTGTAATTAGCTCAGGTGGGCCAACCTAATTATTCATGGCCTGGGGAAGCATCTCCCAATGCAAGAGGGGTACAAGATATATATTTATAGTTCTTTCCTGATAAGCTCATTATAAGCTTTCAGAGATGAATGACCACAGCATTTGACTGTTTTCTTGCAACTTGGAGACGCTGGCAGTAATGAGCGAGTGAGCCAGGAGAACAAAGGCAGGGGCTGTGTGGGACTCTAGAATGAAGAAGAAGAACCAAAAAAAAAAAAAAGAAAAAAGAAAAAAAATCACAAAAAAAACCCCCAACCAGACCTCTGTTACACTACAACATGAAATTGCAATTTGCCAGCTTCAGTTTGAAATGGACAATTATATGCATGCCCATTTTATATAAACGTGTGAACAAGCATTTCCATAAAACACATTTTAACAGGGCCTCAAGCATTAAAAATAGGAAATAATATGGTGGAAACAGTTAATACAGATGTGTAACACCTCATATATATTCAGAATTGCATTCGCACATTAAAATCTTAAAACCATTCTTCCAAACAAATCAGCATTAAAAAAAAATTCTAATTTCCCAGTGTTTCCATTCCAGCAGACCTTTGCCTGCTCAGACCTTTATTAGCCATATCAGGGTTGCAGATCTACACAGAAATCAATCTACATCAAACTGGGACCTGGCACAAGATAGATGGGAGAAGGAAAAAGATTTTTTTTTAAAGTCTTCTCCCCACCCCCGTTCCTCATTTTTTTTCAGAAAATCTTCCAACTTGTCTAAGTCTCCCCAGTACACACAGCTTTTTCAACTGCATCTGCAACGTTCTAATCTCTCTACTTTATCGCATCTATTGGTTACCTGTTTTTGCAGGGGCTGAAATTCTACCACTTTTGTGTCACAAATTCTCTCTCTCCTGCCTCGAGGTTTCCTCTTTCATTAGAAATTTACTTTTCCATATTGCAGATCATCCTTCTCATAGCCAAGTGCCTGGTGTCAGGTACCCTTACTCCCACGATACCCTTGCATAAAGCTGAGAAGAGCAAGCGACCCTTGGCAACAGCAAGTTCAGGCCACTTCATTTAGGCAATTATTTACATACGTGTATGACATATTTCACAATCAACTATTTAGAAGTGTGGGGTAGATCTTGAGGAACTCTTTATCCCATTGACTCTGGTTTCACCACTGATTTTAACAGGGCTGTGACCCTGCTTCTCAGCTGTAGTGCACCAAAGAAGATTCCCAGCAGCATCCCTAGCATCTGAGATAACCCCTCAGTAAGAGGTCAGGGAGAAAATGAAGTTTGACCCATGGCTACAATTCCAATCCTCTGGCTCAAACTCAAGTCTCATTCAAGTTCCAAGTTCAGTATTTTCATTTACTAAAATATATGACATCATTAGGATGTTGGGGAAGAGGAAAGGAACACGTCTGCAGATCTCCAGCAGTGCAATTCAAATCTCAAGACTGCTTTTGTTAATTTTTACAAAGCCTAATAAAGTAGCAGCCAGAAGTACCAAGCAGCTCTAATGAGTGTCCCGCTGCTGACTTTCAGTCAGTTGTGTACCTGTACACAGTAACCCTGTCTCCTCCTTGGCCAGGACCGTGGATGTCCATCGGCAGTTGTGGATCCCAGCCCCAGGTTTGGGAGCAGACAGCAGCGTTGGTGCGCCCAACAGACAGCTCGGACAGCCAAGGGGAACCCATCCTGCCAGACGGACCACGCAGGTGCACCTTTGTCTGCACTTGGACATTTCTGACATAACTTGGCCTCTACAGAACAGAATCTGGTAGTTGAGAAGTGCCTTCGCCTGGGAAGCCATGGTGGTGATATTTTGGTGTGGGAAGGGAATTTATAGAGACTCCCATTACTCATCGCCTTCTCTACTTTGGTATATGAAAAGTAGTTTGAAGGTGTAAAACTACAAGCAAATTTAGTCTTTGCTATTTTCCATTAGGGTCAGAGAGAGTCTAATGACTTTTTCTTAGTATTTTTTTTAAAGGCTCCTAATTATGCAGCTCCATATTGTGTTTATTTAAATGTGCTCTGCCTGGTGTCCCAATTAAGGTGATTTATCCACAAGCATTTAAGTCACACAAAAGAGACCCAGGGACCTGCAGCTCCAAGCAGAGAAAACACGTACACCCCCCACATAAGGGCATTTAGGCAAATCTCTGCTTTAACTGTATTTTTCACTGGTAAATAATAAAAAAAAAAAAAGTCCTCATAGGTTAGCTTTGATAGAAATGGCTGTTAGAGCCTGCAGTGATGTACCCTACGCCAGCTCAGGAGCTACATTTGCAGGCATGTGCATCTGCTGTGAACACTGATGATAAGTCAAAGATGAGTCCCAGACCATCTCAGAGACAACCTCTTCCCATCTCTTTCTATGGGACACACCAGGGTGAGTACCACCACCCCTGTGAGAGGTTCTGAACATCAGTCCTTCTGCAGGACACCCTCTCCAACCCCACAACAGGCTCCTGGTCCCCACAGGAGGGCTCACCCTACCAGTGATGCCTGCCGTGAGGAACCCAAATGGGGTGCTCGCACCTCAGGGATGGCTGCCACGAAGAGAACACACCAAAATATCACCACCATGGCTTCCCAGCAGAGTCTCACCATGCAGACGCCTGAGGACACGTTGACCACAGCACTGCGGCAGTGAGACAGAGCTGATGTCCACACGCACTCCAAGAAGGCACTTCTCAACTACCAATTAATAAATAACATCAAGAAACAGAAGCAGCAAATGCTGTCATAGCTCCATCACCTGCTGGGACATGATTTCCAAAGCAACACTTGTCTAGAAAAGCCATCTGAGTCCTCTCTATCTTCAGAGAAACTGATAGGTAAAGTGGGAGTAATATCAACCAACACAACAGTTCATGCCATCCTCATGACTGGAAGTCCACAGTTTGTGGGACTCAAAGCACAGCTCTAATTTTCATACAAACCTGGTCCTACATTACAGTTTTAGTGTCACATTATTTGTACTGTTTAATCTATTAAAAACCCAACACTTTCTTCCACACAAACTTAGTCCTGCAAAATAGTTCTCAAAACCGAGAAAGAGACTGGAAAATAAAACTTCTTGATTAATACACAGAAATTCCATCACCCTTTTGTAGAGCGTAACTGGAAATGACATGCTCTTTCACAGAGCAAAATCTGGGAACTGCCATGCAAGCCCTGCTTCCTTCCTCATCTCTCACCAATAAAAGATGAAATGCTCCAGAAATTAGTCACCTCCAATTTCCACTATCAGCGAGAACCTTAACAATGAGCATATTTTCAATTATATCGACACTCCCCAAAAAGCATTTACAGAAACATACTTTTTTTTTTTTTTTTTTTTAAATTAAACCAGACCAACTCACTCCCTGGGGGCTCACTGGCCCATGCTGGAGGAGAAAAGCGATTACTCGAACCTCTCTTCTCCTCAGCCCAAGAAAGACCATTTCCACACCTGGCTGCCTGCTCTTTGAGGTTTGCAGCCCTCACTCACACCCTGGTGTGGCATCAGACCCCTGCCCCAGAAGCCCCACACACCTCTTCTTGGTCCCCTCCAAGCCCAACATGTCCCTCCTTGGCCCCCTCCAAGCCCTCCAGCCCTGTATGTTGCTCCCCAGGAGGAGGACCAGGAGCTCTGCATCTTCTCCCAAATGCGCAGCCACGCCGTGGCAAATGAGGTCCCCTCTTTATTCCATGCCCTGGTTTCAAAAAACTTTTGTTTCCTCTGCCGCTCACCTTCCTCCCACCAATATGCTTATTTCTGGACTCCGCTCTATTTCTCCATTAACTTGCTGCATTTAACACATTCAGGTGTCCATGTGTCCTGTTTGCTGCTGTCCAGGAGTGTCCCTTTTTTCACCCCTCTAGCACAGCCCTCCTGCTTTCACAGAGCCAGCTGCTACATAGGGTTGGGGAGGAAAAATATAATTATAAGAAAATGTATTTAGGAAGAGCAGATTACCGAAACAAATGGGAACAGTGGGAGAGATGAAAGCAGGTTTGTGCTGGTGGCAAAGAGCGTGCAGCGGCGGCCAAGTGCCCACATGCCAAATTGGGGAGGCCACCCTCGCCTGACCAAGGGCTGTCTGGTTTTTGTCGGATGGTTTGAAACCATCCCTCACAAACTGTGTTTCAGATGGAGAGACCTCCCCTGCACGTGGCTGGCCAGCAGCACACCCAGCTCCACCACCACTTCAAAGCAGTCGAAGCGGTTCCCGCTGAAACCCAGCTGAGCCCTCAAAGACCATCTCCAGTATCCAAAGTGGCATTTTCAAGTCCTTTTTATGGCCCGAGCAAGTGCTCATCTCTGCTCCCGAGGGGCTGGCATCACTGCTGCCGGGAGGCAGGGCTGGGCAGAGAGCTGCTCATCCAGCACAGATTCAACCTGCCAAAAATCACAGCTCCGCTCCCTCCCTCCCTCGGAGCACTACTGTCTCCGTCACCCCACAATCATCCTGCACACGGCTGCATTGAAGGACTGCACCTCAGCAGATACTCAATTGGCAGCCTCATTAACAGTTTCTGAGATACCAGAAAGCAAATTGTCCCAAACGCTCAGCAGAAGGCTTTAGGCCACCCCAGCTGAGCAGCCAGGACGAAGCGTGGGTATAAAGTAAGTTAATGGAGGTTAAGGCCAGAGCATTTCAACTTCCAAGGTCGCAGCTTCATCATTGGACACAGAATTAAAACACTTACTAACACGCGCACATTAATGGACAACAAAATGCAAGAAGAATAATATGAGGGCAAGGAAAAAGAAATGGCAAATTAACAAAATAAAGCTGATTCCGATGGCATGAAATTCTTGTCACTCCTGGATCAGCCTGTACTCCATTTATCAACCACTCGAGGTTTTAGTTTTGTTTCCCTTTATTCTAGGGAGGTGCTTTGAGAAATGTGGCATTTCTTCCCTCTCTAGAAAAAAAACCCTCATCCGCACTGCATATTTTTAAGATTAACGATCCAAGGTCAACCTCTTGAAAGGAGTTGTAGTGGTGAAATTATTTTTCTGAACCACATTTCAGTGAAGGAAGTATTTCATCTTGACTTGGGATGCTTGTTTTTAGCCTAGGTAGGTTCTCGGGCTTTTTTTGCCTCCTTAAACGCTATCAACCAATTAGGACTCCAAGGCCTGATTAAATCAAGACCCTTCAGGTCACTCCTGGTTACCAAAGTGACAAAGGTCAAGCATTACAGAAAAAAATAATGATTTCATGCTGGATAGAAAAGGTGCATGAACATTGTCCTATTCTTGTTCTGCCAAAAAGAAAGCCAAAGCCAGCACCGCCGGACAACAGCATAGAGTGAGCAAAGTCACCGAGAGAGAGCTGCGTTAGCTAAAGGGACTTCTGCTTGGCCAAGATATCCCTTCATTTGGGCAGAAATTGGTACAGGGCCCTCATGGACCTCTTTATCATGAGAGGCAATTAAAGCTGGATGGAGCAACCTCTTCTGGCTCCGTTGATGTGTGCAGAAGAGGACATTGACACACAACCAGAGATGGTTTGGCGTTAAGTGAATCTGAGGATCAAATGAGCCCTCGCCCTGAGGGCAGCGCCTTCTCCTCCAGCCCCAAGGTGCCCGTGGGTGCTCAGTGACATCAGCCCAAGTGACATGGACTGGAGATTATGGCAAACCTACATCAGCCTCCTTGGTTGTGAGGAAGGCAGGGTCTAGCAGAAGTGGGCACACAAGAAAAGGAAAAAAGGAGAAAAAAAAAATTATGAAAAACCAGTGTGTCCTTCAAGTAGCAAAAACTCCCTGGGTGATGCAGAGAAACTCGTTCTTCCTAATGCCAGCAATTAGATCAGGACCAGACCCTCAAAATACAAAATCCAGAAATCCATCTCCAACCTGTGGCTTGTATTTACATTTTGCAAGAGAAACCCGGCAGAACACATTCCTCCAGAAACTGCTGATCTCTGCGGGCTTCAAGGACATGTAAAGAAACTTTTACATGCTGAGGTTTAAAGCGTAAGAGCAACAGAAGAGGGCTGTTTGTTTTTAAAACCTGTTCTCAGCTGAAACCCTCAAGTCCAGAGCGAGACTAATGTACACAGAGGTGTTTACCAGCCTCTCCAATGAGAATTTTATAAACGGAAGAGCCGACACAAGCTGAACTGTAGCCTTGAGAGTTACGAGCCCAACACCACACTCTTCCTGTCTCCAGAGGTGACCCATCTCTTACATGTCAGAGCACACAAGCGTTAATTTGGGAATGATGACTCACGATTCCTGTTTTCCAGAACATTCAAACCAATATTGCAAGGAAACCCGTCGTGGGTTTTTTTTTGTTGTTTCTTTTTTTTCTCCCCCCTTAATAATTGAGCGGCTGGGTAAGAACAGGAAAGGCAGGAAGAAGTAAAAAATGGAGCAAAAAAATGGATAAACAGTTCTGATAGCCTTTCCAAGTGATGTGCTGTAGAAGGTCCACTCCTGCACAGGACACAGGGTGCTTTGTGTCAAAAGGCCAAGCGCTTGTTGGAATTGTTAGTGGTGCCCACTTGATCTGGAGCAAATTGAAGACAAACAGACCCAAACACTCAAACATCCCAGATGCACCATCACTTGCTCAGCCCCTTCTAGGAGTTGCACCGCGCTGCCTGGCTGCCGTGGGCTCAGGGGAGGAATATTTTAAGTTTTTATTAGTTCCAAAAAACAAGTACGTAAGACCACCTGGTTCCACTTCCACAAACACTGAAACTTTACATAAAGGGCAAGAAAAGAAAAAAAAATCACTTAAATTGGCTGGGGGAATACCAGCGTGGCTATCTCCAGCAGAAGAAAAGGTCGCCCCAGCCTCCAGCACCGTCCCAAGGAGCATGTTGCTGCAGCAGAAGTGAGGACCTGCTGCAGTTATCAAAACCACCTGAAGTCTCCCAAAGCTGCCATTGCAGGAGGCCAGTCTTTGGCTTCAGCGCTGTTTGCACACCATTGCCAAGGCTAAAAGCTTTTTAAACATTCTCCCTATTTAAACAGCACTGAAGCAACAGGGCTTCGCAGGTAGAAACCCGTCCAACTGGTCTGTGGGATGGAGCCTGCCAGGTCCATCACCACCCGGACCAGGATTCTCTTAAAGAATAATATAAAAATCCAGATTATGCAAGATTTCTAGTGGAGCCAGGATGAAGGATGCCAGGTAAGGTGGAACCACACCACAGTTTGGACAGGCAGTAAAGGACACCTTCCCCGTGCCCCAGGGATCTCACAGCCCTGTGTCCTGCTCCCATAGGTGTAACCTTGGTAAATTAATCCCAGGGGATGTCTTTGCCATACACCAGTAAACAAACAAAGGGATTAAGTGATAAAATTATCTACTGCCAGCTCACATATAACAACTACAGCCAGCCTGCACTGCCGGTACAGAAGAAAGCATTCAAACATTCAAGGCACCTCCAAGGCCTCTCGTCAGCTGCTTTTCCTCTCTGAGGAGCACCACCTTTTCTGAAGACGTTGCAGAGCTTACAATAATTCCTACCAAAAGTGACATTACTTCATTTCCTCTGGAAAACAACAGCTTCACCAGCCCCTCCTTCCCCGTCTTGCTCTCTCATGAGCAACATGCTCGGATCTCCAGGAAGGGGGTAAGGTCAGGAGCAAATGCCTGGATTGCTCCCAGATTAGCAACCCGGAGGGACTAATTCCAACAGAAAGCATTTACAATATTCTTGGTATTAAATGCTTTTGGCCAAGATGAAATTTGTTGAAGTTTGCACTTTGTTTTTTTTCAAAGCTCTGAAGTCATTTCTTTCCCCAAGGCTGCCTCCACAGGCTGAATTTGTGGGAAAAGGGAGATTTCACACACAGAAACCAGCACAGCTAAATAATAAACTAAGGCAATTGCTCAGATGCTGAAGCCTGATCAATTATTCTCCACAGAAGCAAAGCACCCACATTAAAAAGGCAAATTGTTGTACCTAAACCGATTGTTGTGTCACCCTAATTTCCTGAGATTAATCCTGTTTCAGTCAAATCCTTATCTAAATACAAATAGGAGAACTAAACATACAATCAAGCAAACATCTAAAAAAACCTTGACTACAATTTGGCTGGACAAGAACTTTATGAGGAGCAGCTGGTTTATCCACAAGATTTCTGAATTATTTTATTAGGATCCTAGAGCTCTTAGAAGAGGCTGAGAAGACCGTATTAAATCACCAAACATTTAACAGTCCTATTTATTACATTTTCCCTTCCCCCTCTTCCCAAAGCAAATCAATTTTTTCTTTTTTTTTTTTCTTTTTCTTTCCCAACTTCACTGATTCTGCACACAACAAATTTCTATCACAATATTGCATGGGGAGCACCTCATCTATTAAAATGCCATCAGTATCAGCTCTGTAGGTGATGACTTCAGAGAGGAAATAACATTGCTTCCCCCCCCTCCTTTACAGCTTCACATTTTCTTGCAAGGAAAAGGGCACTGTGCTCTCAGACTGGAACTGATAAAAACCACTATGAAGCAAAGAAAGGCCTGAAGGCTGAATGAACCAGTATTAACTCCTGCAGAAAAATACTTTAAGACCAAGAAAACAGTACCAGGGAAGATACTGGATGAAGAAAAAGAAAAGATCAGGCTTGGGTTGCTTTTTTTCTTTTTTTTTTGTTCGGTTCCAGCTGGAATCCAACCCACTTTCTTCCACCAAGTTTTTATAATCTAATTAATCAAAAAAACTCCAAAGAAAACACAGTTAAAAAGCATGCTTAAACCTCAGCAAAGCCTGACTTGACGATGCTTCTAAACAAGCTGGAGCAAACTTGCAGTGTATGAACATACCTACTGTTCAGATGTGATATATTTGCCCTGAGAGCAAAGGTCCTGCCCTGCACTCTCAGGCACCAGACCTGCATCGCTGGCCCAGCATAAAAGCAGCAACTCCTGTGAATTCAGACAGAAGGTTACATTCAAGCTTGCAGACTAGCACATGCCTTATTTGAGAGATTTTTAAATGAAGTAAGAGCCATCAGGTCTTGGACAACTGCTGAGAGGGAAGTGTGGGAGAATGCAGGACATCCGTGACATTGGGCTGCCTGATAGTCCTTAGCTGAAAACACTCAGAAATATTCCCACTGCTGTGATTTCACGCAGAAGCACAGCGGCATGATGACTGATGGCCACATAAAACCCATAAAGACAAAAAGATATTTAGAATATTTCAGATTATTGTGCTTCAAACAGTTCAGCAGAGTTTCCCATCAGTCAGTAACCGGGACAGATAGCCTCCCAGCACTACAACACTCCCGCAGTCCCCAGTTGTGTCTTGCTTTCTAGGTGGAAACTATGGATCTGAGACAAGCGAACACAGACCGGTAACAAATGACCAAACCCAAGTCTTGGGATTTAGACAGCACCCAGGGAGGAGCTGCAAATAGCTCCTTTTACTGCAACTAGCAGTAAAAATGGAGAAAAGAAGGAGGAAACCCTCCTCATTTATAAACGCTCGATGCTCTGATGCTCTGTGTTAAACATCACTGCTGGCGGGTGAGAGCATCCCAGCTGGACCAGAGGAGGCACAGGACACTGGGTGGAGTAGTGACGGCAATGCCTCCTAATATGCTCCAGAGAAACCTTCTTCCCAGCTCCAGATTTAATATTGATTTATTGCCTGAAGCATGAAGCCATATCCCATCCAATATTCTTAATTTCAAAGGGCTGGGTTTTGTTTTGGGTGGCTTTTTGCCTCAGTCTCGGTTGCTCCAACAGTTCGTGTATATTTAATTACTGGCATCATCTCAGACGCTGCTGAATTTTGGCCCTCAGCAACACCCTGTGGCAAGGAGCTCTGCAAATTAACGAGGGGGAAACCATTCCCTGTTTCCTTTGGAGTGCAGCGTTAAGGCTGCATAGTTAAATTCCCAGAGGCCAGGAAATGAAAATATTAAATATTCTAATAACATCACTAAAGATGTCATGTTTTACATATATGCCATTCCAATCCAATTTTTTTCCTGTTTAATCATTTAGCTTTAATGCAGCTCGTGCTGGTGTTAAAGGTTCACGCGCAAAAAAGAGAAAGGAAGGACTTCACACGGGAATCCCATACAGGATATAACATAACCAGGCAACCACTAGGTACAGATACTCGAATTTCACATTTTCTAATTTTGTTGATTCTAATGAGACAAGCTTAATGGCACAGTAATTATATAAATTACCTGGAACACATAACACTGCATTTATACATAATAAATGAACTGTTGCAGAGGAAACACCAATGAAATACCATAGCTAACTTTTTATTCAGTTTCACTCTTCCATAAAACAAAAACAAAAACCAACCTCAAACAAACCAAAGGCCATGTAACCACAGCAAAGCAACGAGCAAAAACCATCTTCTATGAGAAGCTTCTTCCTGCAGACCTTTGCTTAAATCTGGGCAATTAAGAGATTTCCAAGAGTTTGGGGACTACAAACCAACAGGCACATCTCTCCCAGAACCGTCACAAAAAAAAATACAGCTTCCCCACTCCAAAATCTAGCAAAGCCCTAAGCAGCCTTAGCTGAAGCTCCCAAACTGGCAGGACCATAACTATGCAACTTTAAAAAAAAAAAAAAAAAGTGAAGGGGACAAGGAAATTTCCCAGTTAAGAGCTGTCACAGAAATTGAAACCACAACACACACACCCTTTATTTTTTCCCCTCATCGGGAGGGAGCTACCCTGACACCAGCCAAGCAGAGACGCAGCAGGGCTGAGACTGTCTGGCAGCAGCGGCCAGTTAATCCCAAACTGTGATAGTTTATCCGAACATTTTAAACCAAGAGTAAGATTTTTAAAGCATGCCATAGATGCACGGGCAGTATTCAAGCAGATGCTGTTGTGATGGTCTTGCATTCCTGTGTCTTTTAAATTAAGAGATGGATCGGGTGAAGGTCAATGAACATGAAAGGGAATTGCAGCATCTTGGAGAGAGGTGCAAGAGCGGGACTCCCACCTCCTCAGCACTTCTGCCCCGGACCACCAGACACAGAGACATCCCATCCTCTTCTGCACCATTGTGCTGCAGACACCTCACAGTTCAATTTATTTATTTTTCACCACACTTTTCCATTAGTCCTAAACTCTATACTTTGCAGGCTGCTCCCAAGGCAATCCACAGCAGAGCCCTGCCTCAGCAGGAGGAGGACTCGGGTCTGTTTGATCACAGGTTTCTTGCCTGGGCCAAGCATCCTCCATAAAAGCAAGGTTTGGAGTGACTGGCATTATACTGGGGCCCCCATGAACAAAAGCTGCTTGTATTTTACATCTATTTGACAGTAAAAAACCCAGTATTGTTGAGTTTCTGCCAGACCACTAGAAGAGAGTGCTTTGCTGGAGCAAAAGATACCCCAAACATGCAATCGGGATGAAGTCCCCGTGTCACTTAACACCACAGCTCTCCTTCATCCCGTTCCTCCCTGTGAGACTTCCAAAGCAACTGGAGTTGAACAGATGCTTCCAATTCATTTTCTTGAAAAAAAAAGAAGAAAAAAAAAAACCCTATAAGGCAAGCAAACCACTTAAGGGAGAGCACAGACTTGAAATACATACATATATTCAAGAAAAATCAAACCATAGGTTTTGATTGCAGCCAGAAGAACAAAGTATCTGACCTCAGCCTTCAAAGACAAGGAAATTCAGAAATAACACTGACTCTCATATTACTCATCCCTACTGTGCTGGGTTTTTACAATCTGCACAGGCCACCCAAAGTTAAAGAGACCTCCAGAAAAATGTTCAACTCAAAGGGATGTGTTAAAAACAAGCCCAAGGCAGGTTATGTGGTTGAAATGAAATGCATAGCATCAAGAGTGTTGTATATGCCATTCCTGAACTGCAACAGTCACACTCATCTGGTTATAATTTACAAATTAGCACTAGGTAAAATAAGAATTTCCTCACACCTTGAAATCTGAAATCCCAGCTATTTTTCCCAGCATTAGCTTCACCCTCCCTTACCTTTCAACAGTCGATACGTTTTTTCATGGTGATAGCATATCTTTGGCAAATATTTAAGCTCCCAGCTTTGTTCCCCTTCCCTTAGGTGGTAGTTTGATGTGCATTGAAACCAAAATTGTTACTGGGGGGAAAAAAAAACTCCATCAATCCCAGTTTATCCTGACCCATTCCTATCATTGTTTGTGATATGTCAATTGTTCGTGCAACCACACACAAAATAAGGGAATGGAGTTGTCAGGGAAAACAGCTCAGCAAAAGGGGTTATTTTACACCAGGTCTGGCCAGGGCAAACACTGATTTCGGGAAAGCACAAAGGACAGCATGTAAGAAGACCACACTGCTGAAGGAAAGCACTCAAATCCCCCTTTCTCAAAGACTAGCACTTTGGACTTATTTTGACAGATGCGTCATCCCCTTTGCATGATGAGCACCAGCTAAGTCAGCTGAGATCCAACAAACTCATTGCCCCGCAGCGATGCCCTGCTGCAGAGCTTGGGTGTGGGAGAGCTACACGATGCAGGTACTGATGGACCAGTGGACAACACAGCAGGGCACAGGGTATAAGCAATCCAGGAGGTTCCTGGAATGTGTCGATGACACCTTCCTTCTCCAAGTGACAGAGGAGCCGAGGAGAGGTCCTCTGCATCAGATTGATGCGGGTACCAAGGGACTGGCGGTCCCCAAGGGGGGATATGCAGCCCCACAGCAGCATCGCTGCCTGCCAGAGGCAGAGGAGAGGTGGAGGCAGCAGCTGAGGCTCTGCTTCCCCTTCGCTGCTCAGAGCAGCTCCAGTGAGGTAACACGGGATGACTCAGGACCGCTCTGAGAGCACCGTTAATTACCCCTCTCACATACGTGCGGTCATGCCCACACGGGCTTTTTCCAAGGCTTCCCTTGGTTATGACCTTGTGAGAGAAACGTTAGTGTGGATGGAGCAGGAAGGAGCTTTCAGCCACATAATCTGGGAAATGCCAAAAACAAACTAAGCCCTTTGATTGAAGCTTTCCTCCATCACAGCCAGGTCAGGAACTGTGTCTCCACAGAGATCCACGCTCAAATACCCCCTTATACTTGATGCAGTGCAGGTTAAAAGGCTAGGTTGGGCACAAAACCAGACCAAAACAGCTTCCCACAGGACTAAAAATTTATATAAAACTCACCAGCTCGCTGGGACAGCAGTAGGACAAAACATCCCCCAAACTCACCTGCCCCCATGCCCTCTTCACAGACTGGCCTGACCCACCGATGTGGGCAAGCACTGGGACACCCTCCCTCTGGCTTCCTGGGGACCTGGTGGCCCATGAGGGGACATCAGCCACTACAGAACTATTCCATGATGCACGTGTGTCCAGTCCTCAGAAGGTGGTCTTTCACATTGTATAATCCCATCTGTGCCAGGAGACCCTACACCTTGATACCCTTCATTTACCTTCCACCACACAAGGTCCTCATCTACATGGTAACAGTTTCTTATTTAAGCACTTTTGTAGCTCCATTCCCAGTGCTTTCTCCACATCACCCAGGTCATCTGCTGACAGTTGCAAGCATAATGATTAAGTGCTGCTGGAACTTGCACTGATTTGTAACAAAATGGCTTGGAACCAACATTTTCATCAAAGGTGCTTCTACCTCACCCTTTTGCTAAATACAAAGCAGTTTCCCCTGTTGGAAAAGATAATGAGTACTACAAATAAGAACAGTTTTGAGCAGAAGCTTCCAACAAAGCAGAAAACCTGGAAATCCAACTTTTCTTTGTCCAACCAACCCATGCTAATTTCTCCTACCTGTTTTATTTTCTCACTTGTCACAAGGATGGCCACACTCTGCTCAGCTACTGCGTGCCCAGCGCTGAGCTAAGCATCGCCCCGAGGAGCTACTGATGATCCCTCAGCAGCTCTTGGCATGAGATGCCTCTCAGCTTGGCAGAGTTGGAGACGTGACATGTAGATAAGATCATTCATACATAAACACACTTTACAACATCAACAGTCCTTCCTGCACACAACAGTGCCCTGCAGCAGAAACAACACTTTGCAACATGACAAGAACATGACTTTCTCCTGGGAAGGAGGCAAAGCCACACCTGCAATTAGGTTTCAATTTTTCAATTTAAAATGCTTAAATTTAAAAAATTGAAATATTTCACACAAAAATGAGACTGAGCTTGTGAGCTAGTACAAATGATTTTGCAGAGCAGTGGTGTTTACAAGACAGACCAACAACTTCGGAGTAAACCCTGTAAGTCAATTAAATAGCACTCTGCAGCACGGGTGACACAGTGTCATGGATCATCCAGTGCTCAAAGAGTGGAACTGTTGATTTTAGTCAAAGGCAGCAATCTGGTGGTAAATACAACATTGTGTCCTGGCTGACAAGTGACTGGTGTCCTTAGAAAGTATGTGTTCCACCAATTACAAAATTAATTATAAAGTCATGTCAGGTCACTCAGTTGGAAAACAATTATTTCACTTCACGACATTATACGAGAGACAGTGCCCCACCTTCATCAGTATGCAAATTGCAATGGATTGTTTGGGACTAACCCAGCTATCTCCAACGCTGGCAGGTACCCAAAACCTAACCCAATATACTCCTCAGAGGTGACATAGATGAATATCCTGTAACAATCCAGTTTGGCAACAAGGTAAATGCAGTGGGTGAAGATGGATGGTCAAGAAAAAAAATGCAGCCCCATTGAACAAGTTCCATGGTAAACTTTCTAATTTACCTGCAGTCAAGTAAATGTAACAAACACAATGCTGTGGGAGCCCCCATGCCCAAGCTGGGGAGGGACTCATGATCTCAAACCCTTTCCCTGAGAGAGGATAACGTGTGCTGATGGGTACCTGTACAAATAACCTCTGGAGACCGCTGCACATCTGGAGCCCTGCTGGAAGACCATCACTTGGGTATTTGGAAACAGGCTGGATGACTGCTTTTCTTTCCAAGGAGTTTTTGGTAAGGGCACTACAAAACCTTTGGTGAAGTGTTGGTGGTGTCATGATGTTATGACTTCAGAAAATCTTCACTACGTATTTCTGGGGTAAAATTCCCATGTGCCCCTGCAGAGAAAGGATCTTGCACCTTCTCTGATTGCCCAAGAGCTGGGCGACCAGACTGCCCTCAGCTCAACAAGCCATTTGTATAAGGTTCAGCTGTTCTTGCACACACACAAGACTACAGAGATTACAGTGGGTGAAGTTATGCACATCCCATCCTATTTCCCAAACAGCAATTAACCTTCTCCAAACCGAAGCATGCTGCCATTTACAACTATGTAACCCTGCTTATCCCCCAGATTTACCAGGAATGCAGCTTATGAGGTGCTGAACTCACATTTGCTTACCTAGTTTTCAACAGGTGACCTCCTCAGGGCAGCCCTCCAGACTATTTAAATTGCCTCTGCAACATGAAAGGACAAACCCAGCTTCTGAAGGAGACACCTTCATCCTCCTTTGACAGCGTGTACTTCGAAAAACATCACAGATCGACAAGCACACGCATTAGTTTTAAAGAGTGCAATGAAAAAGCTGGATGAAAAAAACCTAAACAACCCCCAGGTACTCATCTCCCCACTTTCCCCATGAAACATTTGCAGCCCTGAGACATGGTTTATTACATCCAGAACAGTCGTGCACGTTGAACCTCCTTTTATTGCTTTGGGGACTGGCATCACCGCTCCCTTCAGTTTGACAAACACTTTCTCATACAGCACAAAACAAAAGTTGGCTCCCAAAGAACAGGAGAGAGATTTCATATATATATGTGTGCGTGTATAAAAATAAATAATATACACACATTTGCATATGGTACATGCTGCCATTTCCTTATCAATGCAAATAGCCTTGCCCTGACTCTTCCTGAGGCTGGGTGATGATAGGAACAGTGTGAGATGTGGATGTGAGGAGCCTCACACCCAGACCCCCCTGTCACAGAGGTACATTTACCACGCTACTGCAAACACTGTGTTAATTCTTGAGCCTCTGCCTCTGGACTTGACCCAGCCCCGGTGTGCAGCGACCACTGAAAAATTCTCCTCCCCAATCTGCTGCTGCTGTGCCCATCAGGCCCATGTCAGAGAAGACTGATCTTGTTGCAGATACAGAGGGATCAGTTTGCACCTCAAAGCATAGCAGGTTTAAATCTTCTGCCTAAAAAAAACTCCATAAAAATAAATAAAAGCTATGCAAATCCCCCTATTTAAGGCTACATGAGTTAATTAAAACTTCAGCTGTTTTGCAATAGTTAATAGCCCCCCCTCAACACCACTCGTGTTCACACAATTATAGTCGTTAAATAAATCAGAGTTGCTTCTCCAAGCCATAACAAAGCCCAGAAGCCTGTGGACCCTGAGCAGCCTTAGAGGCAGCGTTATCATTTCTGCACAGTTGCAGGGAGCTCTATTTATATAAACACCCTCATTGTTTCTGCAGCAAGTGCAGGGATCAGAGTTATCTCTGTTATCTGGCTCTGTCCTTGAGACACAGCTCTCCTGCTCGCTCCACTCCATGCTGTCACACAGCTTTCCTACTCCAGGCAAGGCTGGGGATGGCTGAACTTCACCACAAGCCCCTGGAAATGGCATTTTACAGCCTCGCTCAATTTTTTTTTCCCCCCTCGGTACGTACTTCTGAATTGCTGACACCACAGGAAAAAGGCAGAAATCAAGCCGTCCCTCTTCACAGCACAGCTGGACATTGTTCCAGAAGGGCTGCTCTGTGCTCCAAGCATCCCTGCACCCAACAGGACCACAAGAAAGAGCCAGGGAGGGACCAGAACCAGCAGGTGGGACTGGTCAGTACAGGAGACGATGTAACAGCCTAAATTGTCATACAGGTACTTTTCAGTCAAACAGCATATTTGGTTTTTTTGTAGTCCTGAACTTCCATTCCAACTATCCTCTACCAGATTATGCTACATGGGAGCCAGGGACCCAGGGATGAAGGCTGCTCTCTAATAATCTGGGGTCATGCACACCCCCATGCTCCAGAGCTCAGTGACCAGAAGCAGCAGACTAAGTTTCAAAATCTCATGAAAACATGGGCCACTGCACCAACAGTCAAATGCTGTCTCTTCTCTTCTAAAGGCAATCTACATTGTTTTTTATACCATTTTTAACAGGTTTAGAGGTTTTTGTTTGTTTTTAAATGTTACTTGCTTTCTATTTAGTAAGTCTATTTACTATCCACCTGAGGAACTTGAACATACAGAAAGCTATGGGACCTGAGGAGATGCATCCCAGAGTCCTGAGGAAATTGGCTGATGTAGTTGCCAAGCCACTCTCCATGATATTTGAAAAGTTGGGGCAGTCAAGTGAAGTCCCTGGTGACTAGAAAAAGGGGAAAACATTGCACCCATTTTTGAAAAGGATAGAAAGGAGGACCCTGGGAACTACTGATCTGTCAGCCTCCCTTCTGTGCCTGGGAAGATCATAAAACAGATCCTCCTAGAAGCTATGCTAAAGCACATGGATGACAGAGAGGTGATTTGAGACAGTCAGCACGGTTTCACCAAGGGCAAGTCCTGCCTGACCAACCTAGTGGCCTTCTGTGATGAAGTGACAACCTCAGTAGACAAGGGAAGAGCTACACATGTCATCCATCTATCTGGATTTCTGTAAGGCTTTTGACATGATCCCCCACAATATGCTTCTCTCCAAGTTGGAGAGATAAGGATTTGGATGGATGGACTCTTCAGTGGATGAGAAATTGATTGGATGGTCTCATCCAGAGGGTAGTGGTCAATGGCTCAACATCCAGATGGAGATCAGTGAGGACTGGTGTCCCTCAGGGGTCTGTATTAGGACAAGTACTATTCAATATCTTCATCAATGACATAGATAGTGGGATCGAGTGCACTCTCAGCAAGTTTGCTGACGACAGCAAGCAGAGTGGTGCAGTTGACCTGAGGGATGCTTAAGGAATGGAATGCCATCCAGAGGGACGAGGGCAGGCTCGAGAAGTGGGCCCATGTGAACCTCACGAGGTTCAACAGGGCCAAGTGCAGCATCCTGCACCTGGCTCAGAGCAACCCCCAGTATCTATATATGTTGGGGAATGAAGTGAATGAGAGCACCCCTGCCGAGAAGAGAATTGTGGATACTAGTGGATCAAAAGCTGGACATGAGCCAAAAGTGTGCACCCATAGCCCAGAAAGCCAACTGAACTGCATCCTGAGCTGCATCAAAAGAAGCATGGCCAGCAGGTCAAGAGAGGTGATTCTGCCCCTCTACTCTGCTCTTGTGAGGCCCCACCTGGAGTACTGCATCCAGATCTGGAATCCTAAACACAGGAAAGACATGGACCTGTTGGGACAGATCCAGAGGAGGCCACAAAAATAATTAATTAGAGAGATGGAGCACCTCTCTTATGAAGACAGGCTGAGAAAGTTGGGGTTGTTCAGCCTGGAGAAGAGAAGGCTCC
>JAOXJM010000003.1:9163135-9182645 GCA_026413425.1 Tringa solitaria
GGGGGGGGGAAGAGTGTGCTCCTTGAAAGGCTGAGAGTTCTTGGACAAATCATCTGGTCTTGCAGATGGGTGCTGCTGTCAAGACTGTCCTCACCAACACCACCCAAAACTCTGTGAGTGTTCTTGATAGAGACAGGGGTTACCAGTGAAGGGAGCTGTACAGGACAAACCCTTCTCTTTCCACTCTGTAACACAACATACCCTCAGAACAAGTGCAAAATATATTCAGGGAAGGAAGGGGCTTAAAAAGACAGCTGTTACACCCAGAATATTACCATCACAAACACAAGCTCTTTCAAGTCACAAGGACAGAGCCATCACTGAAGACATCAACTCTGACAAGAGGAGATGTGCAAGGAAATCAAAGACTTCCACAGAGTCTGTGGCACTGAGCTGCACCCAGGCAGGCAAAAAATGGACTAATTTAATTGCCTGCGTAGCATGGCATAGCTGCAAAATCCTAAAGGCTTTGACTGCTTTGCAGCATCTTTCTTTCAACTCCACCCCATGCTGGGACTTTAATCTGCAGGGCTGTGATGGTACTATCAGCAATGTTAGAGGCGAGACTAAAAATAAACACGGGACAAGAAAAATGCAAAGCTCCTCCTCCCCGCGAGGTCTGGAGGGAATTTCCTGAGTCAGTCAGGCTGCTCCATCACTTGTTTACTTGTTACTAAGTATGAATTTTCACAGCAGCGTGTGTGGTTTTCACTGAAGTTTCCAAGTTAAAATCAACAGGGCTGTAATGTCGTAACAAAACTAAACATCACTAACCCTCTCCTGAGAGATGGGATCCTTGCTGCTTCCCTGCCCATGCTGCATGCTGTATTTCCAGGGCAAACACTGCATTTCCAAGGCAAATATGAAAGTTCTGGGTGCAAAGATGGTCCCTTGGGTGATGGGATGAAGGACACCAGCTCCCATAGCAACCTGCAATGAGTCCAGCATCTTACTTGATCCAGTAGATGTATTTACCCCTGGATAAAGAAGCTGTCACACAATGTTCAGAAGAGCTGGAAGGTTTGTCGCCCTACAAAGCACCTCTGCAAAGCTTCTCCCGAGTGCCAAGAGGCATTTCAGGGAAGGAGAGGTCAGCTTTTCTCCCTGTGGCACCCATGAAGGATATAGCTCCAGAGAAGCTCTGACTTCAGAGCTATATAAAAAGCTGGCACAAAGATTTGTTTATGAAGAGCTAAAAATTAAATTTGACTTTAAAATAGTGCAGTCACCAGTAACGGCTCAGAGGGTCACATTCTTCTTCCATCTCTGCCTCCTCCCCCTCTGGGACCTCCTCTTTGCCCAGCAGCTTTCCCAAAACGGTCTGCAAACACAGCAGAAATTCCCCCTGAGGGAGACAGGCAGAAATCCATGCCGGAGGAGTTGAAGGAATATGCTCATGAAGGGATGCTCAGCACTTCCTACAGCACTAGACTTTTTTTTTTTTCTAGAACGAGACTGCAGCAGAGACCATTCCTATTTGCAGCAACTTGGTACATCAGATCCTACAGTATTTCATGAAAAATTTAGGAGGCGACTGCAGGTTTATGATGCTGTCAAAGGAAACGCTCACCTTCCCATTTCATGGTACACAACTCTCCACGTAGCTCTCCTTGTTCACCTCCCCTACCCCTTGAGCACACACCGGAGTGAAATATAAGATTTCAAGCTTTGCAAACCTCCAGCCTAAACCAACATCCTGTAAAACCATGAGTTAAAGGCAGGAACACTTCACTTCCAAACCACAAAGGCTGTAATGAGTGTGGGTTTAATTGGCTGGTACAAGGGCTGCACAGCCAGAATCAGCAGCTGGCAACGGAATCAGCCCTTCTGCGCCGCACATGGCTAAACTTTTGCCCTTGTCTGCAATGTGGTCTGTCACAGAAGTAATTCCGCACCCATAAAAAGAATTACAAAAGCATCTAAGAAAAATAAAGTGTTAGCCCCAAACTGGCAATACACTAAGTTTCTTCCCCAAAAGTTTTTAGCTGTACAGGGATCTACCCCTGACCCTACGGTGACGAATTTCTATGTGCATATGTATATAGAACATCCTCCATAAGAAACATGTATGTTTTAGGTACCACTTAAATCTGGCCCTTTAGATTTCAATAGCCTCAGTACATACTTAAAAATCTCATTATCTAGAATTAGAAATGAAGTTCTTTGAAAAATTGGTCCCAAATGACAGAAGTCTCCACCAAGCAGCTACGCGCTATTTCTTGCTTCATTTATTTAACACAGTTACTCACACGTACGCCCAACTTCTCCTTTACAGGTTTACAAAGTGCACAGTGAGTTCTGTGATAGTCTGCATCTAACTTCGGAATATTTGGAGAAAAGCCAGATTGGTACGGAACAGGATTTTACAGCAAAGCCTTCCTTTCATCTGGTGCAAAAAGCTTTGAATCTCATAAAGCCGATGCAGTAAACTTTCAAGCCAAGGTGTTTCACAGAGTTAGCAGGGGTGCGTTGCTGTCACTGCATGGAGTTAATGGAAGTTTTACAGTTTGCACTCTACTTAAAACCACCTTGCTCCTGACTGAAGTAATATCCAAGCAGAGTAAAAATAAATAAATAAACAAATAAATCAAATACAACCCAAACCCACACCATCAAGAATTTAAGATCATATGTGTATGCATATTTTATTTCCAAAAAAAAAAAAAAAAAAAAAAAAAAAAAGACAATATCGTGCTGCAAGCAGCTGAGAAATTGCTGCTATCAGCCTCTTCCCACCCAGTGCTCAGCCCTCAGGATGGCTTCTGTCTTGGCTAAGGCAAGGCTTAGACCAGAAACTCGTGTTGCCATGAGGAGTCAACACTTGAGATGAGATGCTGAGCAGAATTTAAACTCCTCAGTTTGTTTAGTTGCAGACCACAGGTGTACAGTCCATGCCTTTCTGTTTCTACCTGCACAACTTTATTTTAAATTGTGTCTTGTCCCCAGGGCTCCATATTAAAGAAGTTGCTCATACAACGAATCAAGAGTCAGAAGCTTTGGACATGTCGGGACAAATCCCACCAAAAGTAAATTGGTATAATATACGGATTTACGCTTGCTTACATGGCACTAGGAATGGAAAGGCAGTAACTCACAGGCTCCCGACAACAGTGATGATAAGCATTGCTTTTTTTAAGGCTGAAAGGAGTTTCTGGGGAAGGAAGATAAATCATAACGCGGCATTTTTGCAAAGGAAGCAATGCAGGAGCTAAGCCCCAGCAGCTCCACAAACACCCATCTCTCCCCAGGAAAATAGGGTTTGGTGTTTTTCAGTACTTAAGTTTTACAACAGTTTTTATTCCAGTTAAAATTGCATGAGCGTTCATTAATTTTAATGTTGTGTGCTTTGCCACACTCTTACCTAGGAATGCACTGAACCCTGCAAGCAGAGGGACTGCTCCCTGCTCTCCCCTCCATCCATCTCCTGCCCCAGAAGCAGGATGCTGCCTTCGCTGCCATTAGACCTGACCTTGTAAACACCCACCAGCAGCCCCAGGCACCACCTCCCCAGCATCACTCGCCCCGCGAACGCCACCGCTGCCACAGCTCCAGCAGGGACAGCAAGCGAAGCAGGATGCGGCCCCTTCCAAATACCGAGGCCGAGACAGACCATCCGTCTGCTCTCTCAACTTGAACAACCTCACGCAGACTTTGGGTCTGTATTCTTTAAAAATCAGAACAACCCACCCAAAAGAAAAAAAAAATCTTGCTGGTATGTCGATTATTACAAATGCTGCTGATCAGGTACCTGCACCCATGTGCTCAACTTGCATTTTAAAGGTCTTTACTCCCACATTTTATGCATTCTCTTGACCCAAGATACTAAATAAACCAAATGCATTGAGGTCACTTCCCTCCATACAAGTAACAAAGGGTTTTATTAGCACACCTCTGGTGGAATATTAACTATCTCCAGAGTTTTGCTGGGAAAAGACTGCATTTAATCTGGATTGTTAGTGGAGAGCAGGAAAGAAAAAAGGTCTTCAGAGTAAACAGGGCACCATTATTAAACACACAGGTTAATTATCAACCACAGGCATGAAACTGTGGGAACACGACAGCAACCCAGTCGTTGCTTGTGAGGATGCTGGCTGTTGGACAAGCAGAAAGTGATCTAAATACGTTGCAAGAAGAAATAGACTAAACCCCTCACTTTCTTAAAAAAAAAGAAAGAAGTTGGTTTTGCAATAAGTATCTGCAGGGTATTTGGGGTGCACGGATTTTTATCTGCCAGACATGCGACGGCCAGCAAGGCAGGTTTACCATCCATTAAAAAAATGTTTTGTGCCTGATATCAGGGAGCTCTGCAGGGCTCAGAAATGGATCAGACATTTCTTCACATAACGAGAATAGCCAAAGGCAGCATCTGATGTTCCACAAAAGGCAACAAACACCACAAACAAGGTATATAAAGTCTCCATGCTCCCAGGCATAAACTGCCTTCTGCCTACAGAAGATCAGGACGCTCTCCCCGGGATCGGTTATTCTCACCAGCAGGTGCCAGTTTCTAACGCTACCTTCTAAACCAAATTATTTTAACCAGTATTTGCAACAGAAAAGCGACGGAGAGGAAAGATCACCTGAATCTGCAGCGACACATCCTACACCAAAGAAAAGAGCATCAAGTTAATTTCAGAAACCACTCATGAGAATAAAAACAAAGCCAGAACTCGGAGAATTTGTAACTGTTACTTTTTTAAGTATCCTTTTAGAGAAATACAAAAACACACTGTAACAAAATGCTAAGAGGCAACGAACGAATAGCTACAAAAGAAGTCAAAATATCACATCAGCCCCAGCCTGCCAAAAATGAAGGGATCATAGCAGATAAAAGAAAACAGTGTTACAAGAAAAGTGGGTAAAAATAGAAGTGCCAGGATATGACATGCCTTCAAGTTATAGAAAAAGCATCTGGATTGTCCTCAAATCCCCTCCTGACTGCTGTCTAACTCAGTAATCATCCCTCTTGAGCAACAGGGTTGTCTCAAGCAGAGCAATGGGGCAACGCCGACTTCTTTTCATCCGATGCCATTTGGGGCAAAGCACCTTCCAGTCAGAGAGGGAACAATCTGTGCCCTTGGTTTCACAGACCTGGGTCCAGCCCAAGCCCAACTTTCAGCCAAGTTCAGAGGGCACCGGTGGACACACACATGACCTTCTGCTCATGGCCTCAGGGAAGAACCTGTCCTCCAGCTGGGGAGCTTCAGCAGGGCCACCAAAAGCAGCTCTGCAAATTAATAACCTGGTGCAACTCATTCCAAGTGAAAGGAAGAGCACAGAAAGCCCCACCTCAGCCTGTTAAGGCTCCAGAAACTTAATTTCCCCCTTATTTTCAGAGCCTGCCATGTATTGAGCATTGTTAAGGAGACCCACTTCTCTTCTGTAGCTTCTTCTTTCACAAGCTTAAGTGCAAGGCCTGGCAATACATCCTCACGGGATACATACCACACAGCGGGCTGCTCCCTGCAGGGTTATTGGAGCACAATAACTTGAGAGGTGTTTTATTTTTTTATTTTTAAAGAGAAAATAGCCTTTTCAATTGAGCAATTTTTACTTTTACAGCAGTCACAGCCAACTGCACAGCTCTGTATCTGGTGCCTGCCCCTGTAGGTCCTTCTGCTAAAGTGGCAGCTACAGAGAAGTAGTTGAGAACATATAAGCAAGAGATGTTTTGCCATTTTGTGAAGCGTTAACACTGCTCAATGCTTTTAAAGGACGTTACAACACATTGGCTGTGGACACAGACTTTTCAGCTTAAATTATGGATTTTGTAACACCCTGAACATCACTTCTGAAAAGCAAAGACATTGGAGTGTTTCTCCTCTGTTCTCGCCGTGGTCCCCAAAGTCTGAACTAGGGAGATATTTGACTTTACATGTCTAAGACAGAGGGGGTGCGGGGGGGAGGCGGAAATCCCCATTCAATACAAAGTTGAGGAAAACAAACCCAAGCAGCTGAGTGTGAAAATTACATGAAGCTCAAAGCCATTGAGTGTGAGCCTTAGGATAGAGAAACAGTCAGGCAAGTGCACAAAATGCCTTCCACGTGTTCTGGATGGAAAGAAACTGAATTTTTTAAAGACTAACATGGAAACTGCTTTAAGCAATTTGTCATTTTCAATAGAGGTTCTGCAGTAAAAGAGAGATTTCGACAAGTTAAACAACTTCCTACCGGAGAGGCTGCATGCAATGTTTAAACTACCTCTTGCAGTCGTCTTCGAAAAGAAATATTTCTAATTTTGCCATTCAGGGAGACTTTGAAATGTCACTGCCGTTTGATTTGACCAGTCAAGAGGAAATGTGGAGTTGAGAGAAGGGGAAAACAATGCAAATACCATTCTGTATTTTTCAACTTGGTTTCAGGCAGCTGGGTGAGGGGGTGCTAAGCCATGTGAATATTGGTCATTTACCTCCAAGAAGGGGAAACTTCAGACATATTTTCTGTAAACGTTACAACTTCAAGCTCACCTGGATATTACAAGGCATCAATGTAAAGTACCATCTGAAATAGCTGAGACTGAGAGCACCCTTTTGCTAAACTTGAGCTGGAAACAATGTTTTTATGGCAAAAAGTCCCCCAAACATGATCTACTGCAATGCATAATAACGCCGAGGTCTTTTCTACATCGGGGACTTTGAGGAAAAATAAATACTCAATAAATATTCCCCACTGCTTCTGCCACTGGTTCAGCCAGCTATCAGCGTTCAGCAGCGCTGCTGCTGTGTCCGAACACAGGAAAGGTCTGTCCTTTTGAGGCCTTGATGAAGTTTTGTTTATCAGTTGGTGATGCCAACAGGAGGGGTTTGCTCAGCTGGGAGCTTGGGGAGGAGGGGGCTCTGCCTGACACAGCCCTCAGGTTGCTGAGAAGATGCTTGAGGTTCATAAAACCAGAGCAACAGGAAGAGAACAGCAGCAAAAAAATCATCTGTGGGACTATTGTTTGTAAAATCCGCGATCAATACAGGAAAAGAGGAACTCCAGTTTGGATTAAAGCCTTTAAGATGGCTTAAAAAAGTCCCTAATTTTTTAAAGAAAAGTTTTTAATCTTTCTGGTGAGCACACAGCCCTGGACATGGAGGGCAGGAGGTGCTGCAGGCAGCAGAAACGCTCTTTGTCAGAAATCAACCAACAAATTGTATCCAGCACCTCCCAAAACGGGCTCCAGCCAGGCAGCTGATGTAACCTTCCCTGCCAACTCAATTGCACCGTGGAAAAATATGTGTATTCCCAGCCAGGGGCAAGATCCCATCCGGGCAGCTACCGCTACGGCAGACGCTGTTCCGAATGAGAGAATAATACTGAAAATAAAAGTTAACTGTGAGGAGCCAGTTTGGGAGCCAGGGATTCCTTGTTTTCCCCAGCATCCTCAGGATGAGAGCAGGCAGCACCGTTCCAGCAAGATGCAACGACAACTCGCCCACTCGGGCTCAGGGCTCACGCTGGCACGAAGCAGGGCAGTCCCAAAGCAGGGCACAGACAAGCAGGCTGAGTTACGCCCCAGCTCTGCTAAATCAATTTGAAATAGATTTTTGGTTAATCCCCTGCAACCTTTTAACGGCGATGAGCTCTTCGGGATTGTGACAACTTGCCCGGGCTTTTAAGCAAACAGCAATTTCCACGCTGGTTTAGGCAAGCCTCAGCACCGATTATAGCATCTTTTACACGCAGACAGAAAAAGCCCTCTGCGATGTGTTACGTTAGCACATGCTTAAATTTAAGCACTCTCATTTTTACTGGGGCTTTTCTCATGTCTAACAGCTTCAGCAGATCCAGATTTGCACACTATACTGCTTACCGGTCTGCAATGTGACCACGATATCCTATCCCAGATCAGAACTATTAAAAAAGGCTGTATTTAGCTCCTGGAAAAACTGATATGTGTGTATTTCCAGCATCAACTAATACAACTGGAAAATTGGCAACAGAAAACAAAAATAAATGGAAAAGCCACCTTGGACAGTCCTTAGGTCATCTCTTTTGCAGATAAAACTTTCAGTCTTTGACACGTTTTACTAGAACACAGTAAAAAACCTATAGGGGATTTTAAATGGAAACACTGTTGTGGCAAACCTGCACCTGAGCAGGACAGCCTGGCAATGCAGAAGGGAGCTCCTCCAGCTGAAGCAATTTACCCATTTCCACCGTTTTACTGTGGATCTGAGAAGCAGCAGAGCCCCAGAGCACAGCGATGGGGAGCAGAGATTTGTGGGTCCATGACCTTGCCACAAACATCCCGAGTCACACAGTCTTTGTGCCTGGCCTTCCCCCTCCAAACATCACTTGGGGTCTTTTTAGTCCTCACACTCCTTCTCCTGCACAGCATCCCAGCAGGGACAACTCTCTCGGATACATGCACTGCCTGGCACAAGATGGGCCCAAACTTCATGAGGCTTAAAAGATTGCCATTGTGTATCCAAGCACTCACCGCTTTTTCCACCCTCATAAAGGAATAAACTTCTGTTAAAGAATAACTCCGGAATGAGAGACCTAAATGCCATTTTATTGCCTTTAAAATGCCAGAGACCTGTGTGCATGGTGAAACTGGGCACCTTTCCGAGATAGCGTTTATAGTCATGGTCTACTCTTCCCTCCTGCTCTCTTGAAATAACTCAGAGGGACCAAAGGTCTCGACAGCAGCATTTGTCAGGGAAAGGGAATCTGGATCCGCAGCAGCCGCATCGCATAACCCGCCTAGAAAGCAGGAGAGGTCTCATGAACAAGTTGACTTTCAAAACCAACGTGTTCTGGCAGATGATTTACAGGACAAGTATCACTGTAACAGTTTCACCACAGGAACACCACAGAAAAGAATTTAAATGTTTTTACAGGATCAGAGGCTGCCCATGCATCTCATGATGAGGTAATGGGCATGGGAACTGTTCTGGGCCACAATGGTGGTGGTTTCATACTCTTCAGCTTTCAGATACCTGTGCCAACAACAAATTTTGCCACTTATGGCAAAATCTGTGGCATTGGCTGGTTAATAGCCTGAGCTGCTGGAGTCATGGGATTAGTTTCTGTTAAAAAAAAAAAGGCGGGGGGGGAAGACAAGAAGAGGAGATTTGGAACTCTTCATTGAAACAGCATTTGACAATACAAATACTAAAGTGCAGAAATTAAATATATATTTATAATATATATAAAATATATAAATAAAAATATAAATAAATATGCACACCAGTCACACAGAGGTTCTAAGAGCCTCACCCAAGAATTCCAACTCTTTTGACAGGTGATACACAATGTTTTCACAAGCTCCTCCTCTTAGGCTGGGTGCAGTTGTGTATAGATATAAAACTTTCCCCTATACGTAACGTCCCTGAGCAGTCGACCTTCGGACCAGGACATCCCTGGTGTCCTCAACGCCCCACCTGGATTTTGCCCAGAGCAGTTCTGTGCCTCCCCAGAAAGCCAGAGACAGACAGTTATTGGGGGTTTAATTGCCTCGCTCCACGTGTAGTAAACAAAACTTTCTGCCACATGAAGGATTTATACACACTATGGTTAAATTCAGAGAAAAATACCTCCATGTGAAATTAGCTCAACAATATCAGCCTGTCCATACATCTTCATTTAAAAAAAAAAACACAAACAAGCAACAAACAAAAAACCAAACACAAACAAAAACCAAACAAACCCACACAAAGAAAAAAGAAAGTGGGGTAATACACCTCTGGTAGATGTAGGAAAAAAAAACCCTGAAATTTAGAAAAAAAAATTGTCAGCTCAGTTCTCCATTTGGAAACAGTCTGACTAATAACAGCAGACAGTAGGTGACAGGGAAGACTCCATAGCACATACAGACTACACAAAAGTTGACAAAACACTCTATACCACTGCTAAGTAAGTTTGGTATTTGCACATAAAATAAACACACAAAGTTTTCTGGAGTACAGGCAAAAGGCAATCTAACAATAACCAAAAAAAGGCATCCTCTGCCAATAAACAAACAGCTTACTGATCTTCTTCAAAACCAACTGAATCCGTGATCCTCCGAGTGCCCCACTGTGAGCCCAGCAGAGCCCCTGGCCGTGCTCAAGCAGACAGCCTGCTGCTGCTCCTCTCAACCACAACCAGCACACATTAAGAAGATATTCTATATTTGTCACTTCATTGTTTAAGGAAAAATGCATACCAGGGAAAAGAGAAGGACACAATTCTTTGTTTTGCATCAGACTAATCCCTCTTTCACCCTTAGGACAGGGAGAGAACAAAGCCTGGGCTGGACCACTGGCTGCCAAAGCCCCATCAGGCGTCCCGTCCTGCAGCGCCTTCTCCAAGCGCCAGCCCTGAGATGGGGAGACTCAGCTTGGAAATGTCCCCAAATCCAGCCCACATCCAGCCAAATCACAGGCTTCTCCTCCCCAGGATCACTGGGGATCAGCTACCCCAGGGCTGTGCTGTGCCATGCGTCCCCCCAGCCATCCCCATGGCGTGCAGAGGAGCCCTGCGGGCTGTCCTCCAGCAGCAGCCTGGAGGAGAACGAGTTATTTTAGGCACCACATCCTAACAGGATATTCAACAGCAAAGTTGCAACCCCTATTATACATCAACGTAGGCATTCAGGGTTCCCAGAACAAGATGATGTTGGTCTAGACTTCTCTGTCATCAACTGGAAAGAAAGTCACACTCCTGACTGGTCCTGCAGAGACCCGCTTTTAGAGACGGCCTCAGCACCAGTAACAAATCCAGCCACGAACAGGGGAATCTTTCCTCAACCTTTTTTCTGCATGCACATATCTCCTGCTGCCCGTCTCTCTCCTCCAGCCATCCTTGGGTTTCCCACAAGGCTCCAGTGAATTGTTCCTCCGCAGGTCCAAGGCCCAGGAGCATCCTCCTGTATCCCTGCTGCTCAGATTGCTGAATGGGAGTTCTACACTTGCTTTTTGGGAAATGAGGAGGACAGGCAGGTTCCTTGCTATTTTTAAGAAAAGTCTTTTATTCTGCAGCCCAGCTCCTCACCTGTCCAGTTCAGCCTGTTTGGGAGGTAACTTTCCCCTCTCTCATGCATCCAAAAAAAAAAAAAAATCAAACCTGAGACATCTGTGTCTGTCATCAGTTTGGACTAACACCCACTTAGTGCAGGATCTGCACCACTGGAATAAGAGAAGTTGAACATCAAAGTTGGTTTGGGGTGGTTTTTTTTTTTTTTGAAAGTACACAATATCTGCACAGCTTTGTTTGTGTTGAGGGAGTGGCTGGATTTTAGGCAGCTTCTTTTTCAAAGGCTTTTTTTGTTAATAACTAAATGAAAACCCCAGAGTTGAGGTTTTCCCCTTAAAAAACAAGCCACTGTGATTAAGGACATGAAGAAAGAAAAGTCGGTCTCTTCCCAACCTAATTGTACTGAGGCACTGACTTAGGGCTCCAAAATTACAGATGTATAATCCAAGACAATGAACTCTTTAGTCAAGGATTAGCAAACCATGCAAAACCGATTCCTTATTCAAATGCCTTGCAATTGTAAGGGCATCTGTTCCACTTTGCAAGCCATCCCAAAGGCTTTGTTTGTTTTTTTTTCCTGTTCCATTATGAAGACAGGGCACTTTGCATTATTTTCACACCGTGTAATAAGTGCTATTGTTTAGTCTAACAGGGGACAGTCAATGAAATCCAACAAATATTTTTACCTTCTTTTTCTTTTAAGTTATGATACAAGCCCTCTCAAATATAGAAACAGGAACTGTTCTCAGTCAAAAGCCAAGTCTGCAAAAATGTAACACAAAACGTCAGGATCTGAAGAAAAAGCTACTTTGTTTCTTCAAGGTCTACTAGGGGCAGTTAGAAAGAGAAAAAAACAAAATGTATGTAGGTTTAAATAATATTACTAACTAAAAACAGTTCAGCGCAAACGATGCCAAAGTCAGGACTGGGGACCAGCAGAGAGCACGGTGCCATCATTCCAGTCTGTAGCAGCAGAATAGCTCTGGAAACCATTTAAAGTGTCACAGGAGAGAGGATGGATGGAGTGTCTGACCTTTGGAAACCGAAGGGTGGATCTCAACAAAAATATCCCAACTACCCTGAGCCACGCTGCTCCTGCAGGGCCAAGAAGGATGCTGGCCCACCTATTTGGCCTAGAAGGAAAAGCCAAAAAGAAAAATAAAGGAAAAAAAAAAATCCAGATCTGCCAACATACCAGCCCAAGGTAAAAGCTGCCAAACTGCTCTGGAAACAGGCAGCCACAGCTCTCTATCAGATCAGTAGAAAACAAACTCTGGCCAACAGCCCAGGCTTGCATTTGTTTCCCAACACCAGATCCTTGAGGAGAACCCCAAACTTAAACCAAGAATGCACCAAATATATGGATCTCTATAGGCTGCTGGCAGGACTCTGAGCCTCACCTGTCAAATGGCCACAACAGCAAAGGCAAAGCAAGCTGCGCGAGACCAAAATATAAAGTGAGAAAACAAAATATCAAGTGTCAAGAGAGACAGAGAAAATGATGATAGCGGTGAAAATTATATTTCTGCAGGAGCTGGTCTTGCACGCTCAGCAGCGCTGTCACTCAGTGCCGAAAAGCTGCTGTTTGCTCTGTCCTGCGAGCGGTGCCTCCGGTGACAGGGCAACGGGAGCGGATAAGATCCTCACAGATCACAGGGGGTACGACCCACCCCTGCGCCCTTGGTGCAAAAAAGGTCACTTAACACTCAGATTCTAGAAGGCAAAACTCTTTTTTTTTTTTCCACAGCCAAGCTAGAGGAAAAAGTCTGCAGAAATCTGGAGTGAGAGGATTCTGATTTTTGCTGTTCCAGTAGCTGGGATGCAGAGCTGGAAGGAGCTCAGATGGGATGGAGGGGTCCAAGTACCAGCCCTCCGAGTACCACTGGTTGCTCATGGTAAGGATCCCTGCCTTTGGCTAATGTTTTCTCCCAAACCCTTTACAGTCCTCCTATAAATCCGCAGCACTTGCTCATACAAAACCAGTCCTCCATGCTTTTCACCAAGAAATTTAAGTCACTTGCAGCAGACAAAGATCAAAATCCATATGCCTTGATTTATGCATTCCACTCAAAGTCAGAGGAAGCGTAAAAAAACCCCAAACACCTGAAATAACTAGCAAGCATAACTTGTGTCTGGACGAAACTAAGGGAATGTAAATAAAAAACCCGGTCAATTATTTTAAAAAACCTCAATAGAGGTCCCAGGGATCCCACCCTTGCCCACAGCTCAGACCTTGCTAATGCAACAGAAAAAGCCCTTGAGGCAGCACCATCTTCTCAGTTTCCACTGAAGTTACCTACAAAATTGAGCGATGCTGAAATCTAACGAATGGGGGATGTGTTGGTCTAAATCATCAGCTCTGCACAGCCACAAAAGTGCTACTCAGAAGATCTTTACACTTTAATGTGGCTGCCCTCGGGCAAATGTTTTCCCTGTGCAAGCACACACTGTCAAAGGAGCCGGGGTATTTCTCAGGCATCAGATAGAGAGAGACAAAAACAGCAGAAAGAGATCCATGAATGATTACAGCTTGGACCAGAGAAAAATTACAATCCCAAACACAATGAGCTATTGATGGTTTGGCTTTCAAACCTGTTAAAAGAAGCTGTTAAATTTCTAACAAGACACATGCAAGATGAATCTTAAATCTCACAATAAAAGGTCAATAATTCATTCATGCAGGAGTTGTAACTTGGTTTTAAAAAATAAACCAAAACAAAACACAGGATGGTGTTAACATCTTATTTTGCAACGATGCTGAATGACTGCTCTAATTAGACTGTAATTGTAACTTAATTGCGCTGTGATCTGACTGGCCATAAAGAGGGAGCCTGGAGTCCCATCTCAATGGGTGGAAAGATTAACCTTATTGTGGAAAACATAATCCCATTTCATGCCATTGGAAGGATCGTATTAATTCCTGAAAATTTTTATAACAGCAAAGATGTGGCACTTAGGCTCTGATGTCCATCTCTGAGGTGCTATCTCATGGCTCTGGAGAGGATGGATGACTGGTTTGCCACAAGCAGGATCAACTTCTAAATCCTGCCAACTCCTACACTGTAAATCCAGGCATAGTAAAGATAAGGTCTTCCTCAAAGCAATATTTTAATGTACAGATATCCACATTTCACGACTACGAAATGCGGTGCTACTTGAAAGAAAGGTTACTGATTTGTAGCAAAATATATTAGAAGTGATGTGAAAGAAAGATTCTGCCTTTTTTCATTTTACGTTTCAGCAGTGACTAGCCCTGCATGATGCCCAGGGTCAGTGCTGAAAACAGGCCTTTATAAATCTAAAACGCATGAACGTCTCCCAAATTTTTGCCTGGCAAATCTTTCTTTCCACTTCAAATCCACTTGGGTCCTAAAAGAATTTGGGTCAAATGGAAAAACGACTCACAGAATTCACGGCACAAGTGATTGGTGCTCGGCTACGCAAAAAAGTAAAGGAAAATGCTTTTTGGAGCTCATGCGTGAGGCTGCAGAAGTAAACTCCTAGGAAGGGTAAGAGCCTGCTCTCTAAAAAGCTTCCTGAATGACGAAAGGGAGGCAAACTCTGCTCCCTCTCGGGGAGGGATGGGTCCCTCAGCTCTCGCCTTCCCCCTCTGCAACGCCGGGCACCAGCATCACCCACGCAGCCTGGGGTGGGATGTTCAGCATCACCACTAAACAAAGCGACTCTCTGCTTCCCAGTGGTTGCTACACTAACGAGCACACAAAAATTTACAGATGCATCTACTTTTTTTTTTTTATTATATTCTACCAAAATAAAAAAATCCAAGACAGCAATTCTCTCACAAGCTCTCTCGAGAAAATAAAAGGAAAAGGTCCAAATACCAGCTCAGGCAAACTTCAGAAAGAAGCTGGTTTCCTTCGACTACTACACGCAGCCGATTTCAATATTTCATGATTGCCTCATACAGCAAATGCCAGCCTGACATTGAATCGTTGAGTCACTGCACCGTATTTCAGAATTTATCTTCGGGTCAAGTTAATGTTTGAAAAGAACCAAATGCAGCTGATAGCGCTGGGTAAACAGTGACTGTTTCTGTTTGGGATCACGCCTGCTCCTCTTTGCCCTGTGTAGGGCTTAAAAAAAAACAAACCAAACCCATCTCACAGCTCCTCCATGCTGTGGGATCACCCCAGCTGCAAAGTACTATGGAAAATTATTAATTGCACCAACTGACCTCAACACCTCCTGCTTTTAAAGCCATTGGTTATATAGAGCTTGGGATCCTGAGACGTTTTAAGGAAGCAAAACTTAGAGAACTAAGCAATTTAAAAACAAGTGTACAAACATAACGGCTTTGACAGTTTCCCATACCAAGCATCTGGCTTGGTATGATTTGTCACAGGTCCTCTCAAGGACGAAAAGAAAAAAAAAAAAAGGCTGCAATCTGCAATCTCTCACTGAGGGAGAAAGAAAACCCAGATATCTTGCCTTAAAACATGGTCAATTTGTTATAGGTACGGTTTTAATTCTTCCCTTGTGAAAAACGGCATGATAAACTTTTGTTCTGTTGTGCCAGACTCTGTTAATTGAGATTTTATTATTGATTTATGCAAGTGAGCTCTTCTGTAAAGTGTATTCAGGGAAGCCGCAATATTCTCAATACAGCCGAGAAGTCATTGTGTTATGGCAACACAAGCTTTACACTCGAATACGTGACCATCGCTCCTATAATCCAATCTATTAATTCTATACTCACAGACCAAGTAATAATAAAACTGCATTTATTAACTCCACGGGAGTTAATTGCCAATTTCATCAGAATTTAGGCACAGATGTAAGATGGAAACAGTCAGTCATAAAAGCACTACAAGTTAACTGAGGTTTTTTCACACATTTGACAGTTCTGAAAGTTACTAAGATACATGGCAGCAGATTCTCCCTCTCTCTCCCCAGAAAGCAGGCAACTATAGCGGTATATTTTTCCCTCAAATGCAATACCAAAAAAAGGGTGCATATGGGGAAAAGAATGGAATAGCTTTGTTAGAGTGAGAAAAGCTAAAGAAACTTTTTCTCAAGGGGTAAGGGAAGGACCAAGAAACCCCATAACGAACAGTATTAAACAGTGTTATTACAACTAAGAGAATTCATATAGTTTCCCCCTTTTTGTACTTTGCGGGAACCTACTCAAACTCCCAAAAGCAAGAAAAAAACACCGCATGTGGGCCTGTAAGTCCATAAACCTGGTTTCACGATAAAGCCCGTGCATAGCCTGTTCCACCTATCCTTCACATCCTCGGCCCTCGTCTTCCACCAAGTGCAAGGTCAAAACAGTGATTTTCTCTGTTCATGCTTGCAGATGACTGACTTATTTATAGTAAATTTCCTGTTTTTCCAGCCTTGTAAATGTCATACAAAACAGAAGAGGCAATAAAACGTATACATTTCGAGACTAATATTGCCCTAGCACTTCAGCACCAGTCCATTAGGCACTAAAAACTGAGAAGAGGAGGAGAATCATAGTTAAAAATGTGTTTACAATCTTATCTTCACACTCCTTTGCTGTCTGCTGTAGTGCTGCGCACCTCCTGTTAAATGACAGTTGCCATGCCCATAATGAGATTTTTAATCAACACAGAAGTAATGCATTTTAATTAAAACGCTCTCCTTTTCTATGCTTATGAACCTGATCCACGAGGGAGTTCCCAGCTCCGCGCAGAGCAGCGCGCAGATGCCAGGCTATCATTGACAGGCACAGGGAACTGCTTTCCAGACACAAAAATATTGGATAATTTAGAAAAAAAAAAAAAAAGTTTTTCTATTTTACATTACTCTCTAATAAAACATTAAAAAAAAAAGGTGTGTGTGGGGGGCACAGAACTACAAACCCCTGGTTAGGGACTTGGTTTTGGCCTCTGGATGAGGATGGTCCAGTGTCTGAGTGCCTGCTCTGATTCCAGGCAGGTTTTTGAACCTTTTTCTCCCAACTTCCAGGTAAACCCAATCAGTATGCTGAAACACAGCTCTCTGCCCCTTCTTTTGACCATATCCTGGAGCTGAGACACACTTACCACTAAGTTCTGTCATTTCTTGTCTATTTCCATGTCATGTTTTTATTTAGACTGAAGAGTGCTTCCAAAACAACAGAAAGTTTAATCACTTTTTAAGCACCTTCTTCCATCCACACACACCGATCACTTTGCAACATCAGAAGCTGTACTTTAACACTTCTGCTAAAACAATCAGTATGCAAAAAAAAAAAACCAAACCACCCCAACCCTGCCTAGTTTCCTCATACTTTTCTCTGTGCTTTTCTTTGCCTGGGCAGGGAAACCAGCAGGCTCAGCTTCCCTCCCCACTTCCCAGTGAAGCCGGGAAAACACAACAGGGAAAAAAAAACGCATTTGTTTAAAGAAAACTGGTTTTGTTGAGAGTTCAACATTGTTTGCTGGGGTATTTTTACTGACTCTTGGAAATGACTAGCTGTGCTTCAGTTCTTCAGCTCCGGGGCAGTTTTGAGCTGACATCCCAGAAAGGGGAGCAGGTGGCGGAGGGGGGACTGTACAGCTCAGCTCCTCTCCGACAGCCCATCGCCGTGATCTGCTCTGGAGGTTTGAAGGATGGCTGCAAACCAAGAGCCCACGGCCCTCTGGCTCTGCCCGTCAGTGAGGCTGGGACAAGACTTCAGGTGATGGTCCTGCCAGCCGACCATAAATTTTGTCAGCAGCAACCAGCTGGGTTGAGCCAAGTACAGAAAAAAAACCCCTCTCGCACCACCAGCCACGGTAAAACCCCCAATTTAGGGATGCATACATGCCTGGATGACAAATAAACTTTCCTCTAAGGAATCTCTTGGGCGATCCAAAGAAAACTTCCCTTCTTTCCTCCTCTTGGAGCTGACCCGGGGGCACTCCTCCACCCCAGACGCCTCCAGGTGTCCAGCCACAGTCCTGCTCATCCTGCCCTTCCGACCATCCTCAGCCACATCGCTAACAGTCTCCTGGCACTAAAACTCAAGTCCTGCCCTGGAAATCACCAGCCCATTAGCCAGGCCTGTTACGCTAACCTGTTGAGCAACTGTTGCGTGTACACGGATGTGAAGTGGCTTTTTATTTTTTTTTAAATCTCACAGGGGAGGGCTCTTCCTATCCTCTTCCGTGGCCAAACGGGAGAACTACCTGTGCGTGCCTTCACCTGTGTGCTAGGGGGCTGGTTTGCCCTCACCTAGGGCAAACCAGGAGGTGGGGCTGGGGGGGGGAAAGCCAACCCAATCTGACTTTCAGCCAGGGAGGGGAACTGCCCCGGCAGGAGGGTCACAGCTTTTCCCATCCCAGGACGGGCAGTCGGCGATCACATGCTGCACTTTTTGAACAAGACTCCAGTCATCACCCAGTAGCGCTGGAAAGGATGCTCAGCTGCTGAAGGGGGGGATCTCTCCCACATTCCCCCAGCCGCGGGTCTGCCTTGGCTGCTCCGGGGGTCAGCCCCGGACACAGGGCTCCCCCCACAACGGCACCCGTGGGTGCCCACGCAGGGATAGCTGGAAGCTCCACGGTGCCTTCGGGCAAAAGTCTCAGCCAAGTGCTTGCTGTGCTTAACGCACGCCAGAAAACTGCGGGGAGGCTCCGGGCTGAGCCGGGACGAGAAGGTGCCCACGGTGAAGGTGGGTTTGCTCCCTTTGGGGACTCCCTTTGGGGTCCTGTGCTGCCCCGAAGGGCTAATACTCCTCTCTCCCGCACCGCACCGCGCTCGCCCATGGCCACCCACCACCACGGGAGAGGTCCTCCGCCTCCCCCGTGGGCAGCGCGGAGCGGGTCCCGTCCCGTCCCGTCCCTCCGCGGCCCCGCACGCACCTTGTCGGACGGCTTTCACCACGATGGGGTCCTTGCAGCTCCGGATCACCTCCAGCACGTCGTAGCGCGGCAGCCCGGAGACTCGGACCCCCTGTACCTCCAGCAGCAGCTCCCCCTCGCTCAGCGCCGCCTCGCCGTCCCCCACCACCGCGCCCGCGTAAGGGAACTCGCCGTGCTCCGCGCCGCCCAGCAGGGTGAAGCCCAGCTGCCCGCCGGGCCCGCGGGTGAGGGAGCAGTGCCGCACCCGCCCGGCCCAGTGGTTCTTCTTCTGGACGACCCGCGACATGGTGCCCCGCGGCCCTCCGCGCCCGCGGGAGCGGGGTAAGCAGGTGCGCAGGGGGTGCCGACCCGCCGCCTCATAGACCACGCCGCCGCCGGCCCCTCAGGCCATCCCCGCGCGCGGCCCGCATGGCTCCGCGCCCGCGGAGGGCACGCGCCCGCCCTTCGCCGTCCCTCTCCCGTCTTATTTCAAAAAAAAAAAAAATTTTTTTTTGAAAAAAAAATAAAAAAAAAAAAAACCAAACAAACAAAACCAGCGCTGAAAAAGCAAACCCGGCTCTTCCTCGCCTTCCCGCGCCGCTGTTTGGTTTCGCTTGCGCGGGGCGCGGAAGGCGGCGCCCTTTAAAGGCGCTACAAAAGCCCCCCGTTTGTTTTGTTCTCACTCGGGTCCGTCCCGCTCCGCCGCTCTCCGCTCCGCTCCGCGCCGCCCGGCGCAGGCGCCCTGGCACACCCCGCCCCGCCCCGCCCCGGCCCCC
>JAOXJM010000003.1:9183052-9211320 GCA_026413425.1 Tringa solitaria
CCTCTGGACCTGCTCCATCAGGTCCATGTCCTTCCTATATTGAGGGCTCCAGACCCGCACGCAGCACTCCAGGTGAGGTCTCACCAGAGCAAAGTGGCAGTTTCACCTCTCTGGATCTGCTGGCAACGCTTCTTTTGATGCATCCCAGGGTGTGAATGGCCTTCTTACATTTTCCCCATGTAATTGTTTAGAAGCTGGAAGGACCTATAGCAAGGTCTGTCCGCTGGGGAAAGGGCCGTGCAGCCATTCGTTTGCCCTTGGCCACATCTCCTCAAAGTTACCCAGAACTGGTGCAAAACCCAAAAGGGGAAAGTAAGCAAGCGTGCACGTACCAGCTGTCCCTTCCAGGCCCTGCTCCGTGCTTCCAAACCTGAAAGCCGGGCCTCATTTTGAGCAGTCTTATGCATGACCGAACCCCTTCCAGCAAGGAATTCAGTTGTCAGATGTGCGTGCGCCCTATTTTGCTGCTGATCGGGACTGAGAAGTGACACAGGGGAACAAGGGGCCCGGGGTCCCTCCCTGGCGCTGCCCCAAGGCGCGCTCTGCCAGCACAGCCCCCAGCCTTTCCCTGCCGTCCACGTCGCGCCCTCGTCTCGCATCTTTCAAGCCCCGAGTGACCCAAAATGATCAGAGACCCAGGAGAGCCGGCGGGCTCTGCGACCCTGTGTGCCATCGCTGGGGACGGAGCTCAGCCTAACGTCCTGCAGTGCTCAGAGACCTAAGGAAGGGTGATGGGGTACCTTCCCCGCCCTTACGTCTGTCCTAGATGAAGTAGGGGAGCCTGTCCTTTCCCCCACCCTGCATCCCCATCAATCCTTTCCCCCAGCTGAGATCTCTCATATTATGGCTGTTTCGCAAAATCCCCGTCGCTGCGGGCGCTGCTCGGCAGCCACAGAAGCCACACGGTCTCTGGCCCAAGTGGCACGGCCACCTCCAGGCAAGGGAAGGGGAAGGCTTTGTCCAATGTCAAGCGGCACAGCAGTGAGTCAGCTCCCTCCCCTGTGCCTCAGGCACCTCTGTCCCGGGAAGCAGATGGGATTGCCAGTGCTCAGGAAGTTGGAATAAGTACCTGAGCCCCTTCCAAGGAGTGGGGCAGAGCCTGCCTTCCCGGGTGTGAAGGGCAAACGGACTCATGAAATTCAAATTACCTGCTGTGTCTAGCCCTTGTTTTCTTCCACCTCTCCAAGAGGTTTTTCTCCACTTGGAACTTCAATACTTCATTTTTGTGCTTAAAGCTGTGCTCATCCCCTATGTTTGAGCAGCAGGAACTGCCTTACGTCTTCTTTCACTGGCTCCGTAACTGGCTGCCCAATTTGTCACTTTTAGGACCAGGGCATGCTTTCTACTGTCCCTTGACCAGTAAAACCTGGATTGGGGATCAGAGGAATAAGTGCTCAGGAGGCCTGTGAACCCCGAGGAGCGATGGCATGGCTAGCAGGGCAGGGTTCCTGTCTCATCTGCGTGCCAGCTGGTAGTTGTGTCACAGGCGTGAGCTCACAGCGCAAGGAGGCTCTTGTTCACAGCTGAGAGCTGGGTGTGACGTATTTTCATCACCATCATTTTGCGGGATGTGTTATGTGACAGCTCTGCCAAGCTAAAATTCATCTGGGATCCATGTGAGTATCACATGAGCTGTGGCTGCCCTGAATAGATCTTACAGGACTACTCATGCCTCATGGAAAAAAAATCTTTGAAAAACACCGTTTAGAAAAACAGTTTTGCTAGTAAGATTTATGAGACGACAGACTTCCAAGGGCCATATTCTGTTTGCTTACAAACACTAACGCAAGTGTGAGCTGTTCCGGTCGTAATCCTAACGCTGTACTCATGTCTGGGCCACTGTGTTCCCAAAAATTGTTCTTGCTGGTAGTTAACAAAACCCTCACACCTCAGCCAAAAACTTTCTCTTGACTTTAAGACTTTCACTTCAGTTTTCCTCCATGACCAGCTTCTTACCATTTTATCTCCTAGTTGCATCCAGTAAGGAATGGTTGATGAAGCATCAGGATAGCTCTAGATGCCAGAAGCTGGCATCGCTTGTAGCAGGTCAAGTATAGCCAAGATTTTTCATCGTCTCCATTCCTGACCCTGCGACTGCCCAGCAGCTCACTGCTGCAGCAAGATGATTTCAGGACATCGCTGCTCCAGCCACCTCTGTTAAAGGAAGCCCTTGGTCAGCGATTAACAGCGTGGAGCCCGTGACAGGGCTGCTCCTGCCCAGGAGAGTCCCTGACACCACCCCAGTAGATAATCAGGTCATTACACCGTACAAAAACCTGCATTTCAGCAGCGCGGCGCGGCCTCTCTCCCAGGGGACCGGTGGTCCTGCCTTTGCAGGAAACTGATTTAATGATTAACAGACCGTTTTCATCTCTAACTGCAGTTCTAATAACAATACCCTCCTTTTTGCAAGGGTCTCTGAGCACTTTATGAACATTCATTAATGAAGTTTCACAGGGTGCCTGGGGAACAGCTGAACGTTAACATGGGGCAGGGAGAAGCTCGGGCACATCCCTCACCCGAGCAAGGCTGGCTGCAGCCATCCCACCTCACCTGTGGCAGCTGGTCCAGCATCATCTCACGTGGGACAGCACACTCTTAACAGCTCACAGCCCACAACAGCACGGATAAAACCTGATTCAGGCCAGCTCAGAGCTTTAAGCAGAGCCCAAGTCCCTTGCTTTGTTACTTCCCGTCATCGTGGTTTGGTGGCCCATCTGTCGGCAGTCTCTAATCTGTTGGGATGAGTGTGCTGATGTTTTCTTCCTCCTTCAGAAGGTACCCCACACGGTTTGGGTCCTGCTGCAATCACGCACCAGCAGCTAAAATGCTTCTTTCAAATAGGATATCGACCCACGGTCTTGGTCTCAAAAGCACCTCTGAAATTTCATGCTGTGCCCTGGTTTTTAAAATGGGTCAAAGCTCCCCCAAGCTTCAAATCATTCTCTCAGATTTCATACTAAAACTAGAGAAAACCACAGTTTTACTGGGTTGGGGATAAAAAACCCTGTCTAGTGTCTGAGAATGTTGTGGGTTTATGGCAGCACTGAGCCATGTGCTCCCATCAGAGAGCATAAAAAAAAAATGATGACAATGATTGAGGCTACAAACAGAAGTACAGATTATTTAATACAGGAGAATTTATTCTTAATTTCCAGCTACAACTAAACCCTCAATATGCTGATAGCACAGGCCTCAAGGCTTTGAAAGCCTGAGTATGTGGATCTTGGGAGAAAAAGAGACTTTAAACAAGGTCCAGCCTTTCAGATGTTGAGGTTTCCTGTTGGTACACTCACCCTACCAGTATCTGTCAGTAGGAAAACCACCTACTCCTGTATTTTCCAAACAGGAATTGTTGTTCTTAGTAATCCCACCTAACTTTTATCAGAGAAGAATATTTTGTGTGGCATCCAGTGTTTCTGGAGAAGCTGGCGCTGCTCTCTGGTAGCAAAGAGGAGCAGGGATGTTGCTCCTTTGAGTCCTGGCTCTGGCAAACATTTCAACTGATGACCCTACTGCAGATACCAATTGACCACTTTATTTGTAGAAAAGCTCCCAAGTGTCAGCACACAAGGAGTTCTGGTTAGAGCTATGGAGCAGCGAGCACAGACGTATACTGCCTAAATTCATTTGCAGAGTTGGGCCAGCAAGCTCCATCCCCAAAGGATGGACATGTCCAACCTCCCACAGCAGGGTGGCTGGATCACATCCGCATCTCACTCCCCAGAGTAAATCTCTGACCATGGTTCCTAAGAAGAAAAAAAGCAACTCACCCCTTACTGGGATCCCCTGTGTCACCTTCCTCTACAATTTATTTCAATAATATCACACACAGTGGAATATAAAGCTGAAGATCAATCTCATAACCATATTAAGACACTCTGGGGTGTATTTTATAGGGACATTAATATACTTCTTGGGTGGTTAAAGTCACCCACAGCATAAATTAATGGCTCCATAAAACATACTCTGTCATATCCTATGGCTTAAATAACACACAACAGGCCAGGTATATTGGGATGTTGTTGAGCTCATTGGGTGGAAGCACAAGGGCACAGAGTGACCGCCTGGCAGCAGGTACACCCTCATAGGGATGCTGGCCTTGGGGTGTCTTACAGACAGTGTGAAACCAACAGTCATTATAAAAAACAAGATACTAAAAAAAAAACCTACACAATTAAAAATCATAGATCTCATTAGCTTTTATTAGCATTTGTGCTCCCTGAGTTTATTAGTCTTTTTCAGGCCTATCTTCCCTTCAGAAGCTGTTGCTATTCCAGGATATGATTGCTGTGGGTGCGGCTGTTTGGCAAGGAGGGAGTCAGGCTGCTCCCAGCCTTGGAAAATGCCCGAAAAGTCCAGAGTGGAAGGGAGAGGGTACAGTCTGTTGGTTACAGCAAGGATCAGACTGGCTTTGCGAAGGAAGCAGAGCTTACCACATGTTTCAACTTCTATGAGTTTCAGGCAGATTTTATGGGAGTGGAGGTCTGGTTCACACAGGAGCATTTCCAAACGCTATTTCTAAAAAGGAGAAAAAAAAATTGAAAAAGAAGAGTCTTGACTTTTCTAGTCTTTCTTGACTATGATCTAGTCACAGAAGGAGCAAGCTCCTGCCCCTAGTCTGGTAGATATTAAGTCACATTCTTCCCTAGGAATTTTTCTTGTGCTATTTTAACGGTTCCACATGAGTTACCAGAGACTTTTCAGCAGACAATAGCCCTGCCCTGCTAAGATAAGCTATCCCAATTCATCTGTCTCAGCTGATAAACCTCCCCCCTTTCTGCTTCTGCTGCACAAAAAAGGAAAAGGACTCACATTTGTGCTGAACTCAACTGTCCAAGGCCCCAACACTCGCCTAAACTCACTTCAGTCTCATTCTCTCCTCCTTTGTTACCCTCCTCCTTCCCTCTGCAGATACACAGAGAGTCACTTCGCGTCCTCAAACTCCACCACCAGCTCTTCTGAGACTCATGGAGATGCAGTTCCTCTTCCTTCCCCTGCTTTCTACACAGTACCACTTCTCTGTCACACGCTCTCTATCTTCTCTCTATTTTCTCTATGTATCTTCAAGGCATAAAACTTGCTATTCATTCCCCCTAAAAAATCCTGAAAACTAGCAGGAGACAGCTAAATCAGGAAAGACTTCTGCTATAAGTCTTTATGGCGCCATAAAGAAAAGGCAAAGTCTGAACCTTTCAAAGATGCTGCGTGTTGAGTAAGTTGATAGTCCCTTGTGATGGTTGTGTATTCGAGTCGGATGGCTTAAATACAGAAAAAAAAAAAGCTTGGAAAAAACTCACCTCTTTCCCATAGCACAGCCTGGTTCAAACAGCTCGTGTGGAGCTAATTAAAGGTGTCAATCTCATGATTTGGTTTGAAAATAAAACTAGCCACAAAGGCTCAGCTTCCCAAAACTAACTAGCACACGGGATTGAGTCAGTGCAGTATCTTGTCCACCAGCTCCACTATGCAGGTTTGTTTTTTTTTTCCTCAAAAATGAAGAACTGAAGCACAGAATCATAATAGCAATTCTGTATAAAGAATAAACTGCAGAAATCCCTTCCTACCCAATAAAAACTCTAAATGGGGAAAAGATTTCTACAACAGAGAATTGATTTCACCCTTACCAAAAAATTGCCCGAGTACTCTCAATAAGATTAAAAAAAAATATATTAGTAAGTAGCAATAAAGCAGGACGATGGGACAGGCTGAGGTTTTGGGAAGGAGTTTCTCTGCAGCGGTATCGATGTGCTCTTCCTTCAACAGTGAGGAATAGCTGGGAGGTCCCTCTCTGGATCATAATTTAATTCTGGCAAAAGCCATGACAGACAAGGCAGCAACAAGCAGCACAGCCCTGATCCTTCAGCCATCTGGGGACTGGCTTTACTTTGTTCATGAGAATAATTTACAGGCATCAGACAAGCCACATGTGTAAGGCTGAGCACACACATAAATGTTCTCAGAAGCAGAGCCAATTAACACACCACAAGATATCACTCAGTGATTTAGAAGATATACAAACCCTGTCTTGCTTTTTGAAGCACTGAAGCAGAAGAATTCATGGCGGTGTCTGATGCTGTATCTTCACAGAGATGTCCCTGATCAACTTACCGCTTGCTGGTCCCACAGGAGCGTTTTCATGCTGAAGCAGCATCTACTGAACCTAGGGGCTTGGTCCAACAAAAGCAGCATCTTGGATATGAGGCGCTACCCCTGCGGTGCCATACCCCCTATGGAAAGATTATGATCATCATTACTATTTATATATAATAACAGCCAGAAGCCTTGGCTGGGATAAATGGCTCCCAGGGTTAACGTGGCCAAACATAAAGGGAGACGCTCCATTTCTCCAAGCAGCTCCAAAGAGGAATCTGGGGCCTGGGAGCAGGTCAGTGGCAGTTGGGATTAGGATTCCTGACTCCCTGCCTGGCGTCCTAATATTAGCTCGCATTGTCTCCCAGACCCTCTCGTCATTCTTTCGCATGAACCGCGGGCCCGAATTAGCATGTCTCGCTGCATAATCTGCCAGCCCGTCCTGCGTTGTGCTAAATTAGTCGGGGACTGAGCAAACATCATGGGAACAGCTCTTGTACAGCCTATGTGGGCTGAGTTGTTCCTACAGCATTGTTCGCTCCCTATTTTCCTGGCGTCATGGCAGAAGTATGAGGGGCCAGATCCTGGAGCTGTGGGCTATCCGCTTGTTCCTGCTCCAGCCTGGTATTGCTCTCCAGTGCGGCGTGGAGATGAAAAGCCGGCTCAGCGGCGGCTCCGCTGGGAGCCAGCTTTGGGAAGAAGTGTTAACAAATAAACTCCAGTTGGGTGGCAGATGAGCAGAGCAAGAAGCGAGCGGCAGCGCTCGGGCTTGTACGACCGCCAGCCCGTCCTCGCGGCACACGTCAGCCTCCTCCTTGGTGCGGTTTTTACGAGCCTCCTTCCTTGTTTCGTGATCAGCGACAGGCTGAACGGTTTTTATCTGCCACGTGGGCTTCTTATCTCGTCGCGTCCTCCAGCTGCGAGCTCAGGGCTGCCCATAAAAACACACAGCACCCAGCACAACGGGGCTGTGGGCTAATGGTGTTTCGAGCCAGTGCCCGCAGCAAGTTTCGGTTGGCTTTGAGTCAAGCTCCTCCTTCTACCAGGGGCCGATGGCATTAATTTCCACCACATTCATTATCCTCGCATGGAGCAACCCCCGCCTCTGTGAAGCGGGGCTTTAATTGGAAGCAGAGAGGTATGGAGAAACCGCAACAAATCCCGTCTTGACTGTGGGTCACTCAGAAAATACCCACCATCTCCTCCCCAGGTAGGGGAGCGCTTCCAAGGCACAGAGGGTTGAGCAGAGCAGCAGGTAAAGTGAGAAGGGGAGGGCGTGGGAGAACCTGGACCTCCAGGACCAGTCACAGGACTGGTTTTATAAGGTGCATGCAGGGTCTTGGCCAGCAGCAACTGAAAGACAAGCCACTCATTGAACATTATCCCTTTCTGGCAGCAAGATCAGTGCAGTCAATTAGCTGTAAAATCTGAATCATGTCTCTGGCAGGCAGGCTTGAAGAGGAAGCGGCTCCACCTTCCTGCTCTGCTCAATGGAGGTCAAAGCGTCCACTGCAAAGCATTCTGCCGCCAGCAGCTTGCCAGACCCGTCACCAGCAGCCACCGCAGCGGGGATAAATCAGAATATCGCTCCCATCACGCCGCAGGGACAGCTCAACTCCCAGTCCTCAGCATGAGGTCATGGAGGCTTTCCACAGTCAAAGGACCACTTAGGAAAACCCTGAGCAAGATACCCATCCACACAGCACCACGTATGGATGGACATCATATCTCCCACACATCCTTCAACACCATTTTACCGCTAGGCTCGTTTCTTTTTTATTGCTGTAGAATTAAATCTTAACACTCCTGGACTTGCATCAAATGAGCTTTCAGTTGAAGATCTGGATCCATGGAAACAGAATTGCATTGTACAGTGACAGACTCAGCCCAGTGCCCAGCAGAGGACCAAAACTGGGAGAAGGGAGCCCATCAGGGGATGACCCGCAGTGCATTACTCATGTCCGCTCTTGGGAGCTGTTGCTCCCCAACGACTCTTTAGAGACAACATCTAAAGCAACAAAACAGTCTTTGCATTTCTAATATGTTGGCTATAACGCTGCTCCTGGCATATACATTCCCAGTTTCCATCTCCTCTGTGTGTCACTAGGCCTTACCACTGGAAACGAGTTGTCTTTGTCCTCCACGATACAACGGGGATTAGACTCCGGGCGTATTAGCAAAATCAAAGACTTGCTTTGGACAGGGGCCAATTTCAGCATGTCGATAATTTATAAAATCACATCGCTCTCCCGCCAAGCAAGTTTCAGTTCCTAGATGATTCAGCAGCAGCGCTGCAAGGAAATATGGATGTGAAAAGTCCCCATGGGAATTCCTGTGAAATTCTGCATTAAAATAAAATGCCCCGAGCGTAGCAGTAGGATGAAAATTGGCAATTAAGGATCACTCCCTCTGTGTCTGCAGGGACTCCTAAAACCTGGGAAATTTTTAGTGGTGTTTCAAGCGGGAAGAGGAAAAAAAGCAAAGGCAGAAGACCAGAGAGGGGGAAGACCCTGGGATGGAGGAGGAAGGGAAACAAAGCTCCAGGTTTTGTTTGGGCCACTTTGCAAGGGCTGCAATCTGTTGTCATTGAAAACATGAAAATCCTCTGTGCAGGTAAGGGGAAAATAAGAGTGAGAAATATCTACAAACAGGTTTTCAGAATGCAGGCTGGGAAATGGGAAGCATAAAGAGCCAAGGACAGCTCCAAAGCCCATCCAGCATTTTGAGTTTTGGATGTGATCCATGTCTATTTTAAAAAAGGATGAGAAAAGGAAATATAAAAGGAAAAGTACCACAAAACTGCCCAATGCAAATTAATTTCTGAAAGGGCACGGCAAGCCAAAGATGAAATATTCATCTCTTCGTGTCTTCTGACCTCTTCCAATTCATTATCCTAATATGAGCTTCAGTACCACAGTTAGCTTTTGCCAGCATGCAAAGTCAGCAGGGACCGGATGGCACTTGCACAAGGTGTAACAGCTCTTCTGAACAGATTTCAAAGGGAGATGGAGTAAAGGGGACTAGGAGCTCTAATACCACTGCAATGGCACTAAGTTATTTCAAACGTAGTTGCTGGATAAATTCCTATTTGCTCAGAAACACTTTCCAAGAGAGAGCACATCCCCAGTTCCCTGCTTTTATCATTTGACTCTATCACCCGCTCGCCCTGCGATGCCCAGGAGCACTTTGCAAGGTCGAGGGGCTGTTTCTGAGCAACCTGAACCCCATTGAAGCAGCCTCTTCCCTTTAAGTGAGGTTTCCCAGCCTGCTCCTGGCACAGACCTCACCTGTGTGCAATTTGGCAGCCACCCCACAGTGTGAGGCACTCTGCATTCTGCAGCATGCAACCAACCCTGCCGGCCTCCCCGACCTGCCTTGTGCCCACCTTTACTGCTGGCAGTCATCTCCACAAGCAGCGTTTTCATCCTTCCTTTCATAAAAAAACTCCATTTACATTTCACGCTGCAGCACAGACCTGATCCTCTATTCTTACAGCCTTAGGAATCCTACCACGGGCTCCCCGGCAGCCAGGGCTGGTTGCTGTACTCAATCTATTGAAATTCCCTGTATTTTAAGTCTTCCTGGTTTTAATTGCTGCTCAGCACTGGCATTTCAAAAGGATACTTCTTTGCTCCTTCTTTTGTGTGGAGCCTGTTTGTGGTGGTTGTTTTTTGTTTTTTTTTTCTCACTGCTGTCTCTTCCCTGGAGCCCTTGCTAATGAATGCAGCATGCTGATGACCTCCCCATTATAAATAGTTTAATATTTTTAAATAAATATGGGATGGTGCCATGATTGTGTGGGTATTTCATCTAGCCTGCAGCATAAGGAGCCAGAGCTGACAAAGGCAACCGAGGCTTTATTTGTCATTCTCTTGCTTGTTTGTCATAGAAAGCAAGAAGAAGGGGCCAGGACCCTGTACTGCAATGTACAGCAGCAGATGTGTTATTCTAAATGTATCACAAGAAGCTGCTCCTCACCCTCGTGCAGCAGATGGATGCAATAAAGAGAAAACTTTTGGGTTGTTATTTGGTTACTTGTAGTCTATAGAGCTGCAAAACTATTAGCTGAGCCACGGAGTGAATCAGAGGAAGGTACACGGCGGGAGGAGGGCAATTCTGTTATGTTTTTTCCACTGCATTGCAACAGGATTAACACATTAGCCTGACATTTAGCTGATATAATTTATTCCTAATTTGGGAGCAAAATTCATTCTGAGCAGTAATACTAAAACATCAAAACCCAAACCAAACCAAAAGTGACAAAGGAGAAGAGAAAGGGGACGAGCCTGCGTTTGGGTCAAATTTGGCAACATGTTAATTAAGTTTTCAGCCCATCAACTTTTGTGTTCTTAATTTCCCTTCTTTCCTTCTGGGTGTATCCAGATTTCTGCTCTATGCAGGTCATGTGGGGTAGGTCAAAATTTGCTTGTCCCTCACAAGAAGCTTCTCAGACAGTAATAAACTCCTAGAAAGTTCACCCAAATAGTACCCGAGGATTGCCTTCCCCACAGGCAACTCCCAGGTGGCATGAAGCCAGGATTGATGCTCCACATCTTCCATTCCCAGCCTCTGATTTTACTGAGGCACAGGGTGTGAACAGGGACCGCTGCCAACACGGTAATTTACAGCAATGCAATCCATCCCCATGGACAAGGAGGAGCAGCAATAGCTGATACCAGCTGTTCCCCAAATGTTTCCACCGAAAAGTCTGCTTCTGGGCTTAAAAAAACCCAGCTTCCAGATTTGAGAAACCCACTTTTGAGGTTGCAAGCTTCCTCCTGCAGCCAAGCATCCATCAGGCTCGTTGCACTGTTGCCTCCTTGCTGGATTAACACCCGTTTTCCTAATGCAAGAGGGTGCACAACCATCCCTGATGATGTGCCCTCCTGCCATGTTGCAAGCCACCAAACTCAGATAAGCACCTTTCTCCCCCTCTGAGTACTCATCTGAACTCCCAAGTGCCACGTCTAAGCCCCTTCAGCCTTTCTCCCTTTGAGCCTGGCTCTCTGGAGAACCACTTAACTTATGCACGCTGTAGTCCTTCTCCATGGAACAGCAACAATTAAACAGACTCATGCAAATGGATGGGGAATGAAGGTCACGGTTATTTCTAAGTGACTTTAGAATGAGATTAATGAGGAGGCAGTCTGAAGCTATACACAGTCTCTTGCTTGCTATTTTTGACCTCATTCCTCCCTGTGCAGCTTTCTCCGATGGTGTTCTACCTCAAGAGCGGTGTAGGGGAGGATGTCTCTTCACGCACACCAAACCTCACCATCACACGTGCATTTACCCCCAAAATGGGGAGAGTTGTGCATTAAAACACCGTACTTGCCTGGCATGGGCTTCAACTGTTGATATTAGGAAGAGCAGAGTAAATGTGTGCCCTAGGGAGCAGCAAAAGACAACCAGCAGCTCTCCTGCCCCTGGAGAGTCAAGAGAGGCAAAAACATATAGTGAAAGAGATACTTTTGAAAAAAAAATAGCCTTGCAAAGACCAATGCGACACCCCCTGCCTCAGCCCCAGAGCTTGGAGTGTGAACTGAACTCAGTGGTACAGCAGAGAGGTATAATTACCTAATTGCCTCTAAATGGTGTCATTTATTAAATGCTTTACATGGTGCCGTGGCCTCTGGAGGAGACGGTCCCTGCCCTGGGCAGTTCCCCCTACGCCACCCTGCCCATCAGACTGGGTCCCATGAGCTGGCAGGGTGACAGTCCCCAGGGAGTCCATGGCCCCTGTGCTGCCTGCCTTTCCTTCACCCTCTCCTCTGCTCCCCAACAGCCGAACACTCGCATTAGTTGTGATTCGTCAACTGCCTGAATTTATAGATATTTAAAAAAAAATAAAACTAAAAAATCAGAAGTGCCCTGTAGATTTAAACTTCTCCTGGGAGACAGGATGGACATGAATGCCATGTTATTAACCACTGGAAAACAAGCGTGAGAGCACTGATTAAGAAAGTGGAGGGGTGGGAAATAAAACATTTTCCCCATAGTTTCTGAACTGCAGTTCACAAAACATTACATTTCTAATTATAAGCCCAGGAAGTTTTAATGTAAAAAGTGACTTGTGTGACAGTATACGTTTTTCTGTTCATTAAAATATCCCTTGAGTCTAATTTCCTTGCCCTTAATCCTGAACCTTAAGGCTTGCACAGGTAAGTAGGTAATTAACACAAATTTCTCTCGATTATACAGCTCTGGAAGCATTGCAGGGCTGGCTGTACTGGAGCTGGATGCTGTTAGATGTTGTGATCCCCAAATCCCTTTGGGTAACAGGGCAGTGGGTCCCAGGTACTCTGCTGTGTCCCTGGGTCACAGACCGCAGCGTGCTGGAAAGCTGCATCCTTGCTCAGCTACGTTTCGGGGAAAGGATTCCTAACCAAAATACATGGGCAACCCTTGAGGGTGATGCAGGGGAACAGAGGGCCAAATCTTTGAGGACAGCACTTCCCCAGGGAGAAGCTGCTGCAGATCTGCCCCAAACATCATCTTTTCTCCAAGCAGCCAAGCGATACCAACTGCTCTGCATCATTGCAGATACCAGTGCTGTAGAAAGCCTTCCTGGCAAGCTGGGGCTGGTGATAATGAGAAGATATTCAGCTCTCAGTTGGCTTGAAGCAATTCTCCTCTACTCTGTGGTGAGCATCAGGGATGAGTTTTGTGAAGCCAGCTACCTGGTGGGGAGGAATGAGGTTGTTGAACAGGTTTGGATCCACAACGGGAACAAGTCCCCTCGTTACTGGGCTCTCAAGTGAACTGTCTTTGCTTCTGCCATGCAGGGGTCTGACCCTCTCAAACAATGGGAATCTCAGTCCTGGAAACAAGCCAGCCAACCTCCAAGCTGCCTCGGAGGAGATGTAGGTCCATTACATCAACATAAGTCCCATTTACAGCACTTCGCACTCAGAGGGGCAGCTCAAGGCATGTTTCATTTAACAAGTGAAGACTTTCTGTGAGTTACTTCCAGTTTAGCTGAGAAGGAATGGGGTTATTTGCCCAGATTTATACACCTCACCAAGGCCAAGCAAGGCTTGACACCCAGGTCATCTGCCTTCCAGCCCTGCTTGGCTGACTGACAGACTCCTTTCCCTCTGCATTTGAAGTATGAATACATTAAGTCCAAGATTTTCTGCATTTATCACAACAAATGCGGTCATATCTACAATTGTAAGTAGTGTGAGGCAGGCGAAGCTAGAAGGAGCTTTGTCTTCATGTGGGAAGCTAATTTCCCCCGGTGCCCTACAGCCTCCTGAGCCTCAGGCACCACAACCAGCACAGCAGGTGAATCCTCCTTCTCCAGCCCTAACCCAGAGCCCAAATCACAGCTTCAGAGGAGCTGAGCCCTTTTTTCCAACACCCAAGGAAGAGATAAACATCACCTTGCAAAGCCAGCTTCCAGCTCCACCACTCGGTCCGTGACACAGCTCCAACAGCAGGTCCCTCTGTGTTGAGGAACAGCCCCCTGGGACTGTGAGGGCTACAGCATCCACAGCCACACACCACCGCTGCCTGCCCCAGCAGAGGGACCCCAGCTCACCCCTATTGCCCCAAAGCCTGCTCAGATGCAGCATCCCCCTTCTCATCCCAGCCAGAGCTGGGCACCTTTCTCAGGGAACTTCATGATGTCTGCTCCAGCCCGTGTTGAGCGGAGATAAGTCCCCAGGAGAAGCTCCATCACGCCAAGCCGTGTGTGAGCAATCACCAAGCACATAACAGCAGCTTTCCTACACGCCACTGCCAGTAACCAACTCATTTCCCTCTGAAGCTGAGGAAGAAAAATAAGATGTAAAACCAAATTATACTCTGTTTACGTACATAATTCCCGGTGCATCTGGGTAAGAGCATGCCCGTGGCCTATATTATGCTGCATCTGATTCTCATTAGGTGCTTGTAATTCCTTCTCGATAGGGTTTTATTGCTCTCGGTGACACACGGAGCTGTGGCCGGGCTGTGTACTCTCTGCCACGGCCCTGGTGTGGCCACCGGCCACAGGCCCCGCCGCAGCCCGTTCCAGGCAGATCCGTAACGCAGTTTCCCAAATGACAGCCCCGCCGGTTAATAGCTAGAAATAAAGCCAGAGCTCTCCAAAGTGAATTTTGTAAATTGGCTGCCGGGGCTTTATTTACAGTAACCAAGAGCAGAGGAACCGAAGGCAGAGCCCGCACGTGGCCCCAGGCCCACGACAGCCAAGCAGCCCTCCTTTGCACGGCTCAAGGCGCTGGACCCTGCCAGTACCTGGAGTTTTTCCCTTTAAGAGTTAAACTTTGTACGACTATGAATATATTGCTCGATTCTGTGGCCAGCTTGCCATGAGGAGACGTTTTGCAAATATACTTTTCTTTTTGTGAGTTATCCCAGACCCTGCTCTTCCACGCGCTGTAGCCTCATCCGCGAGCAGAGGCAGATTCCAGCCCGGAGCTGGGTGAGCAGGCAAGGAAACACAGAGGGAATCCAGCTGAGCAGGTGTTTAGCCTCATCTTAAGCAGTTTTAGTATTTTGTTCTTCAGGATCTTGATTTGATCAAAGAAATTAGTGTTCTGGGATGCGCACAGAAGCAGACCAAGTTCTTTCCTACATTCATTGTCACCTTCAATGGAGGGGAACATGATCACTTATAGCCTATGATGCATATCAGAATAGTATCTACCTAGGTAGTGTTCTTGCTTGTAAAATGCAGATTCACCTTGCAGTAAAAATCCCTGCAGTAATCCGCAACAAAAAGGCTTAATATACTTACAGGTTTTTTTTTTTTTACTGGTAAAGTAACAGGAGAGCTACAGGTTACCCTAAATCAGAACTTAACTCTTCAGAGAGCAACAGTTATTCTCATACAGAATCAAAGTCTTAACTTCCTAGCATTAATACAGCAACAAAATGCATAAGTTTAAGTGGGGAAAAAAACCAAGCCACAACAACCTCAACAATTTTTGATGCATAACTGAAATCTCTTAGCAGCCTCCAAACAATCAGATCTCCTCAACAGAAGAGCAGACCAAAAAAAGAAAAAAAAAGCATTCCTTACCACCTTTATGGCCTGCGGGAGTGGAAAGGCTCTGCAGTACCATCACAGCACTTACCAAACCCCACAGACTCTCTGGGGATACAGAAATTTCTGGGAACATCATCTGGGCTACCAACTTCATGCACAGGAGTCTGAAATCCCACTTGCATGAGACTTACCATCCTCCTCCTTATTTTCTTCCTTAGCACTATCCCCATGCCAAGAGATGAGATTCTGAAACCCTGGGCTGCCTTTATATCCCTTATCTGCAACCAGCCCAGCACCCAGTGGCCAGCATTAACTCCATTAAATTTATAAAGCAATTAGAACTGGGTGAGCAATGCCAAAAAATCTCAGTGAAAGTCCTCTCAGCTTTTTAAACAAATTCATTCCAGCTGGGTTCATGCTCCTGATGCTTTGGCTTCCCACCCGGATCCCAGCATGGGAGGTCAGAGGTAAAAACAGCTTTGGATGGAGTGAATTTTAAGTGAGAATTAGAAGCTATATGCAAATTCTGAGCTTAAGTAAGGGTCCGTGCAAACAGGAAACATTCACAGGCTGTGGGAGTTAAATGGCTAATTAAATCAGCACAAGCATTGGGTCTACGAATGAGCTATGGGTCAGGGATTGTGGAAAAAAAGCATTCATGGAACTGATTAATTGAAGGGAGTTGTGATCTGTCTACAAATAATTCAATAGAGTAATTAGAGCTGGGCAAGGAAATGTTTTTGCAAGTGGAAGGTTTTGAAATATTTCTTTCTTTTAACTCAGGACAAAAGAAATGCAAACTGAAATGGGAAAGAAAATTCAGACAAGGTCCATCCTGAGTCTGCTTAGGTCAGTTTGAAATGTGCCGTTTCCTCTCTGGCCTTACGATAATTCTGTTTTATAATTATTTTACCTTTGAATATGAAGAACAAGGTTCAGACTGGATATCTGGAAAGCGGTTTCATTTTGAACATTGAAAACATTTCAAAGTGTTAAAAAAAGCTTCACTGAAATGTGTCTTTTCAAGGTGAAAAAGACATTTTCAACAAATCAGCTTTACTTTTAGGGGGAAAAGATCTCCCAGTTAAAAATCCACGACCCTCTCAGTCCTTTATCCATTGCATATTCCTGAGCACTAAAGGCAAGAGCTTTGGAGGAGATCAAGTTTTCTTAGTTAACTTAAATGAGACAATCCATCAAACAGTATATATTAATTATCCAGACATTGGAAACAGAATAGGACCGAGTGAAGTGAGACGGGAGGGTCGCAGTCCATATCTCCCACATCTCCTCAGTCCACTGCTTTTCTTCTTTTAATTATCTTAGTTATCTCTCATGAGATATCAGTCAAAAGCCAAGTATTTCTCCAAAGGCGAGACTGGGGAGATAAGATTTCAGTTGACTCTCGAAACCATGATAGCGTGGCTCGGTTTCCTGTGACAAAAGGCTGTAACACAAGCAGGGCACAAAGGCAATAAGGGTCCCCACTCTCTGAGGACTAAAAGTGTGCACTTGGCCCTGGAGGAAACATTGTGTGAGTAAGGATCTAGTCTGACCTCAAAGTTCCCTTTAAAGTCCCCCAAGTGAGGGCCTTAAAAGGTCACTTCTATGCGAAAGTATGAAGTAGGCATTGATTTGGGTCTATTAAGATAACTATAGAATACAAAGGCAAGAAGAGTGAATTGGCCAATTTTGATAATTTTGAAAGTTTCTCTGCCACGCCTGAATGATGTTTAATCAAATCTTCCTGGGAAATGTTTGATTTGGTTGATTGAGTCTGAAGAAATGAAGTTATAAACTTTATCTGAATGGTGATGGCAGTTCACAGCGAGAGACTGTTCGAAGCAGCTGGCTCAGGAGCGGGATGTGAGACATCTTGTCAAATACCACCTCTTAATTATCTGGGTATTGGGAGAAAAAATGACCACAGGGAGACAGACACAAGGGTTGCAGTCCAGGGCTCCCACATCTCCTTGGTCCAGCACTTTTATTCTTTTTGGACTGGTATTATTTGCTTCCTGACCACGTATATGATTGCCACATATTTCACCCTGACCTAAGTGCTTTCACAAAGGTGATTAGCAATTTTTGATTGCTTCTTTGATTAAGGTAAAGGAGAAAAAGCTTCAGCCAACATCTCCAAAGCCCAAGAAAGGATTACTCATCCTTCACTTCTGAATGGTAAAGTTAGTGTGACACAAAAAAGATTGCTGGGGCAAAAAATCCCAATGTTTTAATAAATGATTGTTCTTAAAAGGCTTTCCACCACAGGATCTCAAATCAATTTAATTAGAAACTGTAAACTTAATTAGACCTCAGAACAACCCTGCCACTGGGGCAAATCTCTGAATAATGGAGAAGTGTCTATCAGGGGCTAAGTTCAGTCCTGGCCAGGCTGGCAAAGACATTAGAAAGGCAGGCAGAGCAGCTGAAAAAAGGCAAAAGCAGAAACTCCTCTGAAAAAACACCTGATAGGCACAGCTTCCACCACACACCAAACTGTTTTGGAAAGTGTCCTTTGGAGGAAGAAGGCCAAAATGGCACCTTGGACATCCCGTGGTGCTGCCAGGCATCCTGGGTCACTTGTGGCAGGATGAGGTGGAGCCTGGGTCGTTCCTGGGTCTAGGAGGAGAGGAACAAGCAAACCAAGGTGTCCTCAAGCTCAAGGCCTTCTCCAGATCCCTTGCAGAGAAGAGGTGATTTTTAGAGCAGTCTCACGTGCAGGTTACACGGTTCATCCCCAAGGTCTAGTCCCAGCAGCCCAGCGACGCATCACCTGGGCAAAGGAAACGACATTGCAGATAGCACTGAAATAGCAACACATCTCAACAGTTGGCAAACTGTTAGAAAGGTGACTTTATTTTGCTCTATGCCCAGGGACAAAGGACTGGCAATGTAATGACAGCGAACTGTTTGATTCCTGACTGGCAATAGAGAAACTGGCAGAAGCACCACCTGGCTTTTTGCAGCAAAGAAACAAGGTCAAGGACTTAGTTCATCCCATCTGTGATATTTTTATGCTGCAATTTATATTACAGTGGGAGAAAGAGGCCTTGTCAGAAATCAAGACTCCCAGTGTCCAGGAAAAACACGAGAGGAAAGGCAGAGCATATCTCAAAGCCTTTGTGCTCCAGCTCCCCAGAGCCCTCTTCAGAGAAGGCCACTCAATCAGTGGGATGTTGGGGAGATGATGGACTTCAGATGGACCTGGTGCTGCAGCCGCCTGCAAAGACCTCACGGCTCTGCTGAGGAGCCAGCGGTGTGGCTGGAGCTCACCGGACAGGAGCCGGGGGAGAACGGGGATGCAAATGCACCAGGGATCCAGCCCACAGGGTAGGAAACAGGATGCAGCTCTGCCACTGCTCACTGTGCTGGTATTTTGCAGGAATTTACTCCCTTTCCCCTAGACACCTTTGTACTTCACTGACAGTATCGTAAAACTAACCTAAAGCCTTTTGGATGCTATAAGCATCCTCCTGCATGAATTATGCCCTCAGTAAAAAACAATTTCCACTCCCAGTTACATCAATATAAGTCTTCAAATGATGATTTCAGCTTTGCCTCAGTGCGTTTGACAGACATGGGCCCCTTGGGTTCGCTTTGGCTGCGGCTCACACATCTTCAATGGAGCTGCACTGGGAACACGGGTTCCTCCCACCCTTCAGTCTCCTAAAACCTCAGGTGTTTTGGGGAGAAGTTGGTGCTGAAGATGTAAAGAGTGGGGTTTGCAGCAGGAGGGGGGTGCAATGCCCTGTGGCATCCCGGCGTTGGCTGTCCTCAGGGAGGAGGGCTGGGATCCCTGCAAGGAAGAGACAGGCTTGAAGGAGGAACAGAGCTCGTTTTCTGCTGAAACCTCATTCCCCATCTCCATAAGTCCATTGGTCCCTTCACTTCCTTCACTCTCCTGCTTAGGCCACTGTCCTCAGCTGCCCTAAGGAGTTTTTTCCCATAGTGAGGACGCAAGTATTTTCCCCGGATAGAATTTAGGCTCCTTAAGGGAAATTTAATTGCATCCTGAATAAAGGAAAAAAAAAACCAAACCAAAACAAAAAAGTTGGGTAAGTAAAGGCTACAACAGCAGAATGAAGTGAGATCTTTGCTTATTGTTTTCCCAGGCTGGTTTATGAAGCCTGGTCACTCCAAGATGGATCGTTACAGAGATGTGTGTTACTAACAAGACATTTGATGTAGGCAGCTTACTGATGCCAAAAATCCTTCTGAAGTGAAAAGGAGATTTGCCTGGGCCACAAAGGTGTTCAATGTGGCCCCAGAAACTCAGAATATTTGTGATGGATAGTTAAAAATAAAAAGGAAAAGAAAAATAAAATAAAAAGGAAAAACCCCTCTGGATTTAGTGTATAGTCATTAACAAGGTATCCCACAGGTAGAACATGATTTATTGAAAACTAAAGAGACTGTCCTGGTTTTGCTAGAATGGAGGTTTTTGTTCTACTTAGGGCACTTTATATGAAACAGATGCACAGTCGATAAATCGGGCTGTCCAGCAGGAAGGACAGACTGCAGTTTTTGTATAAATTATCATGCTTCTTGTAGGTAAATGTTATAGATGAAAACAGGGGTATTCTTGCTTCTTAAAAAACATTGATTATTATTTTTGGAGAAAAGGAATCCTTTGGCCTGTAGGGTATAGCAGTGGAGAGAACAGTCAAGGCAAAACTCCCTACTGGAATCCCTTCCAGAATAAGAATTTGATTAAAAGATGAGGCAATGGGAATACTTGAAATTTATGATCAGCAGGACGTTCTGCTTTCTCAAGTTTCCCTTGGATTTTTTCAAATGGCTGCCCCAAAAGAGCAAACACATTCAAAACCTTCTTCAAGCGGATTGGAGCGGCAAATCCATTTGCAAACCCCCTCCTTTTTTTTTTTTTTTTTTTGGCAAGGGCATTAATCAGCGCTCGGGCAGCCTGCACCGCGCCGTGGGATTCCCAGTGATGCTGTGAGGAGATGCAGCAGAGAAAGCAGCAGGACTCAGCAGTGGAAGGAGGAATGGTCTTTGTTTGAGAACTGCTAAAATATGTATACAAAAAGCCGTAACGTGGGTGGCTTTCAGACAGAATTTAGAATGCAAAAGGATATTACAGTTTTTCAATAAAACTGGTGAGGAGTGATGCCATTGGAGAGGATTTCCTGGAGTTTGGCGGTTACGAATGATAAATACATAAGACACAAGGCAGAAGTTTGCCAACTGCCATTCCTATGTGGCTGTATTTTTAAATGCAGCATTTCCTTGCCTTGCTCCCCGCTACATTAAGCGGCTTGCTGAAAATGGGTGGCGTTTTATTGAAAATGTCAACCACAAAACCCGAGGCTTAGGCAAAGGCAGCGTTTTCCTGCGTGGAGGCACTGAGGAATTCTCTGAATGGATCGGAGCCGAGGGCACGTCCCCCCCTTGCTCTGTCCTGGCTCTTCCTTTTCTTTTCTGTGTTTAAACTGCATAAGCTGCAGATGAAAAATACATAAATAGTAATTCTATATATAGTCCCAGGATAAAACTGCAGTTCGTTTATGACAGCTGACAAATCTAAAATGGGCAATGTAAGTGCATTACAAAATGATTAAACCTTAAGTTCTCTGCCCCCCCGGCTACAAGGCCGCATTAACATTACATTACCCACTGAATAATGCAGTCTGCCGCAGTTTTCTGCCAATTCAAAAATATAGCCCTTTCCCTTCTATTTACAGATTGTGCCTCCAAAGCCATCTTCCTTGTGGCGGGTACAGCTTCCGCTCACTTGAGTTTGCTCAGAGTCAATAAAATGCAAATCCTACGGAGTTAAAGTTGGTTGGAAGCATGTTCTTGGGTTTAAGCCATGCAAACGGCATGTACGCCGGGCTTAGGCCCCTGCTCACGGGATTTCAGAGGTATCAGACTACATATCCCTGGGGTTGAGACTGAAATCAACACCGGGTCCTTGCGAGAGATGTAATGGATTCAATCTGACCAAAACTTTAATTACATTTTTCATTACGATACTGAACTGGCTTTCCTATCTCTGGATCTCCTTGCGCTTAGAAAGAGTATTTCGGAGCATTACATAAGGGGTTGTGGAATATTCCCATCGATTTGTCTCTCGTTAAGGAAGCGGTTCCCCGCAGCAGGCAGGTCGCAGGCAGGGAAGGCAGATGGAAATCAGGTGCCTTGAGCGACCACTGTGTCCACCCACCCATTCCAAGCTGTGGAGTCGCGTTGTGATTTACTGTCCTGATGTGATTTCAGGACTCATTGACAGCAGCTCTTCCCTCACTGCAGTCTCGCTGGGGCATGACATGAATGACAGGATGAGGGGAAAAAAAAAAAAGAAGTGTGTGATCAAGAAAAAGGAGCCTGGCAGAGAAATTTAGGGTTGTCAATTTGTTTTCTCCCAGCATAAACAATTTCCTCTGTCCAGGGGACAGCAAACTGGGGTTTAGGAAATTCATTTTGAGAGGCCAGGAAAGGGGAATGGTCCCTTTGGCGTTGCCATGTGAAAGGCTGCTTCATCGTTTTGCAGGTCAAATCTGCATTATGGCACTGACACCACTTAATACCCCATGGCCCCATTCAGCTCAGGAGAACAGTTAATGAGAAACACATTAAAAATGCAGCGACTTTAATCTTTTGTTGCTTGGGACCCTCGGGATTTAGCCAGGACCTGCCCAGGGCGTACATTTCATCCAGCCTCCCAGAGAAGGCACCTGAGCAGTAATTCCAAGGGGAATCCCCCTGAAATAGTGTGCCCTCGGATCCTATAACTCATACCTATTTTTCCAGAAAACTCAAAGCCATGACTGTAATGAAAGCCAGCTATCAGGCTTCCTTTTTAAGCAGCCTTAGTTCAGAAGGAAAAGAAACAGCACCATCCCATTAGGCATGGAGTCTATTTCCTCTGGGGAGAAAAAAAAAAAACTACTTTTCTTTCAAAAAGTACTGTTCTGTCAATACTGCTCCTGTTCACAAAGAGGAGCTGTCAGACAATTTGAGCTAAAATTGGCATCGTACTAAATTTCAGTATCGGGACTTGAATGAAACCGAGCTGGAAGCACTCACAGTATTACACCTTCACCCCAAAGTTTTCCAACTGCTGGTTTTATCTGCATGGCATCGATCCCTGCTCCCTCCGAGAGGCTTGATGGCTTTTTCCGCTGCAGCGGCACGCATAGAAATGAAGAGCAAATGAAGAGCAGGGAGGTTTCTGGGCTCCCCGAACCTCTCTCCCCAGGCAGTCGCCCGAAGTCGGTGCCTGCAGGGGATCCAGCACCACGTCTCAGTGTGTGCTGGGACTCAGTCCCTCTGCAAAGCATCTCCGTCCATTAGCACCCAGTGGAGAGGGAATGGAGATGCCTGAATTGCCTAAATGAACCAGCTGCTCTGGGAGAGAGGGATTCAGGAGGGGAATTTTCCTTCTGTTTGAAGTTACCTGCCTTCATGGAGGAATTGAGGGTTTTTTTTTTCCTATATTGGGTCTTAATTATAAAGCTCCATTTAAAACTGCATATTTGTACTGCCTTTATAGGGTGTTATCAGCAGCAAACTACACTCAGGTATGTACCCCAAACTCCTGCCAGACCATTTTGCTCCTTGCTGCTGGTGGCCAGGGGTTGCTTCCTCGGGAGCTGCACACACTACACAGAGTTTGCCCATACGGATGCTGCTCCCACTGTAACTCTTCCCGTGAGACCAAACCAGGAGTGAAATGTAACCCACCTCTACTCTTGCCACATTCAGACTTCTCCAGGATGTTCCTCTTCCCTCTGCTGTCTCCAACATGTCTCCATGGATCACCGCTCCCCTTCCACACTGCCGTGGGTCCCCTTGTTCCCTCCATCCCACTGTGATCCCTCGTGGGTGGTGGTGCCTGAGGATGTGCAGCTACACAAAATGTGCTGCCACCATTAGCATCCTGCAGCCACCTCAGGGACACATGGGTTTTTTGATGTCTGCTCTATCTTGTGCTCATGAAACTCAGCTGCTGCATTGTGACAAAGTTAATTAAGCTGTGATCTCCCCTCCCCAAATCCCTCATTACCTGCCGTTTGCAATATGTGATTTGTTTGCCAGCAGCTCAGGGTGTTATTGCTATCATTAACACCATTCACTGGTATATAAAAGCAACTGTTTATTTATCAAATACAAGTAACTGCTTTAGGATTCAAATAAATCCTGGGGTTTTCTCTAATCCCAGCCAGGCTGTGTGCTGTGGCATCGCCCTGCTTTGCATAGATCAGGGCTGGGCTGCAAATGCGTTGCCACACATTGATGCTATTCCTTTTCCAGGTGGTTTGAGGGTTTCTTGTTGCTGCTCTTTTTCACTTGCAAATAGAAAGGAAGAAATACAGCCACTGAGAGAGCTTTTAAAGGCAGAGGGAGCAGGACTTGATAGCCCCATTCAAATAATTCCCCCATCAAAATCCTGTTTTCTGCCTCAGACGTAGTCAACGTCCAGTCCATCAGATGCAGGTGAATATCCCACAGCATCGAGGACGGTTGTGTAACAGTGTGTGTCTTGGAAAGGGGAGAAAATTCCTCCCAGAACTGTGCCAACACTGGTTATACCCAGTTTGAGTGGTTATACCATGTTTGAGTACTCTGCATTTTAGTACAGGCTGCAGTTCTAGAGATATGCAACGACACGCCACCAGGCTCCTTCTAAATACGACTTTTAGAAAAGATTTACAGTAAATCTATCAGGACAAACTGAGCAGTGTTAGTTTTGTCAGTTTTGTAATCCAGCTACAGTAACCATCTCAAGAAAAACCTCCTTTAAATACCACTGCCTGCAGCCGGGGTGATGCACAGCTCTGATCCGGAGAGCGGGATAGACAAACGCAGCCAGACAGGGTGCAGCATGGTGTCAATGCAATTTAATGTGAATAAACATAAAAAATAAATGCATAGATGGGTGAGAAAAAGAGTAAATCATCAGGATTCAAAGCATGTTTAAAGAACAGGATTTGTAGCTATCTTCTCCTATCTGAAGGACTGCATTTAAGTGTGTGATAAGCCATGTAATAAAGCCCATGATAGCAGAGATGGCTTACTTCACCGTTGCAGGAAAGAAGATTGGGAGAAATGAGTCAATTCCCTTCACCTTCCCTCAAAGAATAATAATAATAATTTATAAAAGCCAATTTGCCCAGTTATTACCAATAGCCCCGTGCTCTGCCCCTTCTGTGTGCTGTGACTGTGTGAGCGTGCTCTCCAGGTGGGCACCCATTAGAGGCTCACCCCTCCCAGGCTGCTCTAATTACCCAGACCCATTCTGTGCTGCTGAGTCTTCGCCCCCAGGGGGGCTGCACCATGCAGCGTGGAAGCACCTGAGAGAATCTTCTGACTTGTGGAGGACCTTATATATTCAGGTCTGCTCAGTGGTTTAATGCAGTGGTACTATACTGTCTGGAAAATTAATAAGTCAGCGTGTGTGCCCGGCTAGGAGTCTCTTCATGGAGACTTCTCGCCTTTAGTATGATAATGATGTTAAGTATAATCTGACATCCAGCTGCAGAAAAGGTCTCCAAGAAAGCTCAGATGTGCAAGTGCCAGGAAACAAACAAACAAACCAACCAACCAACCCCCTCGATGTGGTACTAACTACCTGGTGATATTTATATCTGAGGGCAGCGGTGTATTTGCTGTACCTTATTCTAAGAAATCACATCTCTGCAGAGCTCTCGTTCAGCGTGAGGAGGCTGCCCGCTCTCCTGTTGCCTTTCATTATGTTTGTATTGACTATAATAATAGTACCTTGTGGGCAACTTCACTGCGCTGAACTTTGAGAGAGGTTCTCTGAGGATAAGAAGAATGGCTGGTAATAGATACAGGACCTGCTCAAACCCAGACAGGCACTGAAACAGCACCGTAAAGCTAATCAATTTAGCGGAAAGCAGAAATCCATCAATGTGAACGCTGCCCAGACAGCCCAGCGTGGATTAAGGGCTCAATTCCCCACCGCCTTGCATCGAGGGGGTTGGTGGTGTTTTGTACCTTGCCGCCTTTCAGCTCCTCTCTCACACAAATGACTACACGAGGGGTCTGGCGGTGAAGCATCTATCCTTCGTATTGACCGAGGATTTTGGCTTTCGGGCTGCAATCTGTTCTCTTCCCCTGCAAAGGCAGGCACGCAGCCTCCGTCTCTGAAGGGTGGGGGTGGAAAGGCAAAGAAAAAGAAGTTGGGAAGGCGTTTAACTGCCTTTAACTGCTCCGACACACGTGTGTAGGTGCGCGGCGAGGGATGCTGCGTGCACCCCTGAACATGCCTGTCCAGCGGCGAGGGCACAAGTGGCCTCGTTATCTGCGGGGTTCTGCCGATTAGCAAAATATATTACCTGCAATAACGTGTCTCGTATACACAACTGCCTTTCTGGAGGTATTTTGAAATATTTAATGATGTGTGGCTGGAATGTAATGATATCTTCCTAATGGAATGCAATGGAAGGAGAGCTCATGCACATTAAGCCATCTTATCTGTATTGGCAATTAATAACCAAGGAATTAAAACAAAGTATAAAACCAAAGAGTTTTAGCTAAAGCCACGGATGCGAGAGTGCAATTGCAATCCAGTCAGGTTTCCACAACGCTTCGCTGTAGTGAAATCCAGATGTCAGGGGAACTCCAACTATTCATTTCTTGTAGACTGTGGACTTCTCGGTGTTTTTTGTGTCCCTCAGCTGTCTCGAAGTTCATATATTCATATAATTATATTGCTACAGATTCTTCTCACAAGTGTATGGTCCTGTTTTAAATTAAAATAGTCAAGGGCCAATTGCTTGAGTTGTCAAATGTTATGGTGAAGACTAGTCTGGACACAGCACAAACTTTTGTTCCAGGACCCTAACCTCAGCAGTTCACCTACGTTGTGACTCACATCTTCATGGGGCATTTAAATCAAGTTCACTGATGCTTATAATCAATTTGACAACCAATTAATGAGTTAAATCACTATCACCAATGCTTTTCCATAAAGAAATCCATTGCTTTAGGTGACAAGTGACAAAAGACTGCACATTCTCTAAAAGTCCAAACCTAACTAGGCTGGCCATGATAAGTTTGCTTTGAGTAAAAGAAATCAGAAGAAAACCCAGACTGGATTAGATTATCCAACCTGCCAAACATGAAGAATATTGAAAACGCTGCTCTTTGATTTTGCAAAATTACTTTAGTGGATTCCCCTCATTCTAGAGAAAAAAGAAAAGGCCAAAAGTGACTTAGTCTCTTTGGTTACTTTTTAAACAACGAGATCTTCTCTTGATAACCCTTGGCATACTGCTTTTACTTGGTTGAAGTAAGTGAAAAGAGAGACTTCCAGCTTCTATCAATGTTAAACCTCTTCCACTGCTCTTGAACACAATGATAAATCGCTTTTCAATAAGAAGTTCATAGTGTGCAGAAATATTATTTGCATTCTTCCATAAAGAACTTTAAATTAAAATCATTAGCCACCTTACATAATTTAAGACACAAAGAAACCAATCTATGATTAAAAGTAGGTCACAGGAAAGTGAGTGTAAAATTGAAATATAAATGAGTGATTTCAGAAGACTATCTTCATCTCACCAAGTCTTGCAGTATGTATTTCACCCTCCCTAAAGTTTTAATAAAAGTATTACACTGTCAGCACTTAGTAAATATTAAAATAATAATATATGCCATAATTACTTTCCAGACATTACTAACGTGTTCCGATCTGCATAGAGCTTGACTCTCAAATTACACCAAAACTTTAAAGAGGAGGAAAATGGTTTCCTGTTCCTCCACCATTTACAGGAGGAGCCGAGTTAGCAAAAAGGTTTCATAGCGATGTGGGTCCTTGTCCTCATCCCGGGAGGCAGACTGAGACCTGAACCAGGCGGTTGGTGCACACCTCACTTCAGCTGGTTTCTGCTTCCCAGGCCTGGAGGGTATCCCATCCCAGCCAGGAACAAGCAGCTGCACGTATAGATCCATAAGAGCTTTGATTGCTTAGGCATAAAAATGCGCATTACAGCATGAGAATGGCCCATCGTCTTAGAGAAGGACGTCTGGAGAGAAACTCAAGGCTGTGTCCTTGAGCTGGCCGCCGCAATGCCGTGCTGGGAAGGAGAGGGGCCGAGCTGTCAGAGAGGGGATTTTGGAAGAGATAAGCAGTCGGAAGGGGAAGGGGCAGTGGCACTGCTGTTTATCAGCCCCCATCACCACAGGCACACGGACCAGTGATTAATTGGCCAACTGGGGCGTATCAAGCGGTTTCCTGATTTCCCATTTGTGTCCTGTTATCACGCAGAAGCTTTTGGAGAAGGAAACTAAAGGTAAGAGAAGAGATGATGAAACCCTTAGTCAACAGGAAAAGGTTTCAGTGACGTGGCTGCTGCAGATTCCCGGGTCAGCATCCTCTGGGCGAGCGAACGCCGTGCTGCTGCCCACACCTGGACCAACGGCACGGCTGCGTTCAGTCCAGCCCATGGATAAATAATCTGATAAATCCCAAGCACCTGGTACGCACTTCGGGAACAGCACCAAAAATCCCTGCCTGCACAACTTCTGCAGGAAGGTGTGAGGGGAAAAATGTTCTGTAATACCCAGAAGGTCAAGAAAAGTATTTCTTCTGATTTCTTTTTTAAGCTACATTATTATTTCCACACTATTGCCTTGGACATTTGCGATAGAAATTGAAGCCCATTTAGATTAGGCATTTTATTCTGAAAGCAGAGGTAAGTGGAAACAGTTTGTTCTCACGCAGCTCAGCTGCATTGCACGTCGGCAGACGGGGCCATCACCTCCACCGAGGCAAGGGAAGGTGAGTGAGGTGTTCCCTGCCCCCACCAAACAGCTCATCAGGCAGTAGGAGACAGGAATCAAGCCAGACCAGAAACACAAACTTACACGAGGATAAGAAGGCAACCAAAAGGCTGTCAGACAGCATAAAACCACCAGCACTGATATCCCTTTGCAAGCCAGGATCCTTGACTGGAGACAGTGAGCTCCAACCGTGGTTGGCTTGTGGGCCTGACCTGCAGACTCCCCCATTAGACAGCTATGAGATGATGATGGATTTGCACCCTGGTGACAGTTTGAGGTGGGATACTATTAATGCCTACAAGTATCTCAAGGGCGGGCTGAAGGAGGAGGGAGCCAGGCTCTTTTCAGTAATAGCCAGTGAGAGGACAAGGGGCAATGGGCACAAGCTGGAACACAAAAGGTTCCA
>JAOXJM010000003.1:9211420-9231514 GCA_026413425.1 Tringa solitaria
AGCAGGGGAGTTGGACTAGATGATCTCTATGGTCCCTTCCAACTCTAAAAATTCATTGAAATTCAGTGAAATTCAGTGATGAGGAGAAGGGTCAGTGTACAGGACAGTTTGAGCTGTCTCTCCTAGGCAGAATTACCCCTCTAGATAGTCCTACAAGTACGGAGGTGTTCTTCTTTAGTGCCTCCCTCTTTCTTGTGCCCTGGAAGCACATTTATGCAGCCAAAGGAAGGAATCACCATTCCTGCTCACCTTTGCAAACCTGTCTGAGAAGTCTGCTCTTTAATTCTGCTAACTTTAGTTTATGTTCGGTACCTAAGGCAGGACAGTTTCCTTGTCAAAAAGATTTTTAAAATAACGTGTGCGTGCACGTATGACAATTGTAATAAAACAATAGCTCTAATGGGGAGAAAAGCCAACACATTTGCAATTTCCTTTCCCATAATACGCAGTAATTCAGCAATCCCATCATGAGATAAGAATTACTTTGAGAATAATTTTCTTTTAATAGCTCTGTCTGAAACAGAGCAAATTTCTTTCCTAGTCATTATAGCTTCTGGCCCACAGTAGACGGCTGGAGACTGAGTAAGAATCTGAAGGCAGCAGCCTGCCATCACCCACACAAACAACACACACCACCGCCAGCGCTTCAGCAGATTTAAAAAAGCATTTCACATCCTTAGCTACGACGCTACTCATGCACTGCCTGTTTAAACAAAGTCATTAAAAGACTTGGAAGCATTAGTGCACTCAAAGAATCATTAATTAATTTTGCTGATTTATGCCTTACACTGAGCATGGGAGTACGGGGTTGAGGAAAATGACACACGTTGATAGTGATTCCAAAAACATTTGCTTGCAGGAAGCACACAGACAAAAAAACCCCACATACAGCCAATAGAACTAAGGATTTATGACTGTGGGGCCAGAAGGGTTAAACTGGGTATCTGGTGTGACATCTGATGCGTATCTTAATATGAATTAATGCTAGAAAAGCATCATAGACAATCCCAACCAACGCCAACCCCGTATTAATATTTGGGGCTGCAATGAGGAACCTCTGCTGATGGCAGGAACCGGCTGAAGCACCCAGTGAGGCTCTAAGTAACAACTCCTTGTTTGAAACGCAGATCCTGAATGAGACGTGAGATCTCACTAGCTGTGTTTGACCTTAGGGCTTCCAGCAGCAGCTTCTTCAGTTTTGAGCTTCTGTACCTGTCACACCTAATATAAGCTTTCATTCTTTAAGTGTCTACAGCTCCTTAGACCTTTTCAGCGCAAGAGATTGCTTTGGAAACGCGTATCAAGCTGCTGGGTGGGAAGTTTGGCTCAGCAGCTTTTCCGAAATCCAGGATTTATTTAGTCCTTACCCACACTGCTAGCTAGCATCGTTGCCCTCGGGCACGTCCCAGCTAACCACACACGCCGTGGCTCTCTGCCCTCCCCGTGGCCACTCAGCCTGCCCCCCCCCCAAGTTTCTAACTGCATCCTTGGCACAGGATGTCCAACACCCCCCAGCTGCCTGCTCCTGACTCCCCTCTCTCAGCACACCCCAATGCATGCAAATCACATGCAAAGGATGACAGCGAGGCAGCAAATCTGTGCATCTCTAAAGGTCGCTGGCAGTGGAGGCATGTTAAATAAAAAAAATGCCTGGAAGTGTTTTAGCCCCACAGAATATGATGCATGGATTTGGCAGTCCTTGTTCCGTAAAGAAAAAGCTGCAAAATCAAGCTGGCAGCAAAAGTTCACTACATTACCCCCAGGTTTCTGCATCTCTGTGATCCTGGTGCACACCTAGGTATGGGGCTGGTTAACATGGTAATTTACACAGGCAATTAATTGTGCTTAATGTTTAGCAGAAACAGCACAGAAGTCTCGGCAGACGTCTTACCCGATTGTTACTTATTGAGTTCCTCTCTTTCTTCTGCTCCTAAGTGAAAATTGGTTTCACTACATCATCTAAATGTGATGGATATTTTTAGAACTATAATTTGTCATATGGAGCTTGTATCTAAAGAGGCCACTTTTATTCTACCCAAAACAACATAACAATAAGAGCATCAAACTTTCCCAGACTCCACTGGGACAACAGGCGAGACCACAGGACTCCTTCCCTGTGGAAATGACTAATTTTAAGTCAGTTCTTTTTGCTTAATACAAGGATTTACAGCTTTTACTTTGGCATTCGACAGACATTCACAATCCAGTTTTCAGCCACAATCTTCAAATAGACTGGATTAAAGCCTGAAACTGTTGCTCCCATTCAAAGACAGAAGGAGAGCCATCCTTCTACATTAAGTACTTTTCATCCTAATCTTTGAAAACATCAAGCAAAAACCCCCACTTTGTCACACGAGCCAAGACATAGAAGGGAGGTAAACATTTACAACAGAAAAAATAGTGTAAATAACAAATGTATCTTGATGAAGACCACCCAACTTCCTCAGTGTTTGTGATAAAAGGAAAAAAAAAAAAGAGTGAGAGCATGTAAAATTACCTCTAATTTAGGAGCCCGGGTTAGTTCCAGCTCTGCAGGATGAGGAGACACAAGTGTAACCAGCTTGTTTTCAGGGCCCTGGGTTTGGCAGCAAGGGGACCACGCAGCCTGTATGATGACTTCCTTGCTCAGAGTGTTAAAGCAGATTATCATGTCTTTTGTAGTCTAATAAGGAATAATAAAACAGGCATTTTCAAAGTAAATGATGCCCTTGCTGGAGAAAGCAGTTTATTAACCATCAGCAGCCTTTAGAAGCAAAAATCATTACAGCAGACAAACCACCTGCAATGTCAGAAGTTTGGCTGAGACCCAGAAAATGAAGGGAGGTCTCAAAAAAGGCTCAGGGTTTTTTGGAGGAAGTATAATGTCTTTCCAATGCCTAATGTTTCACTCCAGAACCCAGTCCAAACCAGAACCCAGACCATAATGTGTCAACCTTGGATGTTCCATCACACCCAAAACACGGGCCCAAGCTCTGAAAGCCCTCTGGAACTGGACCAAGGGCTTATGGACCTAATCTGACCTAGATGGGAGGGCAGGGAACAACACCTGAAGGGAGAACTATGCCCCTCGGCCTCCTCTGGCTGGGCTGGGGGCTCTCAGCCACCCCCAGCCCCGCAGCACACTGCTCAGGGCTCTCACAGCCCTTCCAGCTGCATCTTGCCTGGGGAGCAGGGGTAGCCACCCCAGTAGTGTTTCTGAGGCTGATGGAAGCCCCAGCAGCCTCCAAGAACTCCTTGTCTCTCCCCAGAGCTCAGACTAAGGCTGAGGCAAAAGGAGAAGCACCAAGAGGGTGCCCTGAAACCAGTTCAACCACTCTGCTCTCAGAGCTAGGCTAGGAGCAGCTGGGTTAGACTGGAGAACTTGACCCATCATGTTTAACCACACAATCCCCCATGGGATGAGAAAGCAGCGAGCTCTGTTTGCACCCACAGGAGAGAGAATAAAAGGACACAGCCTAACCCCTTCAAAACTTAATTCCCTATCACCCATCTGCAGTGAACAAACAGCCTGGGAAAGCACAGAGCTGCTTGAAATGACAAAGCAAGGCAGGCACATGGCAAGGAGACGCTACAGGAGAGGGAAACAAGTATCCTGAGGTTCAGAAAGAGGAGCTACGCTCAGCCAAGCCCATCATGGGCTGAGCGGTGACAGAGTGATATATGCTAACAAGCGAGGTGGTTGTTCTCATGATGGCAAGTGGCCGATGGCATGTGTTTGTCTCCACCACACCCCCGAGCTGGTTCCATGCTGGAAAGTGTTCATTGTTCACAGCCAAAGCAAAACAATTCATTAAAAAATAAAAGCAGCCCAACCTCTGTGCTAAATGTGATAGCCATGATAGTCCCAAGACACTCCTGGGCATGTATTTCATTGATCCAAGAATTTAAGGATCAATGGATTAATATACTGATGAGTCAATGAAACAAAACCATATGATATTTCTGAAAACAGAAGACTCTCTTCATTTAAATTAGGCCCATTCATTTTCCTGAGGACCATGGGAAGGATATTTTTGAAGTGCAGAACACCCACAACATCTGTTATCTCTAACTAAGACTGCAGTTACTCAGCAGTCCTACAAACCAGAGCGTATATTTCTTTCTCGCTTTAATTGCTCCTTAGTTTCTGCATTATTAACGACCAACATAAAGTGTCCAAATACGCCTCCAGAAAAAATACTACCTTTAGGTGAAGAACTGAGAAGTTAGTGTTCGTGTGAGCAATGATTTACATCTGCCAAATAATGTGCTAGATGATTAGCAGCTTCGATAACAAACACAGCGTTCAACCTGCCCATTCAGAAAAGTGTTTGTAACATTTAAGGGGTACCATTGATTATTATCTTAGTTGACATACACATTTTTATGGCTAAACTTGAATTGACATCCTTGTCTAATAAAACTTCCTGACAATCAATAGCAATTTGCAGAATTTTCAGCTGTCACAACTGATAGAATACAAATTGTCTCTTGATCTCTTAACCCCCCTTCTCGTCTGGACGGCTTCCTCGTGGCGAAGTGTGCAATGAGATTCACACCGTTTGGGGACTGAGCGTGACTTAAATGGTCCATCTGCTTTGCTAACAGTAAATGACCATCCCCTCTTCACCACAGGAACACCCTGGCTCCGGGTTCACGTGGTGCTGGCAGGGGGGCTCAGGAGGCTCATTCTGCACCCCATCCTCTGGAGTGGTGCTGCAGAGGGTCTCCACTGCCATTGCATCCCAGAGCTCCTCCTGCTCCCATGTTTCTGGCCTGTCCAAGGCTCCAGCCTCCGGAGGGGGCTCCAAACTGCTGTGCAGTAAATCACCTCCTGGGGCATAATCCAGGAATATAAGGAGAGCCATTATTTTTCTGATCCCCATTTCTTTTGAAAACCTTCATCTCCGATTCGGGCCAATGCAGTAAATAACCCCAAGCGCACTAAACTAAAGATCCAACCTGTTTTCTGGCTAAAACTCGGGATGCATCTCTCAAAGAAATCAATAAGCACGCCGCTCGCTAGGACCAGTAGCCAAGAGCTGGAGGAGGACATGTGGGCAGGCAGTGCACAGTCACTCAGCTCTTTGCTAAAGGGTTTTTGCTTTTTCAAGGAGAACAAAGGCCCTGCTGAGGCAAGCTGCAATCTCTCCTGGGGGCCCTGGTGGATATTTCAAGTGATATCTGAAGGATATCTAATAAAATGACCAAACTCTGAAACAATGCAAACAAACATCAGCCGCGAATCGATCAGAAAACTCTGCGCATTCTCTGATCTGTTACTGACACAAACCTTCTTTCTAAAGCAGGGAAGAAGAAATGGAGGTTATTAATTTGCTCCTGACAGAAAGCAGAACCCAACTTCTTAAAGATTGCTTGATTGTGGAAAAAACAAATACTGCAAAATGTTTCTTAGATGAAAGATTTGAATTATCCTATGCTCGCTAACTGGTTTTCATATCTAGCACACACTTTCATTTTCAGAGGAGTATTGTCAGAGACACATAATAGGGAAAAAACTTTGCAAACTTTTTTTGACTTCAGATGTCCCTGTTGTTTACCCAAAGGCTCTGATTCAGCCAGTGGATTTCTACTTTTATTCCATTCACGCTCACAGAACTCACTTTCTAAAGAGGATACAGAGTCATGTGCACTGATACATCCATACACATGCACCTAAAGGAAACTAAGAGTTGTTATGCTACTTTACATCACGTTATGCTGTACAACAGCAGTGGTGGTTCCCACATTGCAGTGATTTTTATGACGTTCACAGTGGAAGAGTCTGCACGACACGTTACACCAAGGCTTGTGAGAAGCTTCCTTGAAGTTGGTGGCATGGCAAACTTCCCTGCTTCAGGATAAATGTAAGAGCATTTAGCTCTTTATGGAGCTGGAACAGGAACCAGTGCCCAAATGATGGGCAGCTGTGTGAGCAGAGGAGATCTGCCGGGTGTTGCCTGTCTGCATGTGAGAGAGGATACAGGTAATGTCACAGTGGGGAAAAAAATTAAAAGAAGGTGGGTTTGAGCAGCATCTGGGCTAGAAAGAGGTCTACAACTACTGGCAGACAGTGTCTTCTAGTGTTTGAAATGTGGGAGTTTAGGGAGGCGTAAGTTTGCATTAGTTTTTTTTTTATATAAGCAGAATATTTTGGCATCTACTGGAAGAGATAGATACCCACGTTTTCCTCATCCAGACAGCCTGATGTCTGCAGGCTCTGTATTGCCCATGACCCCAAGAGCAGCTCAGGATGGGACCCTTCAGCCATGAGCCCCCTCCATCTCGTTGCTCCCACCTGGAAACAGTGGGACAGAGGAACAGCAGCTTTGGGGGAGGGCTTCGTACCTGAAATTTTTACCTTGGGCCTGAGGGAAAGAACTGCCTTACTTGGCATGTAATGGTAATGGAAACAAGGAGTCAAGTCTGTCTAATGAGAAGAAAAACACCCCACAATTTATTAATTTAGGCTTCTGGAAATTAGTTTGCTGAACGTACTTAAGGACTAAATACAGGTGTTAAGCCCAGCCATTCCCACATTAAATTACATGCTCTCACTTACATACATAATCACTGTCTATTTAAGGTTTTCCCATACTGCCTGCTGTTACGGTATCTAGGCAATGATTCCCATACTAGTAACTTGATACTTATTTTTACAGTACTGTTAAAGTACTAAGTGGTACTGCTGTAGTCTGTCCTAAAATCAATTCCTAATGTTACTGTAGGAGCAAATGTAAAACTTGATGTATTTTCCCCCAAAGGTTAATATCATATGTTTCTGATTGAGCAAGAAAAAAAAAAATCATTTCCTTACAGGATGGATTTTGTTATGTCTCTTGTCCAGGCATGGAGGAGGGGAAACCCCTTAGAGGATTAATAACAGGACCAAGACCCCACGTTAGTGTGTAAATCCTAGCTAGGGGAGCCATTTCAGAAAGCTGCTCAAGAAACTGAGACAATTTGGTCCCTTCTGTCCATAATCCAGTGGGTGGGTGTCCATATTGCAGGTGACAGCGTGGCCGGCACCAGTGGAGAGGTGATGTGAGATGACAACAGATAGCAGATCACCCAGAGGGACAACCCATCCCTTGGAGATCATCAAAGCGTACGACTGAAGTTTTCCTTACTTTTTTCTCCTTCTGCTTGGAGAAAAGAGATATTTTCAGTCTGGAGAGAGGTAGATACATCCAGCAGGAACAATTTTCCAGCTTTGCAACCAACTCCATCCAATCTCCTGGATATTTCACTGCAAACGAGCAGGCAAATGCGCTGTGCTCTGATATTGTTACATGAATCAGCCAGTACTTCTTTTCCTTATGCTTTAAATTGCATGATCGAGCAGGGGTCTTAATAGCGAAGTGATGATTCATTTATGATGGCACCAGGACAATCCAAGCGAGTTTTTACCTTTTATCCCAAATGTAATGCACTCCATCTATTACAATTTCAGCAAGGTCTGAGCAAATTCAATAATCAGACCAGTATTCAGCACTTTTTATGCACAGATCTAAAACCAACTGCTACTAAAAGTTTAACGAGACCAGCCTTTTGCATTAACTTTATAACAAGAAACACAAGGTTGCCTGAGTTCTGGGGGTGTTTTCTCTCTACTGGACGTAAAGGGCCTTAGTCTTGGGTTATGGAGCCCCGCGTAATTCAATGTGTTTTAGCAGCTGCAAGAGGAGATGAAGGGATTGAGAGGGTCTCCAGTTGTGGCTGGCAAAGCTGCTGCCAGCAGTGGGCTGGAGATGAGCGAGCTGCAACGTCCTTCTCGTCTCCAGCTGCTCAGGTCCATTAAAACAAAACTCAGATGCATTAAGTACATTCCTGATAATGCTTTTCTGTGTAAGCAAAAGCAAGCGGGGAGAGAGGTTATGTGATGGGGAGTGGGACATGAGGCAATCTTTTAGCGAAGATGTTGTCCATGATACGAAAAAAGTTAGGGAATGCTTGAGTTATACAAACATTCCTGAAATAACAGGAAAACTTTAGCAGATGTTTCCTCCGTCTAATTTTCCCTCCTTCTCCTCTTTTTGTGTGTGGCTTCGCAGATCTCTCTGCTTTCTAAAACTCCTTTTGTATGAAGGGCCCGCATTAAAATGTCAGGTTTGATTTTTCCAAAAGACAACTGCCAGAAATGAAAGCCTAAATGCTTGTTTCATAGCCAGGCAAGGATCTCTTGGGAACCGCTGGGAATCCCACCCCTATTTCTGATTAGATTTTTGTCAGCAGCGTAGGAGCCAAATTCTCAGTTGCCTGAAGGCTTTAATCTCGATGAGAATCAGACTTGGAGGAGCTCTAAGGTATCAAATCGTATTTACTGTCTCTGTTAGTTATTGGCAAGGAGTCTGGAAATACCTTGGGGTTAGTGTTTTGATTAGAATTTGATCATAACTTTATAAAACATAGATAGAAATGATCTTGTGTTTGAGCCAAGAACTCAGCAGATTCGAGGAAGGAATAACTTTTAGCAACAGTTTATACAAAGAGCTTTGGAAAGGATCAAAATCTTCTGCTGTGCAGAGCAAGGCTATCCCTGACAATTTAGGACTAGGACAAGGCCTTTTATAGGCTAATTACTCAGCAAACTCCTAGCACAATTTGCTTGAGCATCCTCCAATGCTCTTGGTCATTGCTGGAGCTGGCATACCAAGGCAGATGGATTCTTGCCCAATTTCTACACTTTTACGGCGAGCGGGACGTCATTTGCCTGTGTTGATCTCAAGAGCAGCAGTAGGTCAGCCTGGCCCCAGGAAGTTTCACCCTGAAAACTCCCCTTTCAGTGGGCAAACACAGTGATTGTCAGCTGTTCAGGTACAGGAACATATAGAGGGTGACTGGGGTGGAAGGATAAGCAGCAGAGCTGTCAAATGAGGAGTATTGAAAGGTGGCACATTATGGCAGAGGGGCTGAAACACGCTGCTCCTCCTTCAGTGAACCTTTGGCCATGCTCTTCCCCATGCTTTCCCCCCTTTACCTGTTCTGCTCATAGCTCCTGCTCTTCCCAGCAAGAACCGTCTCTGTTTCCTGCCGTCAGGGTGGAAAGGGACCTTAACCTCACACTTTATGAAATACAACACACAGAGAAAAAGCCAATAAATGACAGAAGATGATGACATCCTGCCCAGTTCCCAAGAGTGCTGGCCCATCCCATGTGCAGGGACACATCTACAAAGGGGACTGTTTTCCAAACTGTGTTTTCCACTTGCCATCCTTGTGGTCTGGGAGTGTTTTTAAGGGAACCAGGGGGGTGAAACCTGGCAGGGGCTTCCGGAGAGCCTGGACAGCCAGCGGGTGGCTTTGCCCTCTGCTGGATAAAGCCAGACCTGCTGAAAATTTTCTGCTGGTGGATATTCAGGATCTGGCAGATAGTTTTGCCAAGGGGAACATTGCATTTAGGAAACAGTTCCAGACAAACAAACATTTTCAAGCCTACTAGCTTACTCTGTAATGTAGCTGCAAATTTGCATTCGGGATCTGAATCTGCTGGGAGTGAGGGGGCCTAGTAACACTGGTGGAATCTAAAAGACTGGGAGATAAAGACACTGCATTGCACAATAAAAAAAAAAAAAAAGGTAAGAGAAAATGGCAGGTTGTATCTGGTGTCCTTTACTGTGACTGTCCTTGCTTTTTTGCAACCCAATATACTCACACCAATTTCAAGAGAGTGTACTGAGATGGTAAATCCAAAGTACATTTGAGAGTTATTGATTTAAATAAAGCAAATCAAATATATCTTACTTTGAAACCTATTTGCAGTAACAGGATATGCCATCTGCTCCTTGCAAGGGTAAAGGCCAGAGACTTCAGTTCCAGAGACATGTGGAAAACGTGAGGGTTTTTACCCATTTCTCTCGACTGTGAATCTTCGGAAGCATATAGCATTGCCTTCAAGAATGCCATGGAGGATGAGATTCTAGGAGGTCCTATGTGACTGCCCTCATGGGCTGTCTCTGGCTGGGCACCATAGAGTGTCAGTCCTGCTGGGAGGGTGCCTGGGCTGTCCAAAACCACCCAGCAGTTTGGCACAGTGGCAGGAGACCACATGCAAGGGCAATGGCCACTTGTGGTTGTGCTGATGTTTTGGGGGATCGTTGGCTGGGTGTTTAAGGAGAAGTTTTGGATGGGAAAGAAGGAGAGCAGCAGGCGGAAGTGTTGTCCTTCTCCTCTAACACATCGATCAAGCCCAGCATATGCTTTTGGTTGGATTCAGAGAGAAGGGCTGGTTCCCCCGGTCATAGCAATCATCCCCGTGTCCTCCCCTCAGAAAAAGGCTCAGGATGGCCAACGTCACTCTCTACCACAGTCCTGCTGGATGAAAGAGAAATACACTGGCGCACCACCTGGCAGTTTCCATCCCATCATAAGACCAGTTTTCTGCTTCAAATAACATCAAGGACTAATTACAATATATCCGTAAACATTTTTTTTCCCTTTTCATTTATAGTTTAAAAGCCCATCCTTAATTTTGGGTTCAATCCAAGAAGTTCCTGAAGTGTAAACAAAGTCCTAAGAGGGTAAATGATTTATCTAAGGTCACCCATAGCGGCACTCACAGAGTGAGAGATGAAACAAAGCGGTTCAGACCACCCATGTCCCCCCATCGAAAGAAAACTGCAGTAACTGTGTTTTCTTATCATTCATCAACAAAAAAAAAGATATAAACACAAATGCATTCAGGGTATCCTCTCCTTTTGACTGATTCCAGCTCAGTGCCATTTCAGATAGCTGCAGCGTGAAATCCAGTTATTGGCTATACTGCACTTGGGAAGACAATACCATTAATTTTTATTGTAACAAACAGCCTTAATTAAACTTGCAATATAAATACATAGTCGTGCAGCCTTTTTCTGTGTTGGAGCTTAGCATTAATCTTTATTATTGTTATTAACTGTTAGGAGATGAGAACATTTTGATGAATAATAACAGTGCATACCCGATCAATGCATATTTAAAATATATGTTTACAGAAGGCAGTGGCATGAACATATGACTTGAGAGCTCTGAGGCTGTTATGGCCAGATAGATTAATGCCAGTAATTCATCATGTGCCGTGGGGATTAGGGAGATGAATAAGAATACTTTCCATGGTGCTCTGGCAAGCAGGCAGCAGTGATGTGCCTGGTCCATGTCCCAGCCCCTCGGCTCTCACACTTCATCCTCAGAGTTGTGAGGTGAAGTTCAAAGATAATGTAAGCCTGAAACTTTGCTGTCTGTTTATGGTCACCCCTTAACAATAATTGTTTCACAGCAAATAAAACCAGGAATAAATTCTACATTCTTTTGCCCGCTTCTCAAAAGAGATGAATTCTTAGAAAGTTTTGGCTTTCTTTCCTTTTTCAGTGATTTACAATAGGAAGAATGGGAGTTTGTATCCAGTTAGTTCAAGTTACTGTTAGCAACAGCCCTGAACTGAAGTCAAAGACCTTTAAAATGGAAGTTCAAACAGCCCCTGGTCGGAGTCTTGTTCAGGACTCAGAAGATCCCCCAGGTTCATACATCTGGAGGCGGTGAGGTACCATCACTGTCACCCAGCTCAAGCTCTCATGTAATAAAGACCTCTGAAATGTACCCAGTGCTTTCCAGCTTTAATCCAGCAATTTGTGTCTGATGAAGAACATGTCTAAGAGAAAGAAATCCAACCTTAACTCAGAGACTACAGTGAGCACAGAAGTTACCACATCCCTTCATAAACTGTTCCAGAGCTTAATTAACTGTTAATTTACCACATCCGTTGAAAATTGTTCCAATGACTCACTAACTTTGCAGTAAAAAATGATACTCTTATTTTAGGCTAAGCTTTGCTCAGTTGAACAGCCTTGCTGTCCTTAAAATCTGATTTCAGTCCCCAGCTCTGTCACAGACCCCTTCTGTCACCCTGAGCAAGCAACTCCCTTCCTCCTTATCTCAATTCCCATCTGCCCCAAAAATGTGTCTTTGTCCATCTTGTGTAGTTTGATTACGTCCCTCTTCCAGCTAGGGATTTTCCTGTAGATACACAGCACTAGCACGCTGGAAATTTGCTCTCAACTATGGTTTCTAGTTGCTATACAAATATTTAACATAAATTAAAATGCTGGACTTGATGCTGAACTTAATCTCCTCAATAGACTGAATCAAATCTACCCAGCTGTGAGATAATTCAAATCTGATATGTTAGTTCAGACTCACTTCTTTAGCTTTTACAAATAAAAATAATATATCAATTACAATATATTTGCATTCAAAATTATTCTCATTTCAGTTAACTAATTCAAGAGTCAATGCTCTGAGTTTTATTACACACCATCTGAAAGAGCTGGGAGATGGCTGTATGCCTTATTAGCTCTACAAAAATATTCACCAGCACTTCCCCAGCAGGCAATGGGAAGAGCGGGCTTCGTATGGGGACTTTAACTGTGCACACCCAGCACTTTTAAATTTCCATGCTGCCCAAGGCTTACACCAAATTTACACAACCATGGGAAAGTAAATATCTCCTCTGCATCCTCTCAATGCATTTTACGGATATATGCTTGCCAGCACCCAGGACTGATGAGGGCTTAACCTGCCCCAGTGCTGCCCGTGGCACGTTGCAGCTGGGCTCTCACACAACTCCAGTTTCAAAGCACTGGCAGGAAGCACCTGTGGCCTGTGGTGCGTGGTGGCATGGAGAACAGGTGATCTGCAGGCCTTTCCATTGCACAGCCGCTCCCGTGTATACGGAGAATTTCCCTTAATTATGCAGGGGTTGCTTTGAGTTCTGTACATGTATGACACAGCTGGAGATGAGGAGCCAGACCCAGGAGTACAGATGGCCCCGTGCCTGAACCCTCATGCACAACTGCAAGATGCTGGCTGATGAGAGCATCTCCTTTTTCAGCTCTCTGCCCTTCCTGCTCCACAGTGAACTTTCTCCACGCATGTAGCTGTACTGAAGGTATAAATTGGATGTTATCCTTTTTCCCCTCTGCCCTCTATCATAGCCTATTTGACTTTGCTGTATTGTCATTCAAATTTTGGTGCAGCTGGGTCAAGCTATGAGTCTACACGTCAACCCAAGAAACCCCCCTGCAGCTGCAGCATATGGCCGTCAAACTGTTGCCTGCCCTTTTGAAATGGGACTAAATCCCCTCATATTGGGATAGCCTGACCTGGCCAACAAGGTTCCTAAATGAATGGCTAGATGTACTCCTAATGCAGAATGCATCTCTCAGTGAGAAGTCCCACTGCCTGAAAACAGTGATTCATAGTGAAATTAAAGTCACTGTGCATTTTATCCTCCCTCGTACCAGTTAATATGAAGCAGTTACACTGATGAATCTCACAAAGAATCTCCTAGCAGGGATATAAATCAGTGTAGCTCCACTGAAGTGATGGAACTGCACATATTTATATCAGCTGTGGAGCCTACCCTATATATTTTCCAGAGAAATAGCAGGACTTAAGACAATGGAAGGAGGATCTAAATGACTGAACCAGAACCAAACCCCAGAAGGTAGAGGATGCAGAAAGCATGAACTGAAAAAAGGCAGGTGTTTCTGATACCTGATCATACCTTTTGAGACCGACTGGCCATATTTTATAACAACAACACTCTACACTCACTGACATGTACAGAGATTTTGCCACAGACATCACTGTGGCCAACTCAGTATGATTGAGTCTCAGCAGGAAATAACAAATCCAACTAAATCACACCTACAATTTTCTTATGGGATCTCTGTATGTATTTTACCCACCACAGGCATCCTCCCCCAGAAATACACAGTTTACAGGCCTTTAGTATTTTTTGTGGTTCATTACTCAAGGTAATTTACGACAAGTTTATGCTGCTACAGTACATCATTCTGTGATTTTCTGCAATAAAACCATTGCACTGACTAGTCTTGGTTCTTTATTACATTTGAGGTCACTTGAAAGGGTAATTTCATCTACTGAACATTAAATCCTGCAATAATTCAATACTTTCAAGATACTTGAAAAGTGGTACTTTCCTTTCCTAGTGCAAGACCATGTGGCTAGTGCTGAGCAAAGCCGTGGCCAGGTCTGGCACACAGTTTGGGCTTGAAGACACTACTATCATGGTTGCAAAACGCACCTCGGTGGCCATCTCTGGAATGCTAAACATGGTTGAAATAGTTTGTATGGATAAGTTGAATGTCTAATCTTTTATTAACAGATATACATGCACAAGGCCACCACAGTGGACGGACTTACATTAATAGAAGGGGCTCTGGGACTGATGGGCCAGACCTTGGTCCAATCTCAATGGAATTTGCTTCCCAACTTCAGTGGGAGCTAACTAGGCTTTTAAGCATTTTCTCCATCACTGTTTGCACAGCCAAACCATTGGGTTCCCTTGAGATTCTCTAAACTTGACGAATTTGCCAATGAAATGCTCAAGGAATTGCAGCTGCACAGGAACTGGTTAAGTAATAACACTTAAATGGTTTTAATATTGCCCCATATGCTACAGCCTTACCTCAGACCTCCAAGGACTCCAGTTTTGCCCACATGAAGTGAAGAACAACGCTTTGCATTCAGGGTGGTCAGTGTGAAGTGATAACCATTGTGGTGAAGAAAGTGATCTTGAAAAATCAGCTCACCGATATTTTTTCTCTGCAGAAGCTGTAAGCAACTCTCCTATCCCTGCCAAAAGATCAGAGCCTTCAATGCCATTTTTAAATTGTATCACCATATACCTTTGAAAACCACATTTAAATCATCCCCCTCCTTGGGAGGACTTGAGGAAGAAGGGGATGGGGAAAAAAAAAAAATCGATAACTTCTGAGAGGTCTGAGCTACAGCCAAGTCAAGGAAGAAAAGGGGATGTCCTGAACAACCCAGCCCCAATGGCAGTGATTCTGACTGCTAGAACCACTGTTGAGTAACGTCCCATCGAAGTGAGGCCATGCAAGCCACCTCCACCAAGCAGACCACTCCGGTAACACCAGGGCTGCTCGGGAAATGAGACCTAAGTATTACTGCTGCCAAGGACTGCCATGCTCTGGGTCCTGAAAATACTCCCCATGAGCAGGCAACAGATCGATGCACAGAGTTGACCAACGGTGGATATGGAGGCTGAAATGCCAACTGGAGAGAAAACAATTGTTACTACAGCTGTAAGAGTGAGAAGGCAGGGACATACGGGGGCTGCCTGGTCCAGGGCGGTTGATGAGATGCAGGAAAGTATGAACTACCCAGCTGAAATATGCAGACTGTCGGATAATATCTCTCTCTCCTTCTAAAGCAAAATATAACTTGTAAGACTTGGCTACCAGTCTGTCATCTTCAAAGGGGTCTCCTGTAAATGGGACCCTGCATTAATAGCCCAGCTCCGCACTGTCTTCCTACAGCCATTGGTCCTCAGGGACTTTCTAGGATGCAGGGCTCTTCCTACATCTTCAACTGTCACCTGTCCCACCCGGACCTCTCCTATTCTCTTCCACATCACATAGGTTGTATGTGGAACCACACCTGAAGGACAAGGAGGTTCAGTGCTACTATTGACAGAATAATCTTTGTTTGTGTGTGCATTGGTGCCACAGCTGAGAGGGGACTAGAAAAAAGGAAAATCTCTTCCACCCCTCTGCTTTGCAGGTGTATTGCTTCATCAAGCTTCTCTGGATCAGAAAACTTCATCCCCTTAAAGAAATGCAGTAAAAACTGGTATCAGCCTTGGTTAAAGCGAAGTGAATCTGGTCCAAATATTACATTAAGTGCCTTCCTTCCTGACAGCCTTTGTTTTAGGGGTGACCTTAAGAGCAGCGAGGCATGGAGCAGCAGTGAGGAAACCACTGTCAGATCCTTTTTCATTAGAAGAGTGAAAGAGCTGTAGCTGTCCCACCTTTTTTTTCTGGCTGGATAAAAATTCTCCTTTAGCAGATATTGCAAGGACAGGTTACCTTCACAGCACCTCCTAAAATCAGTGGGGCCAAGCTTGGCCTGAGGTGGATGGTGGATGCAGTGTCACAGGCTGGCATGCAGCTGGAAAGCGGAGAAGGCTCCAGGAGAAACTCCCTGTCCTTGACTGTGCACATCCTAAACAAGAGCCAGCGAGACATTTCTGCCCACCTCTACCTGTTGGCACATTAGGTCACCAAACTTTGCTGAGAAGCCCAGGCTACCATATTTCAGAGTTCAGTCACATCCAGTTCAGAGAGGAAAATGATAATGAGCAGAAAGCTGGAACATCTCCAGTGATTTGAAGAAGACACTGTAACACACAGAAATGCAGTAATTGAGAGGTTTGATGCTTGGGACTTGCTGAGGATTGAAGTTGTGTGCCTCTGCCTTATTAAGGAGATATTTTTTCCTAGTAAGACCCCAGAAGTGGTCTCTCCTCATGCCCTCCTCCACTTCTGCCCTCTAGGATTTTCCACTACCTTCATTTCTCCATCATTTCTCTTCTTCTTTCTCTACAGCTAATTATTTTGTTTTTCTACTAACACCTGTATTTCACTGTTGCCACTTTCCAGCCTTTCTTTAGCACAGGAGGGGAGGAGAGAGGGTAGGGTTGTTTTGAATATTTTGGTATCTCACCTTTGCCCTCTCAATCCCTGGCTACTTGACTGCAGGGATGTTTACAAGGCATAGGGGTAATCGCAGGAGTACTTGGACAGCAAACAGGTTGGAATATGCGAATGGCTCGAATGCTCTGGAGAAATATCAGGCATGACCTCTGCTCTTTGGTTTTACCAGCCCAGTGCTTTGCTATTTCATTCCTTCACTTGCCCTAACTATAAGCCTGTGGCTGAAGAAGCTGTGAATCCCTGCACAGGAGAACTCGGATGCGAGATTTCATGGGGGATCTTCACTTCTCACCAATCCCCTACAGCTCCTGACTGAAGGAGGAAAAAATAGCCTTGAACACGGACTTTTGATTCATGAAAGAAAGAATCCAAACACACTCTTCTTGTTTCAGCTGAGTTGTTAGTCATCAAAATAATTTGTGCTCGGTCTCCAGTGATTCTCAGCTTTTGCTGTAAAAGCCTGCATTGCTGTTTCCTTCTGAATTTCAATCAGGTGTCATTACGGTGTGTTGCCCGCCTTTTGCTCAGGATAGATGCTTCTCATAACATACCAGAATTGCTCAATGCAGTGAACTTATTCTCTTTAAGAACCTGAATCACACTAAGTGGCTTTACTTACCATCTGCTTTTTTGATTTGCTTACTCTTCTGCTCATACTATCTGCAATAGCCATTTGTTTCCTTGCCTATAAATTAGTGGTCCAAAAGAAACTGCAGTGTTGTCAACAGATTACTGAAATACAGTTCTGAGAATGGACCTACAAAAGAGGTTGGAAGCAAAACTTAGCACAGAGCCAAAATGTCTGTAATTGGATTTTGAGACCAAAACTCTAAAATGAACAGTGTGAAAGAAATAAACAGGATCATTTATTTTACTTGATCATTAGCAGAACTCCTCGATTACATGTGATAATTACTGGCAAAGATTTACATACAGAAAGTGTGCCTGAAAGTGTTTAAGCCCATTTCTTTCTAACAGATCCACTACCGGCATACCAATTACATGACATAAAATGCATGGAGCTTGGAGAAATCCCACAAGGCTTTCAACAGCATAACCTGCTAGCCTTTCCCTGCTCCGTGCTTGGGGTTGCTTGCCGGATGTACTGATTTAAGCAATGAATACACATTCTCAGCAATCTGTCATGTGTGTTTACAAAATCATCTCTAGAGAAGCTTATATGTTAGCCTGGAAATGAGAAGTGACGCGAGATCAAGATCTTCCGTCCTCACTTTGGTAACATCCTAATGGATCGTAATGGGTGATTTAGTGTAAGCAAGGTATGTGGGTACATCTCCATTAAGAACCTTTCTTATCACCCTGTGTTTTAAAAAAAGCAAAGTTTAGCAATTTTCTAGAGTTTATGTTCGTTAAAATAAAGAATAAAGATCCAACATGTTTCTCTAAGACTGTACCATCCCAGGGGCTGATTCAAAGGTCACTGATAGAAAGAAATTTATGGATTTCATAATTGGACTCCAGTGGGTAAAGAGCCAAAATGCATTAAGGCAGACGTAGGAAGGGAAGGCCATGACTGTATAGAGATTCACCTTTAGAGGAAGGATCTGCAAACAAGAAAGGTGTTTGGTGATTCATTTGGTGGGCTGGGTTTTGATATGGAGGGGTCTAGAAATAGGAAAACACACATACTTGTCACTGCCCCGACCTGTTTCTAGGCTGGCCTACCTGCCTACCTTGTGTAGGAAAAAGTATCAGGACTTTGGCTGTGCAGCCTTTGCCAAAAAAATCCCTTCTACATTTGAACACCCCTGGTTCTCCTGCAGCGCAGGGAAATGGAGCGGCAAGAGGAAGATGGACATGACAGATGCCCAGACTTGAGCCAGTCAACTCAGCTTTTGAACAAAGTATCTGGGTTAGAGAGCCTGTTGCCCACTTTGCAGCTCTGGATGTCACTCCAGCTCCCGAGGCAGTCTCCAGTGACCCAGAAAGGGAATGTGTTAAGGACACCTGTGTATCTCCTTTCCTCCAGACAGGCATGGTGGGAGCAGACCTCACCCAGCAGTACTTTGAATGCCAATGGGGCAAGGCTGGGGCTGGAGCTGGGTAGAGACAGGGAGGGCAATGCTGCAGTTTAAGGGTAGCCGTGATGTAGCTCTTCCTGGAGTGGTAGATGGCAACACAAGCCATAAATTGCCTACTATTTACAATTCAACAGATAGCGAAGTAGATGGCCAGATGATCAAATCTAAGCAAAACCTTGTTCAATATTCCCAGTGTTTCCCCACTGAATTCAGTGGACTTGCACCAGCTGAGGAGGCAACACGAGGCAGAAAGCAATAGGGGAGCAGGATCAACAGCCACTGTCCCCAGAGCTGGAGGTCTTTTCTCCAAGGCTAAAGATCCTGACCCAATCACAGAAGAACATCTGGGCTGAATTTGTATCTGATGCTGTAGTTTAGTGCTGCCCACACATGAATTTCTCAACCACGCTTATCTCTAGCTCAGACATTGTATGTTGTAATGCAATGGCAATCTCATTGTCTGTTACAAAGGTTGTTTTTTCTCTACAAATATAGCGTAATGATCTATTATTTGACAGTGGCATTATTCCCTCATTACTGCTTATAAAAGCAGCAGGAGTGAGACATGGATACTGCAGTGTGACTGACTGAACGGGCAGAAAGACTTTCAGAGAGATGTGAGTCTTTTATTGTTAGGGTGTTAGAGTCCATACCTTAACTGTCCCTGGACCTCAGGAGGGGGACCTAAGATCTCTTGGATCACGTATCTTTTGATAGGAGCCCTAAGGCTTAAAAAACCTTCTTCTTCAAAAGTTTACAGTCCCCCTGTTTATTAGAATCAACATTTTATGAATTTAGAGGAATGATTTAGAAGGAGTGACCTGTGAGATCAGAAAGACGAGAAGAGCTGGGTACCATCAGGAAGGTAAGGTGACAGGCTGGTAACAGCCGAATGACATTTTATAGCCCCGAGACTCTTTGCCACAGACTTCGCAGGGAGCGGCTGTGCCGACAGCAGGGGACGTGTCCTGCTCTGCCTGAGCCTCATCCCAGCCCCTGCTGACAGCCAGTCCCTGTCAGCCCCCTCAACACGTGTCTTACCTTTCTGGAGGAGGCATGAAGGCAGATGGACATGACGTTTCCCGAGGATGTTGTAACATGGCTTTTGTCCACTTCATCCACGTGCCTCAAACATACCGGGTTGGTGTAGCACCTAACTAGAGCTGCTGGCTGCAATGCTTCTTGTGTCGCAAAGATGCAACACTTTCACGCTGTGCTTTCTTGTCTTATGATATCCTGGAAGAGAGGAAACACAGATAACCTTGCTAAAAGTGGCACACAAGGTCCCAGGAGGAAAGGGAGAAGAAAGGACACAATCTGTAGTCATGTATCCTTCCAACCCTGCCATGAGGCATTTTACGGCCGTGCTAGATCCTCCAGCCCCATTAAGTCACTGGCATACCAGCTCAGATGTATTAGCTTGGACCTATTCGTAGCATTGTCTCCAGCTTTGGAGTCCTCAACACAGGAAGGACATGGACCTGTTGGAACGGGTCTAACCGAGGGCCACAAAGATGATCAGGGGGATGGAGCACCTCTCCTATGAGGACAGGCTG
>JAOXJM010000003.1:9233709-9249876 GCA_026413425.1 Tringa solitaria
AGAAAGAAAGAAAGAAAGAAAGAAAGAAAGAAAGAAAGAAAGAGAGAAAGAGAGAAAGAAAAGAGATAATTTGTTTGCTGAATATTTCTGTAGCGTATATTTGTATATTTTGCAGAAGGTTAATTGGAAAGGGTGTTTCTATGCCAACAAGGGCTGAGAACAGACGGCTGAACTTGGAGAAGCATCCACCCCTGAGCAGACGCTTTGGATGCACGGATGATGTGGCCCAGTGGCTAGTACATGGAGCAAGCTGGCAGGAGATGGACCTTCTGGACACCAAGTCTCCCTGCCTGTGAGGCTGGAGGAGTTACTTGACTTGTCCCCTGCCTTAACTCAGTCTGGCAGATCCCGTGGGATCCAACCCTCTCCCCTCAAACATATCATATTTAAAGTGTGGGGATGAAGAAAAGCAGCCTTTTAAATAGAAATTATTTTAACCACCTGGGGAATAATCCAGACCAACCAACTTAGTGACAAATGTTCTTTAGCTGCCTCCCAAGACGTGAACCTGAAGACCAACCACCTCAAGTGTATGTATACCAATGCATACAGCCTGGGCAAAAACCAGCAGGAACTGGAGCTCCATATCCAGTCAGTAATTTATGATATTATAGGAATAATTGAAACACGGTAGGGCAACTCGCATGACTGGAGGATCATGATGGAGGGCTATAGGCTGTTTTGTAAAGACAGACAGGGAAGAAGAGGAGGAGGACCTTGAATGTATAGAGGTCAACTATGGTGATTGTGGAAGCTGTATTGAATGCCTCTGCGCCAAGACCAGAAGGGACATCTTCAATGGGGATCTTACAGTAGGCATCTGGTACCAACCTCCAAACCAAGACCATAAGGTCAGAAATTTTTGGGTCAACAGAACCTGGTTCTTATGGGCGACTTCAACTACCCAGGTGAGTTACATAATCGTAGTGGTAGATGGGTCTCTAGGACACTCAGATCATTCTCTCTTGGCTAAGTTCAGCACATAGGACCTTTGTGCAGGTCTACAAGTCAAGAAAAGAATTGCCCTGTAAGGCCAGCTGAGCTCTTTTAGCTGGACTGACCGACATCCCTTGGATCACACATCTCTGAACTGTAAGGTGTATATTAGTGGGAAAAAGATGACCTTCCTCGGGTGGGGAAACCAGCTTTGACACATGCATCAAGTGTGTTGTATTATAATGCCAGAAAGAAAATCAAACCTTTAGAACAGCAGAGTGACACGTACCCCAGCTAACTACAACCTCACTGCAGTACCACATCTTGCCGGTTCACAGCTGAATTCCCTTGAATCATCAGACAAACAGATTTTCATCTGGTTGGCTCACCCAGGCTTTCCCACATGGCCAGGCTGTGCCTCCAGAGCCTGCTGGGAAGGAGGGACCATAGCGAGCACACACATGCCACCCAGGTACCCTGCGTACGAGCTGCCACAGCTCTGTGTGCAAGGGACACCTGGCACCAGAGCAACACGAGCACATACAATGCAGAAGCAACAAGCTGTCTTGGTGATAACATCTGAGACACCTTCATCTCATTGAAAACCGTAGGAATATTTCCCCTGAACAGAGTGGGTAGGATCAGGCCATCACAAACCTGCAGCCAGCCCCTGCCTTATATCCATAGTCCTCAGGCAGCTTTTGGAGTTCGACAACACTGTGCCTTTGCTCAAAGACATTTCTATCCTAGCCCACATTTGCAGAATTACATCAATTTTTTATTTTCCCCAAGTTAATATCGAAAGAACAAATGTCACTTCAATAAGCTATTTCTTTAAAGCAGACTTGGAAATAATTACCGAGAGACAGAAGAACTGCAAATCTGTACCCTTTTAATGGCTGTGCCACGTTCCATATGGGGCAGCGCAGCCCTTTGCTGCGTGCCATGGTCAGAAATGAAAGCCACTGAACAAATCTGTTCCTTCCTTTGATCTGCAGCATCTGCTGAGGTACCTGCAGGGTCAATGCACTTCACACTTGCCAGCGGAGAGTTAATCAGTGTCCTCAGCGTTCAGCACAAAACCACCTCTCTAACGCTGGTGTTGTGTGCCCGTGTATCTGTTCTTAATCAACACATAGGTCCCGTCTGCACTGAAAAGCTTTGCCAAGGTAACTCTGAAATGATGGCTTAGTTTATTCAAAGCAATGACATAAGCTACACCAGCAAAAGCACACTGACTCTAGTTACAGTCACAAATTATCTCCAGGACTGAGTTATAGTTAAAAGTTTTGCCAGCACAGCAATGCTCCTTGGGGAGGCCATTTTTTCATGACATTTTACGCCAGCAGAAGTCATGTGAATGCAGCTATGCCAGCATAAAATTCCTGTTGCCAGCAAAGAAATGTTGGCCAAAAAATGTAAACTCTTAACTCTTATTGCTTTCCCAGGAAAAGTTTCTAGAGTAGGCTCAGCTGTAATTTGAGCAATGGGGACAGAGGAATCTACTACATTTGAAATCACTTTTCTCAGCCAGGCAGAAGAGGCTGTGCAAGTCGGTGCTATTTACAGTGCCCTGGCATCACGTAATTTTCTTGTTTGTTTATTAGTTAGAGCCTCTCCACCGCAGCTCTGCACCAAAGAAAATGTTCCAAACAAATAATTTAGGAGATGAGCAACTTAATTTGTGCAGGAGGAAACAACTTGTCAGAGAGCTGTGAAGCAGCTAATGCCACCAGCCTCCTCCAGAGCCTCGCCAGACTTGTCCCCCACAGTGGGACAGTGCTCAGTGCAGGTTCATATGTGACACTTTACACCCAAACCCAGGAGCTGCAGTAGCTACAGCTGATTCTGCTACAGCAGAGAGGAATAGGACAGACAACCTGCCCTGTTGCCATAACCTGGACCCTAAGCAAGTGCCATAAGAATTTCCAAAAAATACCCAAACTATGGGGCCATACTGCCCAAGGTGACTGATTCTTCATCACAGTTTATCTCCGACTTACGCTGTGAGCTCTGCTGGGTACGTCCTGCTCACCTCCATCAGCTCTAGAGCAGCCACCTGGGGTGGGAGCGAGGAGGCAGCGCTTGTGTCCTGCTTGAAATTCCTCAGGAACACACTCGGATGCGGTGTCTGTGCTGTTGGCCATGCTATCTGGATTGTAATGTTTGTGTTTCTGCTATCCTCTAGATGCAGGGCAATAAAATTAGCATTCACATTCAGATTTATAACCCAGTAAAGGCAAGTTCCCTCTAATAAAAACAAGCTCATTTATGAGACCAGATTTCAGGCATGACTTGCAAGAGGGAAAATAACATCCTGTGTAATTCTAATGGCTCACACCTCAGTGGGCAGACACGGCAGATATTTTTTTGCAGCCCTACTTCTGCTTTCAGCCTCCCCTCCTCTGCCCAGTGTCTGTGGGTCCTTCCCATCCCACATCAATAAACACCCTGGGCTAAGCTTTCTGGCCGAGGTGCCAAGCGATGGTCACAGAGGCTGGGCAGGGAGAAAGGTCCATATGTTGCTGGATTGCTGTTAGTGACCACACGGTCACTTAATATCAGCAGGCAGCACCCCTGGGACTGCGTGTGATGCACATTTTCTGTGGTACACTGTGCCTGAGAACATCCCCATGCAGTGAGGCACCTTCTCATCTCCTGTGGGTAAATGCAGTGGAAAGACAGAGCCCTCAAAGCAAAACGAAGCAAGAAGATGTAAGTTTAAGCCTTTCTGTTGCGTGTGCTCTCTCTAGAGGCGCTCAGGAAAGGATCACCCCTGCCTGTTACTGCGGCATTTCTCGTGCTCCCTCTGGCTCCCATCTATCAGATCGCTGTGCGAGACTTCACCGCTTTTCATGTGTTTCACAGTTTCCATCGCAGCCCTTCTGCTCCCACAAAATCCCCCCTGTCCCTCAGCCACCTGCCCAGAAGCAGGAGACCGGGGACGCAGGTGGGAGGGAAGCACCTAAAGCTGGTTTTTGGTCTGGCCAAGTCGGGGGGAACAAGGGGACACCTCAGAGCACACACTGGGATGAGTTTAGCCTCTAACACAAAGGGTTATGAATTATGGGGCAGGAAAGTGCAAGAAACCAGAAGACTAAAAGCCACCATTTCTCTTTCTGTATTTACTATAACAATAAAATACCTTCATAGCGGCTGGGTGTAACATAAATCCTCTTTAAGGACTAACGGCTGTGCAGGGGACCCTTAAAAAACCAGCTCCATCATTAAGGCTTTTGGTTGGGAGACTGCCTGTCCTGTTCCTCTGCAGGCAGGACCGCTCTGCGAGGCTGCACAGAGCTGCTCAGAGGCTGCTTTGCTCCAGGCTTCACCACTGAGCAGCAAACTGGCTCCCTGGACCACGCAGCAGATAATGGCTGGATTCCAGGGGGGATTTTCTGCCTCCAAATCAACGCCGCTCACTAGAAAACTAAAAGCTAAATCAGCCCCGCTTTCCTGCAAGTACTCCACAAACTGCTTGCTGGCCATGGAGTTGGTGGTCTGCCACTAAATATGACCTCCCCCGCCCCCGCAGACTGGGATGAAGCTCAGGGCACACAGATGGGTCTGAGCATCACTCCAAGCCCAAAGATCTTCTTGTGCTGCAGCACGAGGCCAGCACTGACCACGGCAGCGCAGTGTCCTGCTGCACATCTGTGTGGTGGTTGTGACACCCCATTCACCAGCAAACCTCTCCTCGGGCAGCCTTGAACCCGGGAGATATTTTCAGGGCCTTTGCAATGTAACACTTTCATGGGTACATTAAAAAAATAATAAAAGTCAGCTATCACCTGAAAAACAGGTAATCAGTTGCAGAAGCAGCTCCGTTTGAAGTAGTAATATAATCGTCCGCCTCTCTCTTTGTTCCTGGGCCATCTGCCTTTAATCTAACATCTTGCAGGCTTTCCAAACAGTGCCTGGCTCTGTGGTCTTAAGTTCCTGGGTTGCTGCACCCGGAGGATGCTCTTCCACACCACCAGAAACAGAGAGGCCCTTGTCCATCCCACCGGATCCCGGGGCAAGACTCAACATCCTAGTGCCATACGTGTGGAAAGCTGGGGAGGAGAAAGCCCAGGGCCTGCCTGGGAGCACGGCACAAATGATCAGAGCAAAGAGCCAAACCGTGAAGCTGCTCTGTTTGAGGGACTCTGTCCAATTTCACCTGCGTAGGAGGGTATCGGGAGAAAAAACGATGAAACCAAAGCACGCAGCTGAGACAAGAGCCTGGGGCATTGCTCTGATCAAACAGCAATTGCCTCTCTTTTCCTTCAAGCGCAGCATCCTTCCTCAGCTCTTGCTCTGAGCAAAGAGTTTCGGCACTACCTTACTGCATGCTGGGTCAGGCGACACGGTGGTAGGGACCTTACCCAAGCCCTGGGGCGCATCAGTGGGACCGATACAGCCTCTTCCCTCCACCCCTGTGCCGTGGTAACCCTCATCTCCCCACATCTTTTAACTTTCCATGGGTCGGGCTGGGGCTGTCACCAGCTGTGACTTGCTCCCTGCCTGGCCAGTAGCCTGTCTCCTTTGCTTGTGCCCAAGCCAAATTAAGCAGATAATTGCCAGCCTCCTGCTGAGGTGGCTCCTGTTGCAGTAATCTGGGTAGCTCTGCTCTGCCCAAGACCTAAGTTCTGTAACATCTCCGAGGTCTCCTCATCGCTCTTCAACTTGGCTGATGCTGGACAATAGGTTCAGCAGGTACTGGGGTGGGACAGACAGACAGTGCAATCCCCTCAGTCTTGATTTTTGGCCTTCACCGGACACAGCTGAGGCTCCTACCATAAGGTTATGGATGCTGAGGAGCCCTGGGCTACCATCCTTTGCAATACCATGGGCTTGCGCTACAACAGTCTGTTATTTTTCGTGTGATGGCACAGGTGGTGAGCCCAGCACCCCGTGACTGCAACCTCTCCCAGCAGCTGGAACCGAACCCCATGAAATGGGCTGAATCTATCACAGTGCTGTGGGTTCAGATTTATGCTTTGCAATCTGCTTTCAAGCAGAGAAGTTGGCACGAGGAGCATCCTCTTGCAGGATTCTGGCTGGCGGCTGCCTGGCAGCATTTAATCAGCTATGTTCTCAAAATCTGACCCAACCTGCACCTGCTGACCTTGGCCCCAAGACTTGCAACATGTCAAATGAATGCAGGCTCACAGATCCATCACTATCTTTTTCTGAGAGCTGGTATATCATCCATCCAGTGCATCTTGATGATTTTCACGTAATCGGCATACAGATTCCCATTTGTGTTTCTCAGATATTTGTAGAGAAAGAGCATTAAAAAAACCCAACAAACATCATCCATGGAAGAGGCAAATGAAAAATAGCTGCATCTTTGTACAAAAGCTCTCCTCCATGCCTTGTCTGGCCACGCATATGGGCAATTACTGCATAGTTTATATCTCCCTGCTCCTTCATAGGTATAACAGAGAAGATGAAAGCCTGGGTTGCTCATTATGAACCAACAAGCCCTGGTCCCTTCATCTGAAGCCTTGGTGACCTCCCTCCACCAAGGTCAACTTGTCTCAGTGACCACCTCAAAAGAAGGAACTGTAATGATGAGCTCAGCCTCGGTGAGAAGACACAGAGAGAGCAACTGTTTTGAAATGGAGCTCTCTGTAAAAAAACCACATCTTCTTCTGAATTGGCACAGATGACAAGAGGAATATCCTTTAGGAGGAAAAGTAAAGAAAACATTGCCTTTGAAGACTTTTAAATAGAGAGCATGAAGGTAGCCACCTAAAGAGGTTTCACTGAATTTTAATTAAGTGAGGAGTTTGATGAGCTCATATTATTCTGTTATTGAGATATCTGAGATAAATACAACGAGCCAGCAAAGGCTGACTGGTCACATAAAGGCCCTGCTCCAAATGAAAGTCCATTTACTCATGTGTATAAAGATTAGCAGAAAGCACATGGCAGGCTCCAGGGCTCTGCAGGGTTATTCAGAGGACAGTTTTCATGCTAACATAGTGGATTCTCCCTTCCTTTCCAAAAGTCATCAGATCTTCACGACAGAGCCCTGCCTGTTGCATCCACAAATAACATCTCCTGTCTCACCCTGGCTATCAATCAGGTGTCCACGTTTGTTCATGATACGGCTGAACTCAGTGGTAATTCCAGCGTATATTATCTCATGTTGACTATGCTTGAAGTGTTTACTGCAAGGAGAGTGGATTTAGTAATTCTCTATTTTTACAGCCTACCAAAGTTTTCACCTTGGTCATTAGAAACCACAGTGCACAACAGATGGCTGATTGACGCCATATAATTTGGCTTTATCACAGCATTTCTTCTGACTTTCCTTTTTTTTGGGGGGGGAGGTATGCATGAATTTTTTAGCATTTCAAATATAAACTTTATTATAAATCAGGTAGTAATTTTTCAACTGAAAATCCACAACCGCATCATCAGGAACTGACCTTGCAATTAAATGTTTTCCTCCGAAGTTCTGACTTGATAAAATGTTCCTGCATTTCCATGCTTGGTGAAACTCATCGTGTGAGTAGGCAGCTGTGAGTTTTTCTGGGTCTACTTTCCAAGCTTGGTTAATCACACAATTTTAATAGCAATAAATCATTATTTCTATAAAGAGCTGTCTCTTCAGCAGGGATGTGCAACTTTTACTCACAAAGGTATGGATTTATCATGTTTATTAATAGATGTGCTCTACAGCTTTGTCTTGCTTTTGTGTACTGCAAGCAGTGACTCAGCCCCGTGCCATCGGCATGCAAACATTCTTAATAAAACCTTATTCTGCCACATTTAGACAGATTATGGACAAACGGCAAGGAGGAATTTGCATACAAGCATCCCCATCAGAAGTATGTGAGAGAGGATCATAGTTTCTGGTAAATTAGATATGCCATTTCCTCTGGGGAAAAAACGTAAAATTCAGGTGGTCTATCAGAAAGTGTGTTATACCCTCAAATGTGGTAAACACGAGCTGCTGGTATTCACCATGGTACTTCATTTTGTCAATAACTGGGGCATGTCAAGGTACTTCCAGAGCAGGACTTGCAGGGGGATGCACTGGGTTACACGATGGGGCCATCCCTGGCAGGAGCTGTGCTCCGTCTGCTCCCAGTACCCGCTGCAGAATTAAGAAAGCAGGGATTTTCTCTCCAGTTTTGCGCTGAAAACACACACAACTGCAGCTATTAATTACAGGCAGCAGATTACTCGTAATTAAACCGCTATCATTCATGAATATTCCCCAAGCTCCTGTGGTATCAGGTCTTTCTCGGAGACCCGGTACCACCCCGCTCTTCCCAGGGAGCTGCTGTAAGAGTGGCGGTGAGGATGATTCATTTCATTTTGAAGCTTTCGTCTGTGATTTGTGGCAAAAGGACTTTCCTGATCCATCCCCAAATCTCGCTGCTGGCGTGGGAACCCTGTGTGAAGACATCTGGCTCCACCGATATTCCTGTATTGCAGGGCTCTGCTGCAAAAGGGAAACCAGCTGGCACTGCTGATGGTTGTCAGTCCCCAAAAAATCTCCATATAGGGGTGCTCGCAGTACCCGTCTCTTTGCAAGCCTGATAAGCACCACCAGCACAAGAAAACCCACAAAATACTAGTAAACAAGGATTTCTGGGAGGGAGATAGACTCTCCTCCTTTTCCCTCCTGCTCTCTCCCTCTGTGCAGGCAAATTTAGCAGTGAGTCAAGATTTACAGCTTTAATTATGAACTTCAGCCCAAGCAGTCATTCTGGAAATATCCTTGCTGGGGAAATGGAGAGTGGGACCTGGGTGTGCGCAGCGAGGTGTACAGCTTTGCCTCCGGTTAATTGTACTGATTCTGGCCCTTCATTAAGATGATTTCATGTGAAGAGCTTTTATCTCTCCACCTAATGCTGGTGACAAGGAAAAGAAAATGGGAATAAAAGGAGTCTCGATCTGTCTGCTACTGTATTATCTAATAAACCAGCAAAAATAGCCTCAGCAGCAAAGATTAGCCATCTTGAAGCTCACACACCTTAATTAAACATGCTGAGCTCTGGCGGGCAGCAAGCTCAGTATGTTTTACACTATTAAAAACTGTTCATTTGTTTTATCATCCAGTCACCTTAATTTTTACACCCAAAGAAGATCAGGATTCCAAGCAAGAACTCGACGGTGGGCCGCCATAGAAACCTCCTTGCTTGTTTCAGAGAGAAGATTTCAGTTAGGAAGGTAGGGAGATTTTGGAAAGAGATTGCCTGTGAACCATTTTGCAGAGAAGCAGTGCAGACCACCGCCACAGTGACCGGTGGTCTTTGTATTGAAATATAATCTGGTTTGGATATGCATCTCCAGTAAACAGCATAGCTAATGCAGGTTCATCAGTGCAGTGATAAATTAGGTCTGACTCCATACTGAAAGTATAGCTCCATCACGATGTGTTCCCTTGCTGCTGAGCCTATAACTCAGCCGTGGTCAGGGATGTACAGAAACTGTGGTTCTGCAAAAGAGCCAAAGTGAGAACTCAAGCCATGTAGAAGATCTTTGCAGCATTGCCCACGTGGGTTTTTTAATGAAATAAGCTCTCTGTGTAAGACTAATATGATTCCATAATGGCATTATGGTATCAGGAGCTTTGTATGAACTCAGACAAATTAACGGCAAGAAGCTGTAATTCCCTTTTGCAAAAGCCTCGAGATATCTTGAAAAGCCCAAGAACAGGGAAAGAGGAGCAGCTCAGAGGCACAAAACTCAGCCGCAGCATCCCACCTGCCCGAGGAGGACGCCTTGCTGGCAGACAAACAAACAGGTAAAACAGTTGAACCCGACCTCCGGGCTGGCCACCCCGAAGTGCAGAGCATGGTCACGATCAATTTTTGAAACACGTTTTTCATCTTATCTCTTATTCATGAGACACTACGGGAAGGGGGACTCGCAGCTCCCCGCGGAGTCAAGATTGGCTGACACCTTCTCGGAATACATTACAGGAGCACCGGCCCCGCCGGGGACACCACCGCCTGTCTCCTCCCCGGCACAGAAGCAGAAAGAAGCATTATGGCTGCAAAAAGATGACATGCTGGGAGGTTTCATTATGTCACATTTGACCTTCCCGGCTTCCCTAATAGATTGTTCTTGTCATCGGGGCCTAACAAAATGCATTACCTTGCTGGCATTTGCTGCTCAGCAGCAAGTACAAATCTTAGCTCCACTAGCTTCATTTGGAGGTCCAGCACTCTGATTTAGAAAGTAACTTCAGAGGCTAAAAAGATTAATTTTTTTCCTCCAAAAAGATTAAATTTTAAATCTCTTTGTAAGAAGACCTTTGCAGCTGAGCAGCCCTTTTAAACTACATTTCTTTCTTGATAGGAAAGAAATTGAAGTGCATTAGAAAATGTTCAACCAAATCAGTATCTTAAATATTGGTGTGCAGGAGACAGAAAAGGGCCTTTTCTTCTCTGTGCAGTCCAAGAAAGTCCCTCCAAGGACTTTTGAATCCCTTGCTTTGCACTTACTCTGCACTTGTGCATCCCAACTGTCCTCTTCATTATTCTTTGAAGACTTTCAGTTTTATGTTTTAATTTCCAATTCCATACCATAGCTATGTGTTTGTGGCCTGTCTCACCAAAGTTCAGTAGTCAGCAAGAGAGGTAATTTTTTCAACAATATACTTGAAGTAGTATCACTACTTGATGTCCTTTTGATCGCAGTTTAATTACACTGAAAATAGCTGTGAATAAAATTACTAATCTTAAACTAATTTTGTTTTCTGAAGGTCACACAACCCTGTCCTTCTCTTAGCCTCTTCTAAACTCTCTTAGACATAAGCTCATACTCGTGGTTTCACCCTGGGGTGGTTGCATTGCAGAAAAGACCATATGAGCACCACTACCACTGGCATTGATGGAGAATTATCTTCAGCCCAATTATACATCCATAGTCTTTAATACACTGGTCCTTGACCACCTGCAAGAAGAGGCAGTGCTGGGGGAATGCTTCTAAAGGCTCTGCAAATATTCACCTTCACCTTCTTCATAGATAAATATATACATATACTTTCACTCTCAGGCCCTCTTTCAAGAGCAGGCGTGAAATTGCGTACAAATGCTATATTTCCTTTACTAGGAAAATTATCTGGAAGAAATATTATATCAACTGTAGTTCACTAATGCAAAGCCAAAAGCTGTCATTAAGTGATACATCATGCATTTAAGATAAAGTTATGGGCTCTAAAACAGATTTGGTTAAGGAAAATTTAACTTACACTAAATTACCTATGGAAATAACTCACCTAAACACTGACTTAATTTATTATGATCAGTGCTATTATAATAAATATCAGATATATTCATAATTGCATAGCATTTATCTTTAGTTAATGACCTGTAGGAAGGTTATTATGTAGGTTTCACCCTTTGGTTACTGTAAATGGAAGCATTCACTGAGCTGGCTTGCAATCTCGCTCTTCATCCTGAAGAACAGGTATTGCTGAGCCTTCTGTGACTAAGGTGTGGACCAGCCAGTAGCTCAGCATTCACTGGGTGCTGACATATCCTGCCTGAGGGAAGAAGCAGCTCATTTTTGGCTGCTCTGGCCAGAAGCTACAAGGAGAAGCTACGACTCTACTCCACCCACTTTGTACTGCTGATGTTGGTCCCTTCAGCGTGGTCTAGTGGTGAAGGGCAGGCCAGCAGCAAGCTTTATCTCAGGTTCAGTCAAATAGCCCAGAACTTCAGTGGTATCTGTGGAAAACATGGGACAAACATGTCCTACCCCTAATAAATGGTTACATATAAGGCTACTGATGCTTCCAGAAATTGGAATTAATGCTGACCCTGGTGGTAAATGGGTCCATGTAGGGTCAGAGCAGTGAATAATCAGCTCTTCTCCTTGTTTCCGGGCTTAGCAAAATAATAATAAATTAGTGGACGATGACAGCAGTGCATCCATTGCCCCTGTGACCATTAGATTTGACATTAAAGTTGTTAATCTGGTCTCCTTAGCCATGTTGCTTGTACTAGAAGCAGCTGCATTGCCAAATCCTAGGAGAGAAGTGTGAGCTTACCTCACCGCCAGGTTTTGGAAATGATGGTCCAAGAAGATAATTGTCTGAGCACTGTGCAAAACAATTTATCTGCCATGGCTGTGTCTTTAATCTTAAGTGTCCTTGGCTTTTCTAAGCCTCATCAAAGCAGCAGGTGGCCCGGTAGGCTGAAGGACCTTTTGTTGCTATCAATTCACCTCCATGTCTTTTGGTCCTCCTGGGATCTCAGTTCAAGGATGGTGGTTCACATCATCTCTGGTACCCTTAATCCAACTCTTCCTGTCTCTAACCACAGCTAATGCTTGCAGTGCAGAGAGAGCAGCTGCCTGTCCTGGCAATTAACGACTTTTCCTTGGCTGGTGTTTTATCCATCAGTCATTCCTCTCTGGACTAATTTTAGAAGCTGGATTCAGTGCCAGCTTCACAGACGATCTTTTAATTTTGTAAAGGTGTTTGGCTTTGTTCACCAATAACTTAATTAGAGATACTCTCCAAGTTCCCTCTCTGCTTACGCAGCCCTCGCACTGCTTCTTTTCCTTGTTTTCTCTTTCCGTCAGACAGGTACGTCATGGCTCAGAGGACTCAGGGTGATGAAACTTAGGAACATTGATGAGTCCATGGGAGGAACAAGGACTGAAGCACCCAAGAAATGGTTTGCTGAAAGACTCTTCCAGTCACAGCCACATTAAGGATGAATCCCCTTGATGAAAAATAAGGGTGGTTTGGATGCTGGAAGCTTAAGGGAGCTTAAGTTTCACAGACAATACAAAACTGGGAGGAGTGGTAGCACACCAGATAGCTGTGCTGCCCTTCAGAGAGACCTCAGCAGGCTGGAGAAATAGGCCAACAAATGCAAAGTCCTATGTCTGGGGAGGAATAACCCCAGGCACCAGGACTGGCTGGGTGCTGACCGTCCGGAAAGGAGCTCTGCAGAGAAGGTCCCAGGGGTCCTGGTGGACACCAAGTTGAACACGAGCCAGCAATGTGGCCCTTGGGGCAAAGAAGGCCACAGGTCTCCTAGACTGCTTTAGGCAGAGCATTGCCAGCAGGTTAAGAGAGGTGCTCCTGCCCCTCTGTTCACACTGGTGAGACACATATGGAAGGCTGGCTCCACTGCTGGGCTTCCCAGCACAAGAGAGACGTAGACATGCTGGAGTGAAGCCAGTGAAGGGACAGAAAGAAGATGAAGGGACTGGAGCATCTTATATATGGGGAGAGACTGAGAGGTTGGGACTACTCAATCTGGGGAAGACTCAGGGATTATCAGTGTGTATAAATACCTGATGGAGGAAGTAAAGTTGACACAACCAGACTCTTCTCAGTGGTGCCCAGGGAAAGAACAAGAGGCAATAGGCACAAACTGAAATACAGGAAAATTCCACTTAAACATAAGAAACAACTTTCTTACTGTGAGGGTGGTTGAACAATGAAACAGGTTGCCCAAAGCGGTTGTGGTGTCTCCATCCTTGCAGATGTTCAAAGCCCAATAGCACATGGTCCTGGTCAACATGCTGTAGGTGACCTTGCTTTGAGCAGGGACTAGGCGATCTCCAGAGCTGCCTCCCGGCCTCAGCCCCTCTCTGATTCTGTGATTTTTGCTATCCATAAGCTAAAACTTCTATTACTTTCAGCAGGGTAAATTTTGTGTGCAAATGTTTCTGACATTATCTGAATTTCTACCAGAAACTGCTGTTCCTTCTTTCTTTTTAGGAGCAACAACCATCTGTCCTGATTCCCTGAATGAAAGTTTTTACCTCCTATCAGCAGGCATGGTAGGAAAGAAAGAAAAAACTGAAAGCGGCTTATTGTTTATTAAAGTTTGACTGAGTTTATATCCTTTCTGGAAGTCTGCAGTCCTGTGTATGCTGACTATTCTCCTGGATATCCTTCCTATGGGTATAAATGTCTCTCTTTTTAAACTCCTTAATAAATTCTTGGCTTCAATGAGAATTCCTGGGGGCAAGAAGTCCCTGAAAATGTGTTATGTCAATACAAAATATATTCCTTAGAAAAAGCCTGAGTCCAGGTGTGATGGATTGTGCAAAGATTTGCTTGGATTTTTCCAAAAATGTGACCCGAGGCCTTGGGATGGAGGAGGGTTGTGATTTGACCGGCATGGTTACCTGACCCTTGACAGAAGAGTGCGATCCAGGGAGACTGACAGCAGCAGCCTTTCGTTCCAGCGTCACTGTTGTTCTGGTTTTATTTAAATTGGAAAGGCGAGAGGGCTTGGGAAGCTGCCAATGTTAATGCTATAGTCACTGACAAGGTAAAATGTGCCTTGAAAAGATACACAGCTCTCCTTTCACAGCCACGTTTGCTTTAAAGTTGGAGCTAAACCTCTCCGCAGAGCAGATACGGGGAGTGTGGGCTGCACTGATTCCTGGCCCTAGGAGGTTGGGAAGAGATTTGGCATCTACCCCCAGGCCTGGCCCTGCTGCAGGAGGGGGTGGTGAAGGGATTGACTGCTTTGCATGGCTTAATTGCCCTCAGCATTACAATCTGCAGCACTTTGCTAAATTATGGCTAATGTTCAGCTTTTTTTCTTTGTGAGAAATGGCAGCAAGTAATGAAGTAGAGCATTTAGTCAATGGTAATAAATAAAAATAATTTCATTCTTAAAACAGCAAAAAGGGAGCCATAGCTGGGTGATCAGGCTCTTCTTCTTTTCTTCTTAGATAACATCATCAACAAAAACCCCAGGAGCTTTAAGGAGTCAAATGCCCACCTAGAAGTTTATTGGCGTGACAGTTTATTGGTGTGTTTCTTCCCTGACTTGGCTCTGCCACCTTATGCTTAAACTTTAAGCCTATGCTCTATCAGGCATGTATTATAAAACAGATTTTAGTTCTCTGCCCACATAACGCTTTCTTCCCTCTTGCCTGAGCCTCCTGCTCTTGGCAAGAGCAGAGTCTCCTACAGAAACAGATGTTTCCCTCTTGCCTATCAAGGACACACCGCTCTTGGGCTGAGGCTTTCTGCTTGCCGGTACCTCCAAGCCCAACGGGTAACCCCTGCTCCCTGCCAGAGCTCCCTTCTTTCCCTCGGGAACCCCCTGCCCCTCCTGAGCAGCCCTGGGAGAAGAGGCTGAAGTGAGCAGAAGTTTCCCCAGAGTGTGTCAAGGCTTTTGCTGTCTGTCTGCTCTCAAAAGCTAGTGGGGTGTCCTGGGATGTGTTAATCCCCCTGTATCAGTGACTGATTTGGCTCCCTGTGAATGCTTTGGCCATTTTCACAGTCCTTAATATTTCCACAAACAAAGGGACCTGCTGGCACCCCTTGGCAGGGCCAAGGAAAGGTTGAGAAGAAAAGGGCTTGGGCTGATAGCAGAAACCTGCTCATGGCCCCACCACCAGCTCTTTTTGGGATTGGGGACCCTCAAGACCGAGTCTTTCATTGTTCAGAAAACCCGAAATTTTATGTAAAAATTAAAAGAGGTGACTGAGATACCATATAAGCTCTTACTGACTGTACAACAGCAATTTGTAGGGCCTGTTAAGAATCAACCAAATGTCTAGGGATGCTGCTGGCTCTGCCTGGTTCCTGTGTATTTACTCATTAGCTCTTTGCGTGCTCTTCCCTGCTATCTGTGTTTGGAAAGATGGTACGTACCAGTTACTCCACTTGGCTTCCTCTGTTCTGTGCCTCATTAGTTGTAGCTCTTGGCATGTTGATAAAACGTTATCTCCCAGATAAGCCGAACACACTGTGCAGTTGTCTTGACTCGTGCAGTAACACTCGGCCTCTGTTCCTATGGGAAATAGCAGAGTGGAAAGGATACCTTCTGAGGCAGGATTAAATTACCTCCTCGGAGGTATTGCCTGTGTATTACCACCACAAGCAACGGTGTTTAGAGGGGATCTGAAGGCCAGCACCTGGCAGGTGTCCCCTTCCCTGCTGGGCACCCTCGGCGTGTGGCCACCTGAAGCAGGAGCACATGTGCCTTGCCCTGGAGTGGCAGCTGAGCAATGGCAGGGACAGCAGGAGACCTGATTTAATAACCAGGTGTGCTGTGTTAGAACTGGGAAAGGCAAGGACCAGCTGGGCAGGGTCATGCTGCAATGGGTTGTAACAGACTGGCATGAAAGGATTTCACTGAATTTCACTGAATTTTTAGGGTTGGAAGGGACCACAGAGATCACCTAGTCCAACTCCCCTGCCTGAAGCAGGATTGCCTAGAGCATGTCAGAGCACGTTACTCAGGACTGCATCCAGGAGGGTCTTGAAAATCTCCAGAGAAGGGGACTCCA
>JAOXJM010000003.1:9262414-9277063 GCA_026413425.1 Tringa solitaria
TGGAGGTGTTCAAGGCCAGGCTGGATGGGGCTTTGAGAACCTGGTCTGGTGGGAGGTGTCCCTGCCCATGGCAGGGGGTTGGAAGTAGATGTTCTTTAATGTCCCTTCCAACCTAAACCCTTCTATGATTTCTATTGGGAATGATCTCTGTCCTCTCCCTCACTGCAAAAGAGGAGAGGGCTCTGCAATCCAGTGACCTGACCCTTCACTCTACCCCCTACACCTTCATGGCAGAAACGGTTCAGCTCTTGTCCAAGAGTAGCAAAACGTGCTTTGGCCCATGTTACTGAGTAGCTTTAATTTTCAAATGGCTTTATCAGTCTGAGAAGGATGATTAGGTGTGCTGAGGATTACAGCTTGAATGTCTGAGGGGCAATAGAAATTTGAGATTTGTTCAGAGTCTACTGGAGAGCGTATTTTGTGTATGCCGAAAACGAAAGGCAAGCACTCTAAAAAGGGTTCAAGAGCATTAATACCTTCAGCCTGAGAATGTCCAGACCACTTACAACATTGTGAAATTGTGTCAATAATTTGAAGAAATAAGATACCATTATGGCCTCAGCATCAAAAGCAATGTAATGGCTCTTCTTTGCTGCCAGCAGGTTAAAGGCTTTCTCTGAGCTACAGCGTTTTCAGTGGAAGACGTATATAATGAGCCTGGCATGGTGCAGTCTGTCACAGCTCATTCAATATCTGCAATAAAGCAGAGCTGTCTCAACAGTCCCTAATGCAATATTTTTCTAGTTGAAAATGCTGTTACAGCACATTGAGACTGTAAATGGGGGAATGGGAGAATTTTAAGGCAACTCGTCTGGGGAAAGGCATGAGAGCTTTTGTAGGTCAAAAGGGAACTTTCATTGTAGTTTTTTTTTTGTTTTGAAATTATTTTGTAAAGTATAACAGCAAGTGAATGGGAATTCAATAAAAATAAAAAGGTGGAAAGGGCATTTATTTTTTTTAAAAAAAGCATTCAGTGTTTCAGTGGCTTCCACTGTGTTTTCCAGTTTCCCCTGCAGCAACCTGGCCAGAAGAGAGTTCTCTTCCCCTTCAGGCAGTCTTGTAGGGCTTGCAGATCACTTGATAGCTCTTTGGACTTGATTTTCATGGGTGGACACCACAGGCAAAGACTGTCACTTAATTAGGTTAATATTGCTGATGTTACTTGCTCCTTGCTGAAGCAGCCAGGGCAGCTGAGTAGTGGGGCTGGGGCTCCAAGAAGGCTCTTGATTTCACAGACTCATTTTAGAGGAAAACTAACTCTTCTGACATCCTGGAGATGTTCTAAACATGCTCATCACCCCCACACCAGGAAGTGTGTCTTGAAGTGTGGCTGGTCCAGCAGAGCTATGTCATGATCTTCCCTGAAGAGAGCTGAAGAGGCTCCCAAGGCAGCAAGAGATGCCCTGTGAAGCCCTGAGATTCCACACTTGGTCTGTGCCAGTACTGTTGAATATCTCATGTGTTTAATAAGAGCATTAATGCGTTATCCATTGTAGTTGCCTTTGCAAGAAAAATATGGAAACCAAACATATCACTTAGGCTTCCTGTGAGAACTACTATTAAGCCAGCTCAGTGCTTTTTTTTCCAAGATCATAAGCCTAGTTGACTCTTCTATTTTCATTCATATGGGAAAGCAAGATGGACCAGTGTGGCCTTCAGTCTCTCTCCTATTTGCACATGTCTCAGGAGATGAATTATTTATGATAATGTAATTAAAAGTGAACAAATATGTTCATTGTACTGGTTGGGTGTTTGTTTTTTTTCCCTTAAAGAAGCCGCAGTCTGTCATCAGGACACTAGATGGTAGTCTCAGTCCAGAAACATTTCAGTGGATGTTTGACATCGCAGTGACAGTAAATCGTGGCTGTTTCAGAGGGGCTTGCTCTTTGCCACACAAGTTTTGAGGTGAATCAGTTGTGATGTGGAAATGTTATTCAAAGCTGAACTGTCTGCAGTTAGGTTCAGTAGCTGGTAACCAATTCCCAGCTGGTTTCCAGAAAAAGAAGATCCTGAGTCTGGTAATTTTGCAGTTAACCGCTACAGATCTACCTAAAAACTAGTGAAATCTCTATTTCTGATGGTGTGAGCACAAATTCTGATCAAAAGAGAAACCCGGTCCCTAGATATCTCAATGATTGGTGTCAATGAGATGTGGAAAACATGTTAGCCTCTTTTTTCCCCTTAGTTTGGGGAACATGTATAAGCAAATGTCACCTGAGACCATGGAAATGTGCTAGCTTGTAGGGTATTATGTGAAGTTGTCCTATTTCACGTTTGGAATGGACAAACTGTGACCTATGAAGCCATGGTAATTTTGTCATATGTGATTAAGTTGGCATCTTCTACTTTGCATAAATAATGAAGTACTTGCTTACTTGTGTTCTTTGTTAGGGCTCTCATATGCTTTCAGTTCAAGTCTAGTCTTCAAAGGAGATGGGCTACCTTTCAGTTTGTACCTTTCATGGCCAAACCCCAACACTCTGGAAAAAATTCCCTTTCACCTGCTTGTCTTCCCCTGAAAAGTCAGAATTATTAAGGCTTATTTTACAGTTACTGCAGGTATGTGAATTTTATCTTTTATAAATATATGCCATTAAACTTTCAAGAACAGAAGAATACAGAATTCAATAGCAGCATAGAACCAAAAGAGAATTAGTTGGCTTCATTCCCCACTGACCAATATTCAGGCTATTGCAGATGTGCTGGCTGGGGATGGAGCTTCTTCCAGCTTTCCCTGAATCAAAGAAAGGATTCCCTTTCACACCAGGGATGTTAAGGAAGACTCGCAGCCATGTTCCTGCTTGCTTTGTTCGGTTATGTTTCAGTGTGAGGTTAATAAAAAATGCATGTGGGATGTGGAAAGAACCAGTTTTAATTATTAGACATCATATATTGACTGAGAAATGAATCCAATTCTCCCTCTGCTGAGGGACTGGGAATAGAATGCAAGAAGATATCAGCATATGTTACTCCTAACATGACCATCTTGGTTTCAACAAATGGCAAACTAGTATTGATTTCTATACATAAGCTACGAACAAAAAAGAATTACAAAACTTCTCAGCAGCCTGAAAAGCCAATATCGACCAAACTAGAATGGCATTTAGGAGAGCGATGCTTAGCTGATGAAAATAAATAGCAGTAAAATAGCTTCTCACTTGTAATTTTTATCTAATATTGTATCAGGTCTGTAATCCCTTGCAAGTGTCATCTAATGCATCACTGGTGACTGCAGAAATGTGCAGAATTAATAAAGAGGGTGTCTGGATGTGGAATACCTACCCACCTCCAATCTTCCTGAAAGGTTTCAGCTTGATGTATGATATTCCCCTGATGGAAGTATGAAATCTATTAGTTCACAAAGTGAGTCTTAAATTCTTGAGTTCCAGCAAAAGAAGCCCTTTGCTTGAGGCCCCAGTTTCATACCATCAATTTATCTTTATCCCAACGTGCATCTTCCAGCTGTGAAACTGTGTGGTCATGCTATAGCACATCTAACTGAAGTGGGTTCAGGGTTGCAAATGTGGATTAGAGTAAAATTTGGTTTAATACTTCACTACCTTTAAATACCTGAAGCAGAAAAAGGGAGTGAGGGATAGTAGATGGATGTGAATTAGCGGGCTGCATGTGAAGGGAATTCCAGGAAGGGGAAGAGAGCACGGATATGGGTGACTGGGATGCTGTGAAATAAATGAGCATGTCAAAAAGCCAAAAATATGACAAGCCTTCCCCAGAAGAGTGTTGGAGTGGTTCCTCTGGAGATCCCTTTCCCTTGTTGTTGTGCCCCTAGAATCTTACTGTCCCAGCATGAGACAAGCATCAGTAGTTTTTAAGGAACAGAAGGAGAAAGTCTTCCTTGCTAACGCAGGCCAATCATCATTTTGCGTTCAACAGCCTTCCTTGAGTATGTTTTAGTTTCTCCTCTGTTTTAGAGCAGAGGAGCCAGGGTAGGTGGATGGGGGAGCCCAAGGGGGTGGACAGAGTAGAACACAGCATATGGGATCAGTCTGTTCAAACAGACAGCTTTACACTATCATCCCAGTGCCAGAAGAAAAGAGCCCGTGGAGCAGGTATCGGCTCTGTGAATGCACTTGTCCAGTGTTGAACACCTCTAATGTTCTGGTTAAAACTGGGGCTTCCAGTCCCTCCTCCCTTCGTCAGATCCCAGGTCTCCCTCCGGTTCAGCAGAAAGTGAGAGACATGAGGATGTTCCTTGCTTCCCCAGAGCACGCTGGCCTCCTTTTAATGGGAATTTAGACCAACAATCCTTAGTTCCTTCAGTAACCTACTGAGATGAGAAACCGCTACTAGGCAAGTGTCACTGTATTTTTTTTAAGGCTCAACAGGTACAAAACAGCTTGTTGTACTGATTCTGCAAGGATGTAAGCTCTTGCTAAGTATGGAGGTTGGTGCTTGCGGTAGAATACTGGTGTTTCAAGTTCCACGTGCATTTCACCAGCCTGAGGCTTGAATCTTTATCAACTTGTGGCCAACTGCAAGCAAGAGTGGCTCCATCCCTTGGGTTACAAATATTACTGTTTGACTGATATCAGAGTTTGAAAAGAAATTAAACTGAGAAGCATGTGTTGTGTACAGCCAGACAAAGAAAAAGTTCAGGAAGCCTCTCTCTGTGTCTTCAGATCAAGATGAACTTTGATAAACTTGGTTATTAAAAAAGCAAGCAACATTTTTCTTCCTAGTCTGACTTGCAAATTAAGCTAAACTCATATTATCAAATCTGATTGGAATTTATTTTCAGCTGAAGAGTTCACCACAGACTTAAAAGACTAAAGCCAAGATCATAATTGCATATTGTGGACTGGCCCTGCTGCAAAAGTTTTCTTGATTTCAGAGCAAAAATCTACTTAGTGAAAGGGGGTTTTGTACTAAATGAGCAGTTAGAAATGCAGAAGTTGTTGTTCTCATTCAAATGCAGAAAGGATTTTGATTCAGATCCCTCCTCCATCCCTTTGAAATGCTATTTACCTACATCAGAGTCTAATAAGGTTAATGGGTTAGATGTTCCCCTAGTGTAAATTGTATCAGTGGGAAGAATACTGCCTGAATAGAGTCCTCCAGCTCTATTCATTTGCTTTCAACGTGTCAAATTAATTTTGCCACATGGGTAATAAAAGCTGTGCTTCTGTGTATTTCTGTAAACATTGTACGATTTAGAAAGTGTTTATGATTTCTTTCAACAATGAAACTTAAACTGTGCACAGTCCAATATCAGTGAGTAATTTCAGAAGCGACTGAGGCATGTAATTGAGTTTGTCAGTGTAATTGTATTTTGGAATAGATAGTGGTATGGTTTTTTTAAGTCGTTAGTGAGTCTCGTATTTAGTGTGCTGATTAATTCTATTAGAGGAGTTAATTAGACTGAGAAGGTGGGGGTGAGAATGGATACAAATCACTTTAAAGCACTGCATTTAACTCAGAGTTGATTATTCTGTGCACAGAGAAATGCTGCCTCTCCTTGTTTTGGACTCACGTGTGTGATTAGAGCTCATCAGTGCAGCCCCCGCGTCTGCCGACAAGGACGGACGATGAGTATGGATGCAATTCTCTTTTCTTTCAAGTGTGAACTTCTAAATTGAGGCACTGCAGGGCACAGGGCTGACCCAACTTAAAAATAATAGGCTCCTGTGCATATTCCGTAATAATAAAAATAATAATTACAATATCTCTATTTCTGGCACAGCCTCCCCATATTGTTTCTTGTAAAGAATGAAAAGCAATAAGGAATAAACAGGCACCACTTAAGGGCATTCTCTGGCTTTGCGGACTTCAGAAGAGCTTGGGCTTGAGGCTTAGCATGGGAGATTCAGATTTTCCCCTGCAAAAAGAAAAGAGACTTGGATGCTGGAGGTCTGGCAGCTGCATCTGCCCTGGAGGTACTTTAGTCGGGGGCTGAATGCAGAGCTCTGTTGTGTCTCCAAGCAGGAGCCGGCACATCTTGCCCACGGGGAGCTGCATGGGCCCTGCCTGCACCAGAAAGGTGGGTGCTCTGCAGAGGAGTTGGCTTGTCTAGAAGAGAGAGCTGAACTTGTAGCTGCATTAAAAAAGAATCATAGATCTGATCCAGAGCCTGGTGGTAGACATCTACCATTTTTAGAGAGCCCTGGGATGGGAAAGGGAAGAGGATGGGCAGACATTAATTCTCCCCCTGTTGACTGGGTGCTGTGCACAATGAAGTACAGCCTTCGGAGCGGCCATGGAGGAGCTGATGTGGCTCTTAGTCTTCTGCATCTGACCTAGCATGGACCAAGCCAGCTCAAAGTGTGGCCAAGCTGAGCTCAAGCCCTTCAACACCTCTCCATGCCCACAGCATGTCCCAAAGCACTCCTGGGTGTGAGATGAAAGGGACTGAGGGAAGGGGAGGATGGAGAATTGAAACAGCCTCCTCTAAAGCCCGAAGATGTGAAATAAATATATACAGAATAGATTTTTAACCAGCAGTGTGCAATTTTTGAATCACTTGAAATGTTTCCAACTAGACAAACACAAGACATCGTCAGAAGAGCATAAAAACATGCCTTGAGGCATCATCTGAGCTGGAAGAAAGTTGGGTCCCTTTAAACCAAACATAAATATTGGGAGATGGTGTAACTTTCTGGAATACAGTTTGTCTGAATAGATGCAAAAAAGGATACTGTCAAACGAAGCAGCGGTCAGGACTACACAAAACCCAGGCCAACAGCCTGTACATTTTCAAGAAATTGTGGTGCCGTGTCAGGGAATTGCTCCCAGGCTGCCTGGTCATTACAGCGCTGTCAGTAAAAATGCCTCTTATCTTCAGACTCCTTCCACGTACGGATAAAGCAGTAGTGGTCAGTGCAGGGCATGTTTTAATAAGATTCAGAGTGGTAACGTCTGGCAAATTCACATGTCATACGCTTCTCCTTCCCCATATAAAAACAGCCTCTGTTCCCATGCTTTTTTTGTTTCCCTTAGATAACGGCTTTTCTGCAAGAGAACACGGATGATAGGTTATCGGCTGGGAATGGCAACGCGCCTCATGATGGCACGATATGAAGAAACGATCAGAAACTTTCCCCGTTGGGAAACTTCACGTCGGAAGCCAGCTCCGATAATCCTATTGAGAGGAGGAGAGCTGGCAAGTCTCTCTCGCTGCAAAACAGAAGGAAAAGGAAGAGGGCCCTGGAAAGTCACAGGAGGGTGAACAAGTATTTCTTGTCATCAGCCTCCTTCCGCTGTTCCTGGGAAGGACCTCTCGGCTGCCTCTCACCAAAGGGCTGTGCTCCACAATATCAAAGAAAACACGGAAGATGTCCTGCAGGCAGGACTGAGACAAGACTGAAGAACCTCAGGAAAGATTCAGAGGTGCACAAGAGGGAGAAGGCAGTGGGAGCCTCACACAGAAGAGCAGCAGCGTGGCTGTCCAGGGGCATCGTGGATCAAAAGGACAACTTTTTGCGGTAGCAAATCACATCCTGAATTAAATGCTCAGCTTGGACTCGGCTGCTGGATTCAGTCGTTGTCACAGAAATGGTCCAGGGCTCTGGGTGCCCAGAGATGTCTCTAGGGATAGTCTAAAATGCCCAAGAAGATTAAGCCTCTGCAGTTGACAAGATTTGTGAATCTGAAAATTTTTAGGCAATACTGAGATTCCCAAGATCCTGTTATAATGCAGTTTTGTGTCACTGTAATCCCAGCCTCGTTTGATTAATAACACTCTACCCCAGCACTTAGGTCCACAAATGTTTTAGCCACCTCTTGTGCTTGATTATAATCCAAAAATCAAGCTTTGTGTACAGATGGTCTTTTAACTTGTCCAGGTTGAGGTATAATCTGTGCTGGACTAGGACTTCAGGTGAGCATCCAACAGCAGCACAGGGCACTGAGTCCCTCAACATGTTTATGCAGAGCTTTCCAACCCCTTTCAGTGCAGCTTTTCCAGGTCTTGTGTTTTTAAACCTGCTGTCCACAACCCTGTCTGTCTCCGTTTCTCCTGACAGACCACTGAAATGCTGGTGCTGCTGGCTGAAAACCTCACACAACCGCAGCCCTGCAAAACACCCAGTCCCTGAGTAACACGGCTACTTTTGGCCCTTTGTCAGCAACAGCAGCGTGTTGGCAGTGAAGGCGACGAGCCACAGCACAGCAGCGAGAAGAAGAACTGGGTCTGCAGGGTGCTGATAGCTTGGCTGGGCAACACTGGCTGATGGGTCCTCAGCTCATGGAAAAGCTACACATGTCCCCTCAGAGACCTTGGCTTGCTGGAGACACGGTGAGTCTTCTAGAAAGATGTAGTGGAGCTACCAAGCTGTCAAAGCCACTCACCCATAGAAATAATGCTGTGTAGTCTGGGCTTTGTGAGCAGACCTGTATGGACAACCTGTCAAATGGAGCTGGGTGTGGACAAAGCCCCATTCCCAGCTCTTCTGGAGCTGCTGTTTCACTTCCCTCTAGGGCATCGCTGTGTGTTTGACTTGCAACTGGTGACTCAGTTACTAGAAAATGGAAAAGGAAGGCTGAGGTTAGGCAGCCTTCCTCCCTCACTGCTGACCTCCTCCTTGGGGACAGGGCAGCTCACATATCCTGTCTCTGTTTTGGATTTAGGGATGGGACTCTCCATGGAGCAGTCACCTCCATCCACTCCACTGCTGTCCATGGACATGGAGAAGGGGAAAATGAAGCAGGACTTCATGTGGTCTTACAAGATATAGGTGGCAGTGCAGAGGGGTGGCAAAATGGGATGTGCAGGAGTTTTGGGGCAGGCAACATGCCCCAGCAGCAGGTCCTTCTGAAACTCTTCAGCCCTCTCCTCCCTGTGAAGTGGCACACTATGTACTTTTGTTTCTTTGTCCTTCTCTGAGTAGCCAAAACAGACTGAGAGAGACTTTTCCTTGAATTAAATGATACTAAAAATGAATTGTTTCAAGCACACAACACCAAGCACACAGCACATTTTTTAAATCAAACTTTATTTTTACAGTTTACATTTAAAAAATAGCTGTAGTCTACATGCCAAAGTTTAGCTGTTCAAACAAACCCTTAAGCTCCTTTCTTCAGCGGCATCTCCCAATAGGTGGATCATTTCGGCCGTGGTGGCTGCTCTATATGTCATTGCAAGCACTTCCCATCAGCCGTGCTCCCAGGGAGCTGGTGAAGGAATTTAGCTGATAAAACCTCTGAGCTGAGTAAACAGCTGGCAATGAACTAATTTTCTAAAATACTGCTCCTTGTCTGTACAGAAACAATTGCAATTTATTTCTGCCAGAAGGCTGATGGAGGTGAGGGTCATCCTTGAGCCAAAGCCACCCACCTCTCCCAGAAGCCCAGAGCAAGGGCCATGGCATTGGGATGGAGGATTTATCCATCCCCATGGAACAGGGAGGGGTCAGTGGCCAGCTCTCCAAAATCATAAAATTCAAGGAAATCCGATTTTACTTGAGTCTTTCCTTACAAAGGTGTAGTAAAATAGTCTGAAGGGTCATGCTGGCCCTCCACCAGGATGGCCTTGGTCTCCTGCTGGTCCATACTGGTTGGAAGGGGAGGGCCAGTGGGTCCAGTACTAATGTTGCACCCACTCCTTCTCCTAGGAGGGGACAACCCACCCTCTGTTTCATTAATATTGGTCGCAGCTTTTGGAAGAGGTCAGTTAATCCTCTTTTTTTTTTTTTTTTTTAATCAGAGGAAGGTGTTAACTCATCAGGAGAACGACTGAAGCAATTCAGTAGCCAAAGGAACCTTTGTGTCCCAGTTCCAGCTGCTCTGTGGGAATGTTAGGGATGCTCCTCTGGGACCTTTTGGTAATGCACAACTGTCTGGGCAGCTTAGGGCCATCCCATTGCAAACTTTTTCTTAACTCTGCCTCCTGAGTCAACTAAGTCATTGCATCAGCCCACAAAATGAGCTGAGAACAGATGTGAGTGATTCCAGTGTCAGGGGTTTGGACTATAACCACAAGTGCAGGCATAATTAAGATTTTCCTCCATTTCTCGTATGTGCTAAATGGAAATATTAGATTAACTCAGCTGTGCTGTAAGACTAACTGCAGAGAGTCTCTGGAAGACATGTTCACATGGAAAAGGTTGTTAAATTGCCACTGGATCGTTATTTCGCTTACCTTTACCCAGTAGTTAAAATGCATGTTTTCTGTCTTTCCTAGTCCATTCGTCTTCAATTGTCCAGGCAGCCAATAAGGCAGAATAAATGAGGATCATCAGAAAGTTGTAGAGTTTAAGGTTTTCTATCATTATGCAAAATCTACATCTTCATTAATCACTTTTTTTCCTTAATGAATTTGGGGACTAGTGTTTCTGTTGCTAAGTACTCAAAGGAGTTATTAAATCTCTGGCTGTCTGGTTCCTCCATCTGTTTCCATAAAAATTTACTGCAATTAGTATTTCAGCAAAATTTCTAAAACCTGCCAAATTTCTTAAGAACAGGGACTGCTACTGTGAGTGTGAGGGGGAGCTTATGGTGTCTGAGTGGCAAAAAATTATCTAAACTCCACATTAAACCAGCCTTCCCTGTAGTTTCCAGGAAGGTTAAGGCAGCAAAAGGGAGACTGACAGAATGAGGAGAGACTGGAAAAACTGCTGCCCATCCAGGTCCAACTGTCTGCTGCTGGTTAGGTGTTAGAATAATATTAAATTAATTTTCATTTTTCTGAAGGAGGCAACTCCAGAAGCACAGCCAACAGCCAGGGAAGTGGGTAGAGGTCTGCAGCATGGCTACTGGGTGTGCAGAGGGGCAACGGGGTGGCTCCTGGGGGTAAGTACCGGTCCTGGGGGTAAGTACTAGGCACAGGACTCCACTTCCTTGTGCAAGAGTCACTTGGTGTCATGCACCCTCTTGGATTTCACTGTGGACAAGAGCACAAGTAGGGCAGGACAAGTCCTACCCCTGGCAGAAATAAACTGCAGAATACAAGCCCATGCTTCTGCAGGAGCCCACGCCTTGGTGTGTGCTCATCAGGTGTTTAAGGAGGCTGGTGACAACACCGTGCACTGACATGGTCTCAAGGAAGGCCCTTTGTTCCACACTACAAACGGCTGCAGAACTGTGAAATTAATAATATGGGATAAATAAGTTTTTGATGGCCAAAGGGTTACGTATTCTTCCTAATCTCTTAATTAACAGGCCTTCTCCACCACGCTGTGGTGCATCTTAGGTGCTGTATGTGGCCATATCATTGAAATTCCCCCTCCAGGTGGCTTTCCTGGCCCCGTTATATACCTGCTTAGTATCAAATTCAAGGGATCCCTGAGTCTTTATTTTCACGATATTTATGCCAGGATAAATTTCCATCTGCTTTTAAGAACAGTGGGATGGGCCCAGTTTCTCAGGAAGGAAGGGTTGCAGGGTGTTGTCTGAGCTGAAGCAAAAACGATGATCCAAGAAGGGCTGACTGACTGGAAGGGCTTGGCTCCGATGCGCCTGAATTGCCCAGGAGGAAGATAATAAACAGAATGAGGAGAGCAATTGCTTTAATAAATAAAGTGTAACATGTGTGCGACTGATACCGCCAGGGGCTGATATATGCCAAGAAGTCTGTTTTTAACATCTGCTCTTCAGCAGCCTTAATACATTATGACCAGATCAATATATCTTCTGCTGCTGGTGTCAGACATCCTATAGGAGGTAGAGGCTGGGGAGGGAAATACACGCGAACAAACATATAGAAATGCATACATAGACCCATACAGACATTTTTGTACACGTGCATTGTTGTAGCAGGGGAAGGATTAATAATGTGAAATAGGTTCAAATGGTGCTTAAGTAGCCCTGGAATACGGTGTTCAGTTTTGGTCTCTGCAATACAAAAATTGCAGACAGGCTGGAGAAGGTCCAGAGAAGGGCCACAAAGATGATCAAAAGACCAGGAAACCTGCCGTATGAGGAAAGGCTGAGAGAACTGGGTTTTGTCAGCTTTGAGAAAAGAAGGCTTAGGGGAGCCCTTATCACCATGTTCTGGTACTTAAAGGGTGGCTACAAAGAAGATGGAGAGTCCTATGGAAAAGACGAGTGGTAATGGGTACAAGTTACTCCTGGGGAGATTCCGATGGGACACAAGAGGAAAATGTTTCACAATGAGAACAATCAGCCGTTGGAATAATCTCCCCAGGGAAGTGGTGGATTCCCCATCACTGGACACTTTTAAGATTCAGCCGGACAGGGTGCTGGGCCATCTTGTCTAGACTGTGCTTTTGCCAGGAAAGGTTGGGCCAGATGATCCTTAAGGTCCCTTCCAACCTGGAATTCTATGATTCTATGACAAAGAAAACTCAGTGGTCAATTTTCATTCCTTATGATCTCTCTTTTTTTTTGCAAAGCATAAGCTAGAGGATTGCTATATTGTTGGCAGCTCATATCCCACTCAGCGCATCCATATATGCAATATGTTCTTTATACTATAATTAAAAGGCTTTTCATCTCTCGCCAAGGCTTTTATGTGCTGCAAAGGCTGAGGGAAGCAGGTGAGGTGCTGTAGGCATAATGGTCATTTTTAAAAGCAGTCTTACCAGCCTGCAGCCACGGGAAGGGAAAGGCAGAGAAAGAGAGGAGCAGGGAACGAAAAAGGAGATGAAAGGAGGGGCTGAGTGAAAACCCAGTGGCCATGAAGCTGTTCTGGCACTGTCAGAAGCACAGACACAACTGTCCATTCTCTCCTCTGTTACAGGGTGTTGTACCCGCAGTGCCTGGGAAAAGCACCACGTGGCTGCTCCTCAGCCTCCCCAGCTCACCCTCCAGCCTCTGAGCTTCAGCCATAGCTGGAAGCAGCCTTGGGAGAAGGTACAGGACCATGAATGAGCTGAAAACAGGGCTAAATGAAGGTATGGGGCTACAAACATCCATCGTTCAGGTGAAGCCAGACACTTCCTTCGCCTGTGCTGAGTTTCTCTGCTCAGCCCATCTTCTTCACTTGCCATGGAGATGCTGGGGAGGTCCACGGCATTTCCTCACAAGGAAGAAAGGACATGAGAAAACAGATCTCTTGCTTCGCTCAACTTACTCTGCGAGCTCAGGGGGGGTAAATTGAAGGACTTATCACAAAGATTAATGTTTGGCCTGTGGCGTTAAGCAGAACCTGTTCATTTCAGACAGGACAGTGGCTTGGAAGAATAGGAGGTTATGACCTCTCTAATGCAGCAGCAGTTCTTCTGACAGAAGGTGATAAATAAAAGAGTCGCTGCCACAGAGTGTATCTGAAAGCTTTGCACTGAACAATGTGAAAAATGCTTGCTATGACCCCAAGAACCTTTACATAAAGAGACCTCTTGGGCACATGGGGGGAATAAGGTCTCATTTTAAGTGCTGCCATCAGTGGGTTGTATGGGGATAGCAGTAACTCTAAAAGCATGCTTCATTTACTGCAGATGTCTGATTTTTCCCTCAATATTGCTCCAAAGTACCTAATTTGATGACAGACATGGACTTGGAAACTGAGGGACTTTCAGCTTTTGTGTTTATTTAGCCACTTACCACAACACCAGCTGGAAACGGTAGACTTCAGGTCATTTTTATTTCTGTTTAAATAGCACAGTTCTTTCAGAAAGCCAGGTACTCTGCTGGGTGTTACTATAATAACTGCTCACAGACCAGTCTTCACTATATTACAGCTGAAATATGTAACCGTGGCTCCTGCTTCTTCCAGGAATCAGAACCAAAGTTTTCAGGAATTAATTCCTAGGACAGCAAACTGGCTTGCCTTCGGCTTCACGCGTATCGTGGGCTTTGGAGGAAAAGTGGTCAGCCAGCCACATGGCTGGGGACAGTTGTGCCGGTAATTTCAAAGAAGACCACTTGTTTGATCACATCCTGATATGAAACCAAGAAGTGATACTTGACAAACACAACAAAACCTAAATTAAAATGAAGTACTCATAACCTGCCAGTTTATTGTGGAAATTCCAAGTGAGGACCACAAAACCAAGGAGCTGCCTTAAAAATCAAAGGAGGCTGAGAAATATAATACATTCAGTTTCTTTCTATTTTTGCCTGCAGAGCTTTGAGCTTTTCACTCAAATGAAAATGAAGACTAAATTAAATGAAGACTGCTTTAACATCGCCTGTCTCTGGGGACCAAGGCAGTCCAGAAAAGAATCACAGCGTTGCAGGAGAGCTGTAATAAATTTGCTGGAGTTGGCAACTCCACTTTGCTGTCAATCACTGTGCTGCTGAAGGCAGACGTTGCCGGCCAGGACATCACGGTGTTTCCCACCTGCAAACGTCCTTAGCAGTTTGATGAAGAACTGAGGTGCCTGAAGGCAGTTACTGATGCTGAGAACGTGAGGCATCATCACATCCTCTTCTGCAACATCCAAAGCCTTCCCAAGTGATGCATTCGCAGCCAAGGAAATCTTGAATTGAAGCCTGCCAATTTTCCAGCTCCGCATGTACTAGAGTGTTCTCCAACATTTGCCCCTTCTCCCTCCCCTGGAATCATATTTCCTGTAATTTCAAGTGTGGTTTCCTGCTGGGTGAGGATTATGTGAGGACCCTGTGCCAAAATCCTCTTTGCAACTTTTGAAACCACTGTGGATTTGAATGCCCTTTGTGGAGATGGGGTAGAGGCCTCAGAGACACAAATACAAAACACAGAGCCTGGAGAAGGTTCCGAGAAGACCTTACAATGGCCTTCCAGTACCTGAAGGGGGCCTACAGGAGAGATGGAGA
>JAOXJM010000003.1:9277128-9291964 GCA_026413425.1 Tringa solitaria
AGACACTGAAACAGGTTGCCCAGAGAAGCTGTGGATGCCCCATCCCTGGAGGTGTTAAGGCCAGGCTGGATGGGGCTTTGAGCAACCCAGGGCAGTGGGGTTGGAAGTAGATGATCTTTAGGTCCTTTCCAACACAAACCATTCTGATTCTGATGAAATGGGAGTGAAAAATGGGATTTTCCCCTCGGGGGAGAGCAAACATGCTTCCTGGAAATTGGCAGGAGAGATGACCCTGAGCAGAATTCATTGGTTTCCCTGTGCATCGCTCTGATCTGCTTTTCACAGGGATGACCCGTAGAAAATCTGCACAGGACAGTGTGAGCAGCATTGTCCATTGGGTGCCTGCCCTGCTGTCATGAGCTGAGAAATAAACCCCAAGTGACTTCAGAAACGTTCTCCCCTCTAAATGCCTTTTTTTTTTTTTTAATGGGCTTATGTTTTGCTTTCTAACCGGACTGTAGCAGCAGGTGGAGCGATCCCGAGTGGCCACGACAGCAGCCACCAGCACCTCAGGCCCGCACCTCGGGAACAGCGGGAAGTGCCTCTTGCCCCCCGCCCTTTTCTGGAGCAGCACGGCAGCTAGCGCACCGCAAATCACTATAAGTAAGAACTAATTAAGATTTATTGAAAATGGGCACCGTTAACACTCCACCGCGACCCTGAGGGCCCTCGGCAGAGGGAAAGATAGGGCCTTTGGCTGCGGCGGCGGCGCGGCCCGCCGTGCGCATGCGCGGCAGCCCTGGCACAGGCGCAGTGACGACGCGCTCCCGCCTGACCGCGGGTCAGGGGCAGCAACATGGCTGCGCCCATGTGCACGCCGGGGACACGGTTCTGACACGGTTCTAGTCCTGTCCGGTGGTGTGGGGAGTCGAGCTGCGCCGTGGCGTGTAGCCTCCCCGTATCGCCACCCCTGCATGGAGCCTCGGGAGTCCTGGGCGGCCTTGGCGGTGAGTGAGCGGGGCCGGGCCTGCCCGTTGCCAAGGCGACGCGGCGGCCTCGTCTTACCGGCCCCGCAGGCCCCAAGCCGGCGCCGCGCTGAGGGGCGGCGGGAGGACGCTTCGGTTCTTCTCGTCTTGGTTTCCACAGCCGCCCCCGGGAGGGGGTGTCGGTGCCGCGGAGAAGCGCCCTGAGTCTCCCCAGGCCCGGCCGTCGCGGCTGTGCCTGCACACTGCGAAGCCTGTGCTTTGCGCTGCATTTCTTGCCCTAAAAGCTACTTTTCAACGTGTACTCCCACGAGTGGGTAAAGCCCCCCCCTTCTCCATAGCTAGGAACCGTGTTGGAAATACCCGGGACTCCTCTCAGGTTCCTTTCCGTGTGGAAAATCATGGCCTCGCTGCCCCAGGGTAGAGTGAGGAGAGCTGTGGACCTGTGCCCATTGTAGAGTTCAGTTCCCTGCCCCAAATACTCCATAAGATCATGGTCCAATTTGTTTGAATCAAATCCTGGTTTGGTTTAATCGTTTTGATGGAGTTAAGCTTAACGGGTATATCCAGCTCCTGGCGAAGGTTTTTCAGCTGTTTGACTTCTAATAATGCTGCTGTTACTGAAAGGTGGGGGGAAAGGTGTGTTTTAGTTGTCTTATTATTGAAAAATCATTACTTTTTTCTGCAGATGGCGTAAGCGCGCAGGTATTGTGGCCCTCTGGCAGGTGCTCTATTAGCTGCTTCATGAATTTAAATGACATTTAATATACAGAACTTCGAAAACTAAAGAAGCAATTAGTAACTTTTGATTCACGTTTTAACAGATGGGTAGATTAAATCTGATTAAATCTGATCAATGTTATTTTCAGCAGATAAGGATTTTGATGAAAAAGAGTGAAGAAAAATCAATACATGCAAAATAGCCAAATAGATTAAAAGAGTAATTAACTTATTGATTAAAACTTTAGTAGTAGGTTCTGAACGCCTCTCTGAATCCTCTGTTGGCCCTGAAAAAAATTTGAGTAACACATGATTTATTTTCAGACAAATCTGTGCAGCTGTTTCTTGTGTGATGCTCAAGATGAGATAGACTTCAAACTATTTTCTCCTGTTCTGAAAAACAGTGCATCTGAATAATGTTTCATAATGGATTAATGCTAACTATTGATATTTGTTTCTTTTTCTTTTGTTTTGAAATGAGTTTTTCCTATTTGTTTCAGTCTCTTCCTCCTGTTTTTGACAAGTAATTAATTTCTACAGATCAGCCATGTCTTGGGGAAACTTTTTTTAAAAAAATAAAGTCATCTGGAAGCACAGACATTGGAAAAAGTTTGCACTTTAGTTGAAATTACTTTCAACTAAAACTTCCTGTTTTCCTTATGACTTTGAAAACATCTTTCTTTAATATGATTTTTTTTCCCTATAGGATTTTGTCAGCAAAAGAAAATAAAGCAGTTTTATTTTTGGCTTTGTTCAACAAAACAAATGGGGGGGCTAACACTTTAAACGAAGAAGGAAAATTTTTGCTAGGGAAATGTGAATGTGCTTTCAGGAGACGCTTACAGGGGAAGCAGAATTGCTTCTGTCTGTTCGTGATCTTATCACACAATTTCCCAGAGGTGTCGGTCATTCTGTGCTGTGTCATTTTGATAAGTGGCATTCACTGTCTTGCTTTTATGTGTAGTGGGTAGTTACTTCGCTTGTACTATTCAAAACACTGAGGTTGTTTTGAAAATACCTTAAAAGTGGTTTAAAAGGTGTAATATCTATTATTTTCTTCCTTTTGTTGAAGCTTCCTTGTTAAAGCTGTAGAAGCCATTGGGGTCTATGTAGCTGTCAGTTTATAATTTGACCTCAGAAAGGATATGGTCAGTAGTGCTTTGTTTTAGGCATGTGCCTCAGTTACTCACATAAGCACCACAGCTTCACCTCTATGAATAATAATGCACTTTACTCCGTGGTTTTCTCTTGAAGGCTGGTGGCATTGCTGGCGTCTGTGTTGACTTGATTCTTTTTCCACTGGATACTGTAAAAACAAGACTGCAGAGTCCCCAAGGATTTAGGAAGGCTGGTGGTTTTCGTGGCATCTATGCTGGTGTTCCTTCCACTGCTATAGGATCCTTTCCAAACGGTAAACTTTCTTTGGATTGTGCTTTGTCTTCTTTAAGTGGGAACTTGTGTAGTATAGGACACTCATGTCTGTGGCGTCCTCTCCTGTAGGTGACTGGATTCTGTAAGTCCATGTCCAACTGTGAAGAGTAGTTTCTAGAATTGTACTGTATTAAACAAACTCTTTGAGCAAGCCTGGAATGAAGGCTGCTGTATGTTTACTCTGAAAAGCAACCCTTACTCATTGGAAATGTTCCTCAATATGTCTTCTAAGCTTGTCCTTTACTTACAGGGGCACCCTAACACATTTCCAAGTGCCAAAGAGGGCTCGAGTCTTCCTCGCCCTTGACGCTTTTGTCATGACCCACTCTTTCACGGCGTTGGAAATGAATCAAAATTCAAAGTGCTTGAGCACTGGAGCTAGTTGCCTTTGGGATGCTATGCCTGTCTTTTTCTCCCTGAAAACAACTACATCACTTAAAACGAGAAGACATCAGGAATACTTTTGAAACTGAAACTTTAAAAAAGTAAATGCTTGTAGTCCCTGCAGGGAAAAGGCATCTAAAATTCCTAATGCCTTTATCCATTTTGGCTTTGTAGGGAGGGATAAGAAAGTAGCAAGCTATGCTGTCAGTAGCAAATGTTAGCAGAACTTTGCTGACAAATCCACTGACACCTTTAGATGTTTGATGTCCTTCATAAGATGATATAAAAAAAATTCAGTTCTTTATCTTGTCTGCTCTGTTATCTCCTTTTGAGGTGATAAGCATCTTTTGATTAGCAGAAGGCAATTCACATAGCCCTTCTTTACAATTAAAATCTGTTCCCCCGCAAGACATGTCAGTTTTTTTCAAGATTTACATCTTCAAAATCTGAACTGTGGCTTTATCTTCCCAACGTATGACTGAGAACTGAAATTATCTTTTGGAGAAGGAGTAACCCTTAAGGTGCAAGTGCCTTTGTAGTTGACTGTTGTGAATAAACACAGCCATGTTGCTATGCTCAGCTTAGGTTTGTATGTTTCTTGTTTACTGGATGGGACTATTGTAAGTCCTTCACAAGCTTGGAGTGTTTTTTTTATAGAGCTAAAATGCAAAATATTAAACTGTTGATAGCTAGGAAGAAGTTATTAATAACTGCCACTGAAACAGTTTTGCACATTGCAGAGTAGCAGAATTGTATCAAATACATTGATGATTTTGGGACGTTGGTTGTTGTTTTGTTTGTTTGTTGTTTTTTTTTCTTTACAGTTAATCAACTGTTTTGGGTTGGGTGTGGTGTGTTTTGTCTGGGTTTTTTTTTCCCCTCGCCTTAAAACAGACCATCCATACAATTCAACCAGTCAATCTCCTCTCTACCCTTCCTATCAATGAATATGGAAGATACTATTTTTTTCAAAACCACCTGTTCATTCATGACTAATTAACACATCTTTCCATATCCGAATACTGAAAATGGCCTTAAGTCCTGACAGCTTTGATATTAATGGGAGATTTGCCAGTGACAGCCAAGAGCATGAACTTCTGAAGGAATTGGCTTGCAGATTATGTTGATACTGTTTTGGGGCAAAAATATCCTGTTTTCAACTACAGATGTAGAATAATAGATGTCAAAATCCACCTCTGAATGTTTTTGTGCTAGTTCTGTGATGGAGGAAAAGTTAAGTGACTGCATGTATTCTTGAATTTCAGCTGCTGCATTTTTTATCACCTATGAGAATGTGAAATCCCTGTTGCATCATGGCTCTACATCTTATTTGACTCCAGCAGCACACATGGTGGCTGCCTCCCTTGGGGAAGTGGTAAGAAAGAAGTTGATATATTGTGTGTCTGTGGGAGGAGAGGAAACCATTCAATTGTGAAAACTCAGGTTTGGTGTCATATCTTGCTTTTTTGAGTCTTGACTGTCTTTGTACTTGTGAACGGTTGTTACAAAAATATTACTTATTTTTAATGAAGTGTTGGCACTTGTAAGGGTTGTTTCAAAGTGAAGGAATGAGTTAGTAACAATTCTTAGTGGGCCTATTGGCTGCCCTTGCTAAGTTAGTAGGTAGTGGAAGTGTGCATTGTTCCAAAACGTGAATGCTCCTTCATATTGTAGTCGTTTTACGTTAAGAAAGGCTTTTACAGCCTTTCAGCTTCATGTGGGGTGGCTGTGGCAAGCTTTTTTTATTTTAAAAATAACCCTAAGACAATGATGTTATATATAAAGTGGGTAGGTGCCATCATCTGAAACATATGCGCCTTGGCGTGTAAGAACTAGTATTAACTAATTAATATTTATCTCCCTCTCCTTCCCTGCTTACATTCACGTTCAGCCAATGCCATGTACCAAAACATTTTATTGTATTTATAAACAGACTCTCCTAGTGGATTTACAAAATGAGGGGACAGCATAGGGCAGCTGTGTAACTTCACTTACCAAAGGATGTGTAATGCTTTCCTGGTGAGACCTGTCTCAGTGGAAATTGTCATGGGAAATCTAATGAACCTTTTTCCCTTGAGATGGATATCTGTATATTTTAGTGACAGCTTTTTGGTCTGTTTGATAGCTATAGTCCTTAGTTTAATATGTTGGTCGGGTTATTATGGGATAAAGATATATGTGAATAATAAAAATAATTTCTGTATACAAGCTTTTTGAAAACTCTTCCCCCCACTTTTTGGGAAAGTTGCTGTGTTTCTTACCCATTAAATTCATTATTTTGTTTATAGCAGGTTCTGGTGCTGCAAGTAATGGCTTATTTTGCCTAGGTTTATACCATACTCAGAATAATTGGGACCTTAATAATTGGGAACCAAATTCTGTTGAACGCTTTAGATAATCATTAAGGAAGGTCACAACCAAAGAGTCTCTTGTTTTGATGCCTAGTTTGCCCTTGCCTTGTTAGCAGCGTGGACTTTGAACCTATTGAATTTAAGTAACAAAATACTTCTTGCCCTCATGGCTTTCCAGTTTGGTGTATGTATATATATGTATAGTGAGAGAGGTCTGTCTAGGCTGTTTCCCAGCTTCTATTGACCACTCCTGAGAAATCTTTTATTTTTTTTGAGAGAAGCAAAAGTTTTTAGTACTAAGAAAATGTCAAGGCTGTATTTGAAAGTGACTTAATTTTCCAGTTTAAAATTGTAAAATTAATTTTTTGCCAACGTGCAATACCAGGATGACTGGGCGACCTGTAAATCCACAGAGTTGAAAGTTTAGCTCTGGCAAGAGTTAGTACGTGACAGTCTGTATCAGGAACTTCCTGTGCAAATAGTCTATAACAAGTGTTGAAGGAGAACACTTCTTGATGTGATCAATGATGACATATTTGTCTATAGGTAAATACTGTAGACATTTTATCCACACACTTTATATTAGAAATTTGAATACTGTGGTTTTAAACACTCTTTATTTGCAAAGGAAAAGAGCAAGGTTGCTTTGGATTAGCTGAATCAAATATATTCTCGGTTTAGCAAAATCCTTCTTTCACCAGATATATGTTTTTAACTGCAGAGTTGGCACAGTGTCTTGGCAGTTTTTTGGGCTGAGTGTTCAGCTGTAGACATCCCATTGTTGTTCTGCCAGTCTTGTCCACCTCCTTTCTCCTGCTTTGGTCACAGTGGGTGTTTTTTGGAACTGCAGTGATGATACAGGGGAGCAACTTGCCGTGTCTCCACAAGTTTGGGGGAAGTAAATGGGCTGTACAAAACTAGCTTTTCTGGCTCTTTTGCGACTTAAACTTAGCCCATGATGTGGGGCAGAAAAGTGTATTGTGTCTGTGGTTCCATATTCTGCTTTTATTAACTGAGTTTTTTCATCTCTTGTGACACTGGCTTCTTTCTTTCCACTATGGATAGCTGTGTATCTATACTCAGCCGTGGTGGCTCAGCTTACTTGTAGGTTGATCCCAAGCTACCAGGGGTGCAGAGGGATCTGTGCTGTTTTAGCTTAGCATCAGGTGCCTCGCTACGACAGCATCACACCTAGCTACTTCCCACGGGAAGCAGTTCAGCTCTCCCTGCTCTCTGTGGTTTCAGCTTTGATTGCCAAGTATTTTTTCTTCTCTGTGGAGATGATACCGATTAGATTGAATGGGACTTAGCCAGGGAACTTAATTTAACATACCAAGCACATGAAGATAGGTAAACACAGCACCTCGTAACCACTCTGATAGTGGTTATAGGCAGGAGTAGATAGAAGGCGATAGATTTAGGGCTGGGTAGGATACATTTGTGTTGCTGCCCCAGGTGGATTCTTTTTCATCTTGATTAGAGCCTGTGCTCTCAGGTTATGACTTCTAACTTAAGGCAATATGCAGAACTTATTTTCATGGAAGTTCCATAAAGGCTGTTGGAAATCAACAAGAGGTTCTTCACTATGACAATGCATAGCCCTTAAATTCCTTGTTTGCCTGATATCTCATGAAATATGGACATAGTGGAGGGAAGGGATGCCATCCAGAGGGACCTTGACAGGCTTGAGAGGTGGGCCCGGGCAAACCTCATGAAGTTCAACCAGGCCAAGTGCAAGGTCCTGCACATGGGTCGGGGCAATCCCAAGCACAAATATAGACTGGGTGGAGAATGGATTGAGAGCAGCCCTGAGGAGAAGGACTTGGGGGTGATGAGAAGCTCAACTTGAGCTGGCAATGTGTGCTTGCAGCCCAGAAAGTCAACCACATCCTGGACCGCATCAAAAGAAGCGTGGCCAGCAGGTCGAAGAAGAAGTGCCAGTGCTCTGCAATAAAACCCACTGAAAAAAGGTCTTTTCTTTTGTGAGTGGGTTATTGATATTATGCTTTCTCTGCCTGTGAGGATTCTGTGAGAAAACTATAACTGGGTAATTTAATTAGCAGCAGCCAAAGAACAGTTGGCTACAGATGATTGCTTGCATGATTATAGAACCTGTTGCCTGTGTTTTCCAAGGTGGTCTGTAGTCTCGTAACTCTTACAATTCAGGCACTTTAATGCTTTCATTTTCAGACTGACAGATGGAGATGCAGCATAGTTAAATGAGTTGCACAGGGCTGTCTCGTGCTTGGCTCTTGCTGCTCTCAAGCCAGCGAAATATAGAGTGATAGCCATTGGAATGGCAATCTGACTTTATGGTGTGGAAACTGCAATGTAACAGCCATTTTTCAGTTAATAAGATTCTGCTTTTTGCTGGCTTTTCTTCCCCTCTTCGTGTGATGGGAGAACTAAGCTGTAAAATAATTGGGATAGGGATTTAGAGATTTGCTACAACAAACCTGTAATAAAAATAGCACAAAGCAAGATCTCACATTAGTTTTATAGAAAGTCTTAGCCGATCAATAGAAATATATAAACTATTCCAAATTCCATCAGGGTGAAAGTTCTAATTATAGTTTTATTGATTAGTCATTAAGTTTTAATCAGGGCATAACCACTGGGACTATTATTTTGTCAGTAGTATATTTTAATACGTATTTTTACTCCTTTGTACACTTCAATAATTACTGTGATATAAATTGCTTTTAAATGTGAAATAATAAGCAAAAGACTCTGTCGTGTTAGGGTTCCCAAGGCATCTCTTTGCATTTCCAAACTGTCTTTTTACAAAATGGAGAAATTAAGATTTACAGCAAGAAACTGACGTTGGATTTCTAGGTTTGCTGTTCCTTTACTGGTGAGCATAAATGAGTCAGCTACCTTCTTGTGCATCAATAAAATGTATTTGCTAAGCTTAAAGGTATGTTAATGCTGACTAGTCTGTGTTTTGAATCTGATCCTGTAAAAATAATAAAATAGGCAAAAAGGAAAAAAAATTGCAAAGGTTGCATCAAGAAATGTTGAAATATATGGGAGAAATTGGTCAAATGGGACTCTTGCTTTTTATAACAGCCACTCTTCTGTGTTGTTCACAGTGTGTGTAAACTCATGGGAAGCACAGTCCACTGCAACTGGTTTGGTTTAATTTCCCAGTTCTAGGCTAGGAGACACAAAACCAAGCAGTAAAAAGGCAGTGGCTGTAGCAGGTTTGGGTTTGGTTGTTTTTTTTTCTTCCCCTTTTAGGCAGCAGGAATATAGAAGGCTAATCTCATCTCCCAGAGTGAGATAAAGAAAAGTACATAGAAAATCTGACCCTGTTAAACATAATTATTTTTTCCTATAACTGAATCTTGCTGTACAGGGACTCTGAATATCCCATAATACATGAAAAATTACTTACAAAGACACAGCCAAAACTCTAGAGGGCAGATATATGGTATCTCATCAAGGAAGATGAACGTTTAAGAATACATGAGTTACCAAGGGGGAAAAACCCTTATTATACCACTTGTGTAACTGAAATTTGGAGATAGGAAACACGCTTACTTCTTCCAGGGCTTTGGAATTTTTCATCTTGACTCTACATTGCCCTGTATGTTTAGTCTGCCTGTATCTTTACAGCGAGCTGCCAAAAGTGCTTGGAAAACATGATATCATAGGGAGTGGAAAGGAAAACCAGATGTTCTAAAATTTTACTTTTAATATTCTAAGGCGTTGTAAGTAACTCTGAGAAGGAGCAGTATTTTTAACCTCTTAGTGCCCACTTTAAAGGTGTGTTGTGGGCATCCAGAGTTAATTGTACAGCTCCAGATTGATTTGTGTAGAATATTTTTGTCAGTTTAATATGACAGTGTATACTATTAATTACAAGAAACTCTGATAAAGAGAAGTCCACCTCTGGGCCTCCCCCACCAGCCTTCTGCAAACATGGTTTTATGAGACGAGTTTAAGATTGTCCCAGTTTGACCGATGAGCTTTCCTCCATGAGTGCCAAAGTGGTTGGATTCAGCACAGTTAATTTTACATCCTGCTGGCTTTTCCGTGGAGGTGAGAATAAAGTTGTTTGGATCGCATTCTTCTAGAGAAGTTAGCTGACAGCAGCCTTCTCCATCTAACATCTAGATATTGTTCTGGTTACAATCTGAGCTTTGCAAGATATTTTGTGTAAGTTTTGAGCTGTTGCTTACAAATATCAGGTTCACTCTTATAATATTTCTGACCTTTTATTTTTGATTGTCTATTTTTGGTGAAGTGGTCTTCCCCCCCCCCATAGGAAAGCTAAAACATGGAAATGCAGTTGGATGTTCATTTCACTGCCTCATCTTGACTTAAATAAGTAGGTGGGTGGTGTGACATTGTCACCTCATATGGCTCCACAGGGCAAGGTGAGGACAAGCATTTCAAGGTGAAATTCCAAGCTCGCTTGTGTATTCCAGCGTGTTGCCACTTAAGATAGTTTTGTGATAAGAGCAAAGTGTGTGGTTCATCTGTGATTAGCATCTGACCCTCAGTATTAATAACTTGGGAATTTTTTTATCTGCTGTTGGGATGTGTGAAATAGAAAAGCTTCTTAATGCAGGAATTATCTTTCTGGGGAATTCAGATAGCTTTCTCTCCTCGTCCTAACTTGTTTCTTAGAAGAAGCAAGCCCAAATGCAAGTAAGTTCACAGTTTACAAATCACGATTCTGTAGAATGACATTTTGAGTGTGCTCGTAATTCAAATAAAGAAGGAAAGTGCATGTTTTATATTAGTTTAGACTTGGTTTTTTTCTGGGGTTAAAAAAAAAAGGCATTTTAGACATGAATGTACATGTCTTTGTCCAGGAATCGGCCCCTTCTTCCCTCTGCCCTGGTGGTAGCTTTTTTGAAACAGTTAACTAGTTTCAGTTTAATAGAAGAAATGGAATCTCCAAAACTATAATGGTATGAATTCCATGAGAGTAACTGGGTAGGACAGAGAAGAAAGTTGCTATTAATGCGCGTTCTGAGAAGAAGGCAAAAGCGTGAGTCAGACATATCCACAGAGTAATGTCATGAAAGAATCTCCAGCAGGATAATTGGACAAAGCTTTTCGGCCTTGTAAGCCCCAGAAAATCAGTTTACAGGAGTCCAATCTAACAGAGATGAAACAGCCACTCATATCAGGCATGGAGTTAAGATTTTAGCTATTTGAAACTCCAAAGCGTGCATGTTGGAAGACGTGGCTTGAAAGTTCAGCAGGCAGGTTGAATGCTCTAGGGAAAAGTCTTTCTAAATCAACAATTGTCTGCTGCAACAAAGAGGTGATTTAGCACTTACTGTGTTTAGATTTTGGGCTAATGGATTTGAATTCTTAACTATCCCTTTTCTAAGAACTGAGTGAAGAAATAGACAAAATTGTTTCAAAGCAAAAAGCTGCGTTTTCTGCTCAGCATCCCGTCTCCTGTCAACTGGCATGGTATGGGCTGGCAGATCATAGTATTCAAAGCAGTATCCAAAGTCTGACAGCAGTCAAAGTCTGACGGGACCTGTCCCATGGTACTTAAGCTTTTTTTGCTATTTCCATTGATCAGTGCCTGTTGTTTTGGGTGTGACTGTCTCTTGTGCTGTGCGTATCTGGGTGCATAAAGGCATTGAGAAGGGGAACATGCCGACCCTGGCAAGATGAGCAGTGGTGGGGAGTGCAGCGTCGTAGGTGATCTTTTGAATTAATTGTGGTGGATTTTAAAACATTCATAAATTAATCTGGGTGAGGTCACGTCTGCAGTACAGGTGCTGCAGGACTTTTGCCAAATCCTTCTGCAGAAGCGTAGCTGAGCAGCGGTTGCGAAGGTGAGACTGCTGCCATTAAGAGCTAGCGGAGAAGGAGAGTAGTGAGAGTGGATAGAAACTCAAATTAGAGCTGCAGCTGGAAATTGCTTGTAAATAAAGATGAATGGAGGCATGAATGCACAAATGCTGCCAGCAAATTCATCATACAATTAAAGGCTGAAACAGCAAATTAAGAACTGTCAAGCACCTAACCAGCCACCCACGCTGATCTTCTCTCGTGTGCTCCATGTTAACTGTGTGTATTACTGCTTTGTCATCAGCTGACCTTCTGAGATTGTTTTGTGTTACCTGTTCAGTTCAGGGTTTATAGGACATACTACTTTGCAGTATAGAGTGGAAGCTTGATGGTCGTCACCATTTCTTTCAATCCTAGGGCTGATATTCAGCTGATTTAGAAATATTTGTAGCTCAAAGTGTCTATAGAGGAAAGCTAATTTGGGTTAAAGAGTACAAGTGATAAATAATTTTAAAGTGTTTCCTGATGTGTTTCCTGGCTTGCAATGTATTCTACTACAGTCAGCTTTGGAAATGTCTGAGATAGTTTAAGGTAAACTTAGTCCAAAATAAGGTTCTGTACAGGGTTTGTCAGGAATAGCTGTTTTTGAATAGCTCCATATGTGGACAAGCCCGTAATTCTTTAAGTGAAAAGGCTGTAAGAAAGAGTAAGAGATCAATTAAAGGAAAATACTTGATAAAATAGAATGTAGTTGAAATTTCCGTATTCTGGGCCAATGTAACCCCAAGAGACTGAACAAATTGTAAAACACTAGTCATCTTTCGACAAGAGATTTAATGTGTTTTCAGAAAATATTGCCTATGTTCTCTTGCCTGAAATCTCATTAACATTTGTCCTCCTGTAACACAGCCTGACCCCACTTGGCTCCTTGGAAACAATTCTGTGCTGGAAGGGATGCACTGTGCTACTTTTGCTGAAAGAACGGTTTGGCTGCTGGATGTGATTAGTTTCTTAAGCCTTTTAAAATAAGTTTAACAGACTCTCAGTGGTTGAAGAGTTGCTGGGATAGACTGGATCATACAGACAATTCTGTAGGTTGAATTAGAGGTCTACTCTTCTTGAGCTTTAAGGCTTTCTGTGTTTAAATGTGGTAGTAATTCATGATTTGAGCATCAACCAGGATATTTTTTTAAAATCTATTCAGTTGTCTGATTTTTACCATTCAAGTTTAAACTAACTGCTTGTGACTGTACTGAGGAACTTCGAAATCTCTGGGATGATTAATCTGTGCTGCAGCATGAAAGAGGTGCATGACAGCAGGCTGCTTTTGGTAAGTTTTAGATTTAGTTTTAAAAAGGCAACAAAGCTCTGCACTGATTAAACCTTGAAAGCCCAATGTAGTTATGCAAAGCACACAAACTTTCAAAATATCTGCAGTGAGAACTACTTCTGTAAAGAAGTGGTTAGTGTGAGCTTTGTCAGCTTTGTCAGAAGGAAAACCAAGAGATGGACAGAAGCTCATGTTGAGAGGGCTTCTGAAGTGAAGGACAAGGAGCCAGCTGGGGTGAAAAGGCCATTGATGGCCATTATGAAGGGAGAAGTGTATGGTGGTGCAGATGATTCTCTGGAGCAGGAGAAAGGGAGCTCTGGAAAGCAATAACAAGGAGCTGACTTAGATTTGACAATGACAGGATGAAATAACACTCTGCAAAACAGCTCTGCAGGTTTCCAGGTGGAGTCATCTAAGGTGGAAACTTAGAGGAAGTTAGTGCAGAAGCTCCAGTTTTCCAAATACTTGCGACATTTGGTCCCTGTGGATGGTCTCATCTTCAAAATAGTATGTTTTTTAGCTCTGGCAAGTGCTGAGATCTGAGGGACCTTGCTGGGTGAGATTGCTCTTTGAAGAAATGTTTCCTGCCAGCATACAGGGGAGCTGCAGTTAAATTAATGAAGGCCCTATTGTGTCAGTCAGAGGGAAAGATGGGACAAAGAGCTTGGCATTGTCTAAACTTTCCCATCCAGAGCCCATTAGTCAAAACTTGTTCTCTCCATGGGGTTTAAATTAGGAGTGGAGTCACCTGTTCATGACCTCAGCAGCTTTGCACAGGATTGAATTAAACTATGCTGGAAAGACCCATCCATGCTATGCTTGTGTGTGGGAGGGGAAAATAAGATTAGCATATTCTGAGGTTTTATTTTGAAGATGAACACTTTTTCACTGGGGCTGGCACTTAAAGCAGAAGCGGATAGTGTACAGTGCATATAATGGGCAGATCCTGTCATCTCTGGAGACAATTTCCTTGTTAAAATAGGTGTTAATTCAGTTCTCTACTTAAGTTGTGCTTTAGCAGGTAGCACAGCCTGCTGGCAAGCACGTCTGGAAGAACTTGTTCACAACTTGAGTTGTGATCCACAGCACTTTGCAGAGCACAGAGACTTACATTTTTGTTCTGTCTTGGTCAAAAGGGCAGCAATTATTTAGATGAAGGTTTATTGGTGTTTGAGCTGGTAATGGGTCTGAGATTGCAGCAGTTCAGGCTTCTCTGTTGAAAGAAAATATGAAACCAAATGACAAATGTGTATTTCATGTTTCTCTGCTTTTCTGTTAATTTTCCTGGTGGTGGAAAGGGTTGGGTAGTTCATCTTCTGTCTACAGATATATCCCATGCTTCTTCTCCCCCACCATCCAACATTCCCAATCCAAAAGTTGTGACCAGAGTTTAGAAATATTTGGAGGATGAAACACTTTGCTAATCTCATAATGTTGCATCAAAAAGTTCATTTTTTCTCTTCGACTGGAGAGGGGAATCCTAATGATATCTGAAGAATCAAATGTAAACTAACAGAATTTGAGAGGCGTGGGAAGCTGCAGTGCTGAATTCAAGGTTTGTTGACTTGAAGCAAGAGGGAAATTTCACCTTCTTTTTTGGAATCCAAAGGAAATCAGTGCAATTTAAGACCTCTGAATTTTAGACTCATTCTGTTATCTGAGGAATGGAAAAAGACATTTTTCATGTTTCTGGTTAAAAATAGTAACTTCCTACTTACAAGTGAGCACCTCACATAGAAATCGAGATGCTCAGATTATGTCATATGTATTAACCTATTTCGGGAACCAGTATTGATTTAATATATATTAAAAAACAAAACAACAACTAAAAAACCCAAACAACCTCCCTCCAAAACAAAAAACAAACAAAACAAAACAAACAAAAAAACCCCCAACAAACCTGAGCTGTAAATTGGCCTTGGTCTGCAGGA
>JAOXJM010000003.1:9299712-9327370 GCA_026413425.1 Tringa solitaria
GCAAGCCAAGGGCAAACGTTTACTTTTTTCCTTTTTTTTTTTTTTTTTTTTAAATTGATTCCTTTGCGTCACTTTGTTTTCTAACAAGAGATAATAGTACAATTGAGATCAATTGCTCTAACCATAAGCTCTAAATCCTAGTGTATTTCATTCTAGATAAGTTACTAGTCTGTAATTTAAATAGAATACTGATAATGTGTGCTAAGAAAACCTGTGGTACGTGCAAAATGTCATCTACCATCCTGTTCTCAGTTCTGTTGCTGCTAAACTATAAAAGAATGGAAACGTATATGTTAACATGATGAAAACCATAAAATAAAGTACTAGAAGGTTCCTTGAGTCTTGTGATTGCATCATGTGAAGTATTTATGCCAACAATGGTGAACTGGTGGCATCCGGCCAAGTTTGGCACAGACAGATTTAGGCTTTCTTTAAATATATATGTCAGCAGATGCCAGGAGATTATCTGTCATCTGTATATAGGGAGGATTGTGCTCTATCTTTTTTTTTTTTTCTTTTTCTAATGTGTGAAAGAAATGCATTTAGTCATCCACTCTGTAGATGTGATATGGCATTACTTAACTCTAAATCAGAAGTATTTCACTGTTGGAAAAAAGCAGAGCTAAAAATATTTGGCCTGCCTGGCAGAAAATAGTTCCTATACTGAAATCTCTTCATAAATGTATGGTGAATTACAGGATTAGTGTCGTGGAAGTGTTTGATATGCTGTGTGAACTGAAGGCAGATTATAAAAGAAGCAGAAAAACATACTGGTGAACTCCCAGCATAAAACTGTTTCAGATATGGATCCTGGGAGGTCATCTTTTGACAAAGCAGAAGTTGCACCACAAGTACTTCAAATAAAGAAACAAGACTCAATTCCTACGAAAACATATCAGCTCTTGTCCATAAAGGGTTCTTTACTTCTTGTGTTCAATGTGGTATGTGTGGGTTTGTCCTCTCTGTATGTAACTCAACTGAGCAAGCTAGCTTTGGATCTTTGTTTATTTTGTTTTTTTAAACAAAGATCAGACCTGTTGGCTGTGTTGACGTTGATAATAAAGCCAGTTGCAGAGGCTTTTTAAGCCTCTGCATTCAATAGCTCTGCTTTTAAAGTCTTTCTTCATGCTGAAAACTGTTTTTAGGACAGTTATGTTAGCCAGATCTTGTTACAATTATGGAATAAAGATGGATATTACCTAAAATAAGAAATACCAAATTTAGTGTTCCTTAAAGTGCTGACAAATGATAATGCACTGCAGTCTATTTTAGCAGTTTTGAGTATTAAAAAAAATTAGTTATTTGTGCAGAGATGACACCTGCTTTTCTGAACCATAGCTTTGTCCTGTACTTATTTTCTGGCTCACTAAACGCATGTTATTCACTCAGATGTCATTTGGAGACGGGCAAAAAAGGCCAACGAATCATTTTGATTTCTCTGAGGAGTTCTGAATAAATGAATAAATTTAGATCCTATTGAATACAGATTTTGCATACTAACAGGTAGATAAAACACATGGTTACTACTGGCTGCTATTCTCCTTAAAATTTGTTTTGACATATGTCAGGGCGGTAATTAATTTGCAGACCATATTCATGGCATAGTATGTGACCCTGCTGAGATAACTTTGTTTACTCAAAATGGCAGCACTTTGTTGGAAATTTAATGGGGGTCCTCTCCATTATGTATATTCATAAAAGATCCTTCAGAACTGATTTCAGTTGAAGTATTGCTTTTTGGGAGAATCTGTCCAATAGAATGAGAAATAAATGATTACCAAATGAAAGGTGCTTTCTCTTCAAAATGAAACAAATCATAGGTGATGTTTAAAAAAAAAAAAAAGAAGAAAAATCTTTGAATTTAACACTGTTAAGACCGTTGCATTTTTCTGACACTAAATATTGTAAAGCGATGTCCACTCGAATAAGAGCAGAATAATGAACTTTTGGCTGGAACTGTTGTAAGCCTGATGCTTAATCTTGGTATTTTCCCTTCTCTTAAAGTATGCTTTAGGGAAAGTCTTTATTTTCAGATAAAAATCTATATTAATTCTTTATTGGACACATCCAGGTAGCTGCAGAGCATATATAGACTGATATTTAATTCCGGCTGACTTTTATACTTACAGAGTTTGTTTACGTGCTTTGGTTCATTACTTATACAAAATCCTTTTTTTAGTTACAGTGGAGTGGGATTTTTGGGTAGATGGGCTTCAATGGATGATTTTTCATTTTAAACAATACAAGTAGAAAAGGCTGGGAATACTGATGCTTTTCAGATGATGATATTCTTGCACTGGCAAAATTCTTGAGCCAGAATTTGAGAGGTTAATTTTAGTTGTTGCCTCGGGATAAAATTGTGTGTGTTACATAAAGCAGATTTCAGTGCCTGGACAGAGATCTGCTTGCCAATTGCTTGGACTTAAGTGAAAATTAGTCTGATTTTTTTTTTTTTTTTTTTTTTAGTATGTTTAAACCTGAACTTTTTACTATAGTATAGTAGATCTTATCAAGACAGCCTTATTCTGCTCTGTGTAATTTGCATGAGCTGCTGTGCTGCTTCTGTTCTGGTGCAAGGTAGTTGTTTCATCCTTTATTTTTGATACTCGTTCTTTCACTTATCCCCTTTATCTTATCTAATATCCGTCTTATTTCTGTACAGATGGATATTAGAAGAGAAAGAAGATGGCTAAATATGTAATGCTTTGGGAAATAACTTTGAGTGAACCTCAATGCTTGGACATTTTGGCTTTGACTCTTTCACCTACCTCCTTTTTGGTGCCTCTTCTCTCACATCTCCATTACATTTTGGTCTTAAATCTTCCTTAGATGTAGTTACACTGAACTAATCCTAAAATCGAAAGGGAAGCGAGGTATAGTGCATCATTCTTGTCAATAGTAGCCTGAAAGAGACATCTGTGCTCCAAGAGTAAAGCTTTTCTGATAAAGCACAATGTGGGAGTACGGTTTTTGGTTGCTGAATGAAACTTCGAGTAAGTGGCAGAAATCGGAGGCTGTGAAATGGTGCAGAATTCCCATGATGTCATTTCCAAAGCAAATCCAAGTGAGAATTGTCCTTCCTTATGGCTGTGGTGTACCAGTGTGTGTCAAGGTGGAAACTGGATCATGCTACTAAGAAGTCAATGAACAGGTAAATTTATTCATGTTTTCCACAACAGAGACAAGTTCATTTGTAAAATCTCTGGCCATCTTATAACAAGGCAGGAGCAGACTATAAATCCACTGTAAATCCCCTAGAATTTCTTAATGGGAATATAGTTCTGCTGCTGAGATCTTATATAAGCAAATGGAGCCAGATTTTTAATTCCTGCATAATTCATTTTATTAACTATGACCAAGTAGAACATCTGTTAAAATTCCATAATGTGCAGTTCATGGGAAAAAGAGAGAAGCCCCTGAGTTCCTGTTGGAGCTTTTCCATTTCCATTAATGTTACAGGACTCTAGCAGATGTCTTAAAGGACGTTGTTATGAATGAGGGGACAACACAAAAGAAAAGGAAGTGCCTTGTCCAGTTTCCCTGTGTAAAATAACTCGCTGTACAGTGAGTTACTTCACTCTCTGCGTGTCTCTCTGCAAGTTGCAGCTTCCCACAAGCAGTGCCACGGTTTACTGTAGTGTCCCTTCTGTCCTGAGTTACCGTAGTTTGGAAGAACTGAGTGAGTCCTGAGTGGGTGTTCTGTGTGGTTTTAATCTAATTAGTCACTTTAAAAAATATTGCAGATGGACTGGGCCCTAGCCCAGAAGTAGATTGAAAAGGAGCTAAAATTAATATTAAACTCTTCCTTAAAGACAAAGGGGATGGAGGATGACTGGCTCTTTATAATTCACACATAACTTGAAAGGAGACCAAGAATCACATTCAAATGTCTCTTTTTGCTGTGCAGATAGCCCTGAGTAAGCTTGTCCTCTCTGCTGCCTCATAGACTTTTCTGAGACAATTCAGGCTCTCTGCTTGTGGTGGCCTCCGTTCAGGAAGATGTGGCAGCAATGCTTTACTTGCCAGGGTTGTTTCAGAGCTCTGAATTAGATAGAAAAATACTGGAACCCTCTCTTGCACAGCGTGGTGTTGAGCTTGCTTTCAGCGAGATAGCCCAGTCATCACTCTTGGGAGTCCTAGTTTAAGTACAGTTGTAGGCTGGTTTGGTTGGGAGTCTTGGGGTTGGTTTTTTTTGTTCTTTTTTTCCTTCAGTGTATGCAAGTTGGAGCCCTAAGTGGATAAAGGCAGCTACTGCTGTCTTGGGAGGGAAAGAGCACCCCACGCTGTATTAATTTTGGAGAGGAGAAGGACAGCTAGTGCAAAGTATGCTGTTGCATTAATGAGTGGCAGCAGTGTGACAAATAAGCAACAAATTCAGGTTCTTCTCAATCTCAGAAGGCAAAGAAGAATGTCTCCTGAGCAGGAGGTACTGTTTGTTGTACGTGTGCTGCAGAACTAGTGTCCTGTTATAATGTGTGTATCAAAAGGGATATGGAGGATACGCAGTGCAGCCTGTGCAGCCAAAGAAGGAGCTAGCAGAAAAAAGACCAACAAAAAAACTCCTCCTTACTACCTGGGAGAGGGAATCTAAAGCAGGTGGCAGCAAAATGGGCCTTGAAGGCACACCTGCTGCATTTTCCTAAATTTAAAGGGTCAGTGGACAAAGGATGGTGGGAAGGGTCTGTATAAAAATGTGAAGCCCAGCTGAGATATGTTTGACCCTGTTGACTGAGGGAGGGAGGGGATCTCTGAGGGCTGAGCTTGATAGGGAACAGTCTGCAAACAGAGAGCCAGTTTGTTTATCCACTAGAGGTAGTTTTGCATGCTTTTCTTTTGTTAGGACATCTTTATATAAATATCCTGTTCCCCTAGCTGTTAGAAGTTTTTTTAAGTTTATCTCTGTTGCTGTAGGACAGAAAGAATGTTATTAATACATTCTTTTACTTGCACAATTAAAACTTTGATCTTCTATCATTCTTTGTGTATTACAGGGCACATGTCGATAGAAATAGGCAAACAGGACACTATCTTAATACAATATTTGGAAAAATAAACATCCTCCTTAATGAAATATGTGCAGTATCTGTCTTTTGTTACCTTCTGGAAAACTGAGCTGGATTTGTTTTATTTTGTGATTCTAGATAGGTTTAACCAGGAACTTGCCAGGCAGGATCTGTAACACTGTTTGGTTTTTTTTTAGTTTTACTGAGCAACCAGCATTTCTTTGGCTTGGGTGGTTCTATATAGAACGACAACAGTCTCATGAAAGGGATGGGGACTGTGAAATGGATTAAGTAGCTAGTCCCTGCCATGTGGAAAATTGTGCAGAAGTTATGTGACATGATTAATGGGAGGAAAGTTGAAAAAGTAAGTCTCTGCTTTTCCCCTTCCCCCTTAGCAGTACTCTCTTGGAAAGCCTGGAGTTGTATCAACTCTTGTACACTTGTACCTTTCTAGATATCTATGTTCAAGGGGTTTTCATTTTGAAAGGTGTGCAAGGGTTAAAGGTAATTCTTGTGGGGTAAGAGCAGGAGACAAGTCCATGCTCCAGGATGAGGGCTCAGGCGCATCTTGGCTCCTCACCTGGAACACGGATAAATGGACAGATGGAATAACTGTCCTTCGCTGTTGTAGGTTATGCCCATTCCCTTCTCCCTGCAAACGCTGGAATAGTACTTGGGAATGAAAATGGAGATTTCAAAAAGCACCTATAAATTACTTCTACAGACCACAAAATAACCCTGCTTTTTCTAATTTACCAGTTGTGGGAAATAGGTTTTGTGACATGCCTGAATGTTAAATAAACTGGCCAGGGTGGACAGGGACCTAAAGCAAATTCCTTGTTGAGGTTTGGGAGGGGGTGTCAGATTTTTTTTGTTGGGGTTTTTTGGTTGTTTTTTTGTTTTATTTTTAAGTGTGTGCAATGATCTCAAATTTTCCAGTTGGACACTCTCCCTTTCTCAGGCTTGGTGCAGCATCCGTATATACTGGTTAGAAGTAGAATGCAGCCATCCTTGTGCCATCGATTTGCAGTTTACCAATGGAGCACACAGTTATTGCATCTGACATCAGTGGATGTCTTCAGATGAAAATAATTTCATATGTGCAAAGTGTTTTCTGTATTTTGAAAACTAGAGCCTTGCATCTAGGGTCTTTGAACAGAAAAACCACTTTGAAAACTGTGTGCACTAAAAACGGCTTATGGGATTTGATAATGCAGATTCTTTCCAAGTGAATGTGTGTGCAAGCAGAGTCTTGCAGGAAGCGTATTCTACTGCGTGCTTGAAATAGAGATACTATTTCCATACATTCTCTAAGCAGCTTACTAAAGCATTTTTGCAAGTGTTGTATTCTGCAGCATTCATGGTGTAGGAATGTGTTTTGTGGGTCAGTAGCAACACTGGGCAAGAACAAAGTTGAAAAGAAGAAAATGCCTACTTTTTTTTATGGTTTTCTTCAGGCTGTGATGTGTTTCTGTTTCTTTGTTGTGTTCTTCTTTTTGTTGGTTGTTTTTAATTTTATATAACTTAAGAACTGTATTCTTTGCATTGATTGCTGTTGATTTTTACATGTTTCACAATGGTTTGAAGAGTACACTCCACATGCTATCTCCAGTGGAGAATGTGAAGTTCCCCACTCTGTTTCCCCACCTAAATAAAATTATCTGTGGCAAAGGATTAGGAAGTGGTTGCAAATCCTTCATGAAGGAGAACACACAAAAAGATCCCTTTCCCCGATGAGAAGGTGGGACTGTAACAAGAGAGCGGACAGGCACCAAGAGATAGAGTTCTCATTGTAAAAGACGAGAAAAGGGTTAGAATAGTAGAAGTACTAAGTAGCAAAGAAGAGTGATTATAAGAAGTATTTAAAAAAAAAAAAAAAAAAAGAAAAGAAAAGAAAAAAAGCAGCTATCTGATAGTGTCATTGGATGAGTAACATCTTTAAAGCTTTCCAGGGCAAACTAAGTATATTAGACTTAATGGAATAACTTTGAATCCTCAGTCATTGTAGCCTGACAGCATGACACTGAAGTCAGGAGAAGCCTCTACATGTCTAATGGGATTAGATAGTTGTGTCTACTTCTGTAAAATTTGGCTGGTCTTAACTCTTGTGACTGTTTAAAAGCAAAAAAAAAAGAATCAAACAAATATTGTGGAATATTTGGCTGAGTGGTGACTTTTAATTACACAGCTGCGTTCCACTATGGGCAACTGTATTTTGTCTGTCTAAATTCTTTCCTTAGTTCTTAGTAGGAAACAAGGTTTCCTTTTTTCACCAAGTTTTACAGTAATCCTGCTGATGGCTGTAGGGCTATATCTGGTGAAGACCACATTTTGTTTGTGGGTGCAGCAATTTCTATGTCAGGTGTTCTCTAACCCTAAAAAGATATGTGTGTGTGGTGTATCTGTTTATATAAAATCTGTACATAGAGACATACGGATGCATGCACATGTAAAATGTGGTATTTTTTTTTAATAATACCTTGTCAAGGGTCTTGCACTCTCTGAAGCAATGAGTCCTATAAATATGTGTGATTGGTCTGGAACAGCAAGCAATTTAGCAATTTTCTAAAAGCACAGGACTGTCTTTCAAGGATTAAATTCTTGCCTGAAGTAGACCAAAACATGATTTTTACAGTGGAAGACTTCCACTGGCAGAATCACACTGCTGTCAGTATTAATAGCAATTATCTGGTTTTCATACTTGGGCTGCTATAATCTAGTTTCTGTACATCTGCTAAAACCCAGAAACACAGTTAAAAGAATCAGCAATCCAAGATCAAAAGCTTTTTCCCAAAATTCCTTGTATGATGTTATCTCAACCAGCAGTTCTGCTTTAACACAAAGACCCGAGTGTCTGCTCTGGTCAAGAGAAGCTGCACTGGAGGACCCCAGGGCAGAGTGGGAGTTCTGGGGAGCAGGGCTGGCAGGGGACCAGCACCCCGGGGTGTCTGCTCTCTGCTTGCCCTTGAGCTTGGCAGTGACTGAGAGCCTTTAGCATTTGCCACTCCCCATCCTCAAATTGACTGGTGGCTGTCATCTCTCTTTTATGAGGAACATGATGTTTTCAGAAGGACGATGCTTTCTTATTCTGTTAACTTGTTTAAATTGCTCAGCAAGAAGGAGGTCTGAGGGTATTGACAGATGAACTCCAGGGATTTGTTTGGGAAAGTCCTCTCCTTTTCGTTGCAGGGTTAGCACCTCTGTAGCTTGAAGTGGCAGGGAGCAGTGGGCTTTGAGCTGGAGCTCAAAGGAGGGCCTGACATACCCTAGCTTGTTCTGGCAGAGGGTAAGGAACCTCTGGCAGTTGGGTGAGGCAGGCAGCTGGGGAAAATCTCTTAAATCATCCTAGCATTGATTGTAAGAATCTGTCATCCATATCCTCAGTATTAAAATTCAGGTCTGCATGTATCCCTAATGCCATGCCTGTCAGTACTGCTGCTGATGGTGGGAACCTTAGTCTTTGAATTACCATTTGTGCAGATTTTTCAAAGATGATAGTGATCAAGATCTTTCATCTGTAGGTACAACAGCAGTTTGAGGGATGTAGTTAAAGCATGTAGAAGAGAGGAAACTGATTTTAAGCTAGACTGCTGCTACTGAAACCATGCCTTCATTTGACCATAAGTAATTCCACCCCACCCTGACATATCACTAGGTTTTATATATATATATACGCATATAATACTTGCTCTTGTTTACATACAGTATGTGTATATATATAAATATTAGGCATCTACTGAGAAATATGAAACTGAAAAGTTGAATCTGAAACCCAAAAGAACCCAAATCTGCGGCAGAGAGCTTCTGTAATTTATCACTGTTTTAATAGTGTTTGGAAGCGTGGCCAGAGAGGCACCTGTCAGAGTCTGAAGACAGAAGAACAATTCTTCCAAATGCTTAATACAGATCATACTTCAATTTTTTTTGAAAGACTGACTTATTATTATCTTGGAGGAAATAAGAATTGATTCCACTGTTTTGAGTGTAGGAGAAGTGACCCCCAAAAAAGAAAATACAAGAAGTCATGCCTACCTTCAGGATATTATTAGGGCCAGATTTGACTGATTTTAGCTAATGGGATAGATAAAACAACATACCTAGCAGCTTAAAGGGGAATCTTGGGAGTTTGCTACCAATCCTTATAGTAAACAGCTATAACCAGTTTCAGCTGGGTAAGGGAAAAAAAGTTAATTTTGGACATGGGAACTCTTGCTTCTATTTTAAAAAAAAAAATAAAAAAATAAAAAATTAGAGCACAGTGACCTTCTGTTTGTTCCTTGCTCTGTGCATACTGACTTCAGTGCTACGAGCTGTCATACACTAGAGGGCACACAATGCCTGCAATTGCTGGAGCACCAGCCCAAGGAAATGCCTATCGCAAGGGATCTAATCTTAGGATGACCTGTGGATCTTGGAATTGACTTTGCTTTAATCCTGCCTCTCAACCCAGTTGCAAAGGAAACATAAAATTTGAAACATTATTAATTTTATTTGACTCTGGGGACTAGTCCCATTGAATTTCCTGGGACTGACTTGTGTGAGTATGTTGAGTGAGATTTAGTTTGGGAATGATTTTTTGGATTTATACTTTTTAACTTTGACTAGGTTTTCATTTTATATGAATTGATTAAATAAGGTCTATAGCATTCCCCAAGTATTCTTGCCCAGTGGAAAAATGCCTACGTGATCATAAAGAAGAGAAAGAGGTTATATGATCATGACACCTTACAGTGTCCATGCTGAGACTTCATAGGTTATGTAGTACGATACTTTAAATTTTATTTTGCATCATTTTTCCTCAAGATTTTGCATTTCTTTAGGTTATGTATTTTTAAGAAAAATACAGTAAGATTTATAACCTTTGTGATAATCCGTATGTGGTGTGCACCTTAATTTGAGAATCCCATGTCACTTTCTCTGTAATTGGAAATGTATGCGGGGGATGGAACAGGAGAGACAGATGGTAACATGATTTTCATTAATTTTATAGAAATGAAGGCAAAGCAGGCCTGGTGTGTATACTGCAGGTGGAAATAGTGTTATTAAATCAGGCTCTTATCTCACTTTTATTTTTCTGTTAATTTTATAGAAGCCAATAAAGTGTAAGCGCTGCAAATTTTCTTTTTTATACTGGTTGAAAATGTGAAAATAGTGTTCTTGCTTTTCAAAGCCAGCAGGTCTAGCTACAATAAAGTAGAGCTCTGCCTGAACATTTTGGCATCACACTGCAGATACAAGAAATCCTCTTCCAGATCTGGTATTCCAGGCTCAAATCTTTCCCAGTTAAAGGCTGCTAGAGATGCACAATATGTGACATGGATGGATTTCTCTCATGAGTAAACTGAGGCCTCTCAGTGCTCTTTCAGACAGAACAAACCCCCAAAAGAGAGGAACATAAGGCAGGATAGTACCCCTTCTTTCCCATGGGAGAACAGCTAATCCATTGTATTCTGTGTTTGCATTTGACATTGTACAGTCTCTTAACTTAGAAGAGCAAATAAAGAAGTATCCATATATATCAGAATAAATAAGATGCTCGTACCTCAGCGGGAGGTTATCTGGTCCATTCTTGCTTTTGCTGATATGAAATCCTAAAATGCAAGAAAACATTTTAGGAGTCTCATGAAGTGTAAGACGATGAGGCACTGAGCAGAATCTTGTCTTGCTGACTTTAAATGCACTGAATGCCAATTACAGCAAAATTTGGCCCAGTGTAATTTTGCCACTGGCTAACATACCTCACAAGTTTTGGGTGGATTTTTTTCCCCTTTTTCTCTAACCCTCCCAGTATTTTGCCTTCTGGCCTGTACAGCTGCACTGCTAGTATACTTTCTATTTCTGGAAATGACCCATGTGGTTAGGTCAGTTTGTTTTAGCCTTGCTCCTTGTTGCTGAAGTAGAATAGCACATTTCCCCTAACTGCGTGAAAGCCAGGATAGACAATCTTGATAAATATGATTAATGGGCCCCTTTGCTCTGCAGCTGAAGGCTTCCTGAGGTTCTGTGTCAGCTGGGCTACAGCTCCCCAAACAACCCTTACATAGAAAGTTTGCCACAGGTTCAATTATGTTGTAAAGATATTTTTTATTTGCTATAAAAAATATCATTTGCTATAGGAAAGTCTTTGCAATTGAAATAAGGTAATAAGAGTCTGAAGAGGTAGTATTGACGGGAAAACAATTCATAAATATGGGAGAGTTTGGATTTTTTCTCTCTGTCTTGTTACCTAGAAGTTTGTACGTTATGTTTCCTGTGACTGAAGTTAAGTCTGGGGTTAGTGGGGTGCCCTCATCAGCACGATAGTAACATTTATAGGAGATAGTAGCGAGTGATGGTAGCTTTGAGTCGATTATAACTTGTCAGTACATGGAATATATTTGTGGAGTACTGTTATGTTTATTTCCAGTAATGTGGCTTAAATATGATATTCATAGAACTTGACAACACAAAAGATATTTTCTGTCACTTTGGTCAGAAAGAAAACCAAATGAAGTGTTATATTATCTTGATGACAAATGCTAGCCAGAGACTCCAGAAGTTATGTGACTGCTGCCTCAGAACTAGTATTAAAGAATCTAGGAGAAAAAAATCCCCGCATTGGTGTGAGTGATAATAAAATAGAATACGTGCTTGGCATTAAGGAATATTCAGCTTGCACCTCTCTATTAATTATCAAACACTCACGTTTGTGAGGGTACTCTGCAAATTGTCCTTCCATTTCAGAGGCCAGACTTCTGCCCAGTGTGTGGGAATAGCTGGCTGCAGCACAGGCTGAACCAATCTGCCTTTCCTGGTGACTGCTATGCAATTGTAATTGCAGGGGCACATCAGCATTCTCAACAATTGAGTACAAGTCTTAATAGCAAATAATCCTCTTGAAGTTGTTCCCCTCTCCACTGCAATCAAAGGAGCGCTTTGTTAAGGCATTAACTAACAAATTAGCCGCTAAATACTGGTAATAACCTATTTCCCATAGATTGCTTTTTAATTATAGCTTAAGCTGTGTGATTCCTGAAATTGCTTCTTTGGTAAAGTAATGTTTGTGGTCATTTCCAGCCACTGTAACTAATTGGCAAAAAAAGTGATTTTTGAAGTCTTTACTGATATCAGAACACACTTCACTTATATATTCCTGCCTCCAGAAATGCTTTCTCAGTGTTTATTTTCACTCTTATTAGTATTTTGATTTAAATGTGTTAGGCTGTGCTGTGAAATTGTTGTTTTAGTTTTACTTCTATGTACAATCTATGTCTTCATTATATTTTTAGATACCATAGATATTTTTCCACTTAAGTGCCACAAGAAACTTCTGCTGTAGGGAAAGAGGAATTAGCCGCTTCTTTTTTATATGTGTTGGTTAATGCAAACTATTTATTTTGCTAATCTGTGTCACAACAACCATTTGGAAAACTAAATGATGTTTGCTTTTTGGGGGGAGGGGGTATTTTTTATATATGCATTGCTTTTCCTCTGCAGATTTCAATAAAGGCTGCACGTCTTCCAATATATCATTCTGCTTCCCTTAAAACCTGACTTTTTTATAAGGGAGCACAGCCATCAAAATTGGCAAGCGTTAAGCTTGATAATTAGTTCAATATAGTGACCAATTCCGTGAATTACGAGTTCAAAGCAACATATGGACATGGATGAAATCAGATTTTGGCATTTCTCACTTCGATTGTTTCAGGACACTGCTGGAGCTTCTTTGATCTGTAAATAACAACTGCAGTTCAGTGCCTTACTTAAAATACATCAAACACATTCATGACTTCTGCTTTTCCATATAGACCTCACTTCTAGTTACAGTTTTGAATTGGATTAATAAAGCTATTCATGTTTTCAGATTTCATAGGGAAAGCTACCAAAGATAGCACTTTTCATACTTCATGTTTTAAGAGAAGCAGCAAACATATCTCTGTCTTAATGTGCACCCCAGACTGCCCCAGCAGATGCTTTATGACATCAAAAGCAACCATATTCTGTATTGTAGATCCTCTACAACCTGCTGGCAACCAGTGTCTTCCTTTACGCTTTCAGCAGTATAAAGCAAGTGAACCAAAGGTTTGTTGTCACTGCACCATCCAGTAACTTAGTTCAGGAACTCCTTTCCCTGCTGTAATTTGCACACAGCAGCCTTTTTCCTTGTTCTCAACTTTGTGGTGGTTTGGACAGTGATGTGCCACCTAACAGAGAGTACCTGGAAATAACCAGCTCTATTTGTTTAAGAGTTGCTTTTATAATGCTTTGGAGTCTACTGAGATAAAGTTCTTGTCCTGTACAGCCCCTAATATACAACTTTGTACTCGGTGGCAGTTCACTGCAACCTAACCCTTTGTCCCCACAAAAAACCCATAAGCTTGAAACTTAGCTGAAAGACAAGCTGCTTTTCTAAGCAACCTTGTCCCTTTTCTGTCTATAGTCCCTTGCTAAGGTGTCAGCTGCCTCATGCTTGCAGTGTTTATTTCTGTGGGTGGCAGAGGAGAAGACCTGAGAGGCGAATTAGACTTTGCCTCGTGGGATCAGACCCATGTTCTGTCCAGTCCAGGAACATGTCTCTCCTTGGGGCCAGATGTGAAGCCCTCAGGGAGGTCAGGAGGATGGGGAGGTGCCCTGCTGTGTTTCAGGCTCACAGCTGGCAGCTGTTAAAAGGCAAGCATTCAACCTCCTGTCAGTGGGTCCTTGTTCCAGCACCCCCAACAAAAATGACTGTAGAAGTAGGTACTACAAATCCCAGACTTTTACATCAACCCTTTTAAATGAATGCAGCTGGTTCAGACATTTCTTACACCAATGATTGATATTTGGCAGGGGGGGCAGCTTATGTTTATTATCTGGGAAAACAAATGATCCTTCCTACATATTCCCCATCTATCTTTCCCTTCAAGATTCTCCTCCAAAACACCCTTATTTATTTCTGTATCCTGCCTTGCAAAACATCATCTTACACAGATAAACTTCTAATCCTTGTGGGCCAAATCATGCTCCCATCAGAGTTTTCTTGCTGACTTCCCTCTCAGCAGAATGGGGGCCCAACAAGTTGGGGCACCACCCAAGCCCACATGTCTCCCAGACCTGTGTGGCAGAGCCTTCTCCAGGGTGGCTGCATGGTGGTCCCTCACCTTTGTCACAAAGTCTGTTTGTTGTCTGAAGAGTAATAACCAGAAGAACAGCTAACAAAGATATGGGTAGAGAAGATGTTTCAGAAAGAGAAATTCACACCATGAGAATTCTCAGCAGCTTTGGAACATCTTCATCCCACACCTGCCATCCTTGGCAGAGGATTTAACTTCTGTGTCAGTGTGGGGAAGGGGGGAGGAAAGTTGTACGCGTCCAAAGAACCCTGAGGTATGTAGATATAGTGTGATATGAGAGAAAGAGATGACATCAAAATTCAGCTGGAGCTGTCATGAAAAGGAAAACAGTAGAGGATAAGGAACACCTGAGGAGTGGCAACAGCAAGAACGTTGAGGTGCAGTGGGAGGAATTGGTGCTCTTAGTGTTGTGTGAGGACTTGTGTTTGATTCCAGGCTTGGTCAAAACCTGACAATGTGAAGAAGAGTTTTCAACTGATTTTGTGCTTTCTTATCTCCCTTGATTTCCCTTTGGGGGCAATGTACTCACTCATGGAAACTTGAGGGTTCTTGTCATGTGCTCTGACTGGGTGTGGGGCCTTGTGTTTTGCAAAGGGAACACCCTGCAGAAAGGAAGCGGGTTGTGCATGTAATTTTCAATTTGAGAAGTGTTTGTGGATGCTTTCAGTGGGGTGTTTTTTTTTCTTTCCAGTTCTAAAGGCCTTTGGTTTCTCTACTGGCTTTTAAAAACGATGAAAGAATGCCACTGCAGTGACCATCTGTCTTTGCGTTTTTAATTCTTTCAGAAGTTGATAGACTGTGCTTTCTAAGAGAAATGATTCAGTGAAATTTTACGCTTTAGCTGGAGTAGTTCGTGTAATCGAGTTACTTAATTTTCATTTTGTTCATCTGGTTGTTCAGGCTGAAGATTTTGGCTTGACCAGTTGGGAAGAGATGGGCTCACTGGGCTTGGAATTGACTAAGAGGGTATGGTAAAGAGCAAGAGGCCAATGAGGGCTGCTCTGCGAAGGTAAAAGTGGTGTCTCTGTGAGTGCTTTGGGCTTGAATCTCAGCAGGATTTGTTTTGTAAATTGATACCTGAACCTTCTGGGATTTGGTAGAATTAGATTCTGAAGAACATTATTCCTCTTTCGATTGTCTCTGGTATCAAAACTGTATCCCACAAGATTATACTTAATGCTTTTTTTTAGTTATTTTTTTCCACTCAATTTATTTACCCTTTTTGGTGCTCTGAAATATATGTGTGCTAGCACTTCATCTTAAAAAATGAGTAAGAATTTTGTTCTGGATTCACAGCTCTGTCACCGATGCTCTCTAATGTTTTTTCACTTTGGTTGTAACTTTAGATGTGTGCTTAATCTGCTCTTTTTGGATTTTAAATAGTTGAGAGATACTTACTCTGAATATTTAATAGTACTAACTGTTATTTTCAGAACATGTAGTTTCTGAAAGAATGGAATTGGAAACTAAGCCCAGGAATTTCTGTGGCAGGTCAGGCACTTCTGGCCTCAACTGTCATTGACTGGAAGAAGAATAAAGCTCACGGTGTCTTTACAAATGACTGGAGCATTCCCTTCCCTAATGTTATGATACGTGTCATACGCTCTGTTGAGAGACAATATGAATGTGCCTGGTGGATAAATGTTCTCTGGATAAACTTGGATGTTATTGTGTCTTCTCACTGTGCCTTTTATGATCTGCATCTCTCAGACTGATGTGAATATATAAAATATGAGCTGTTTTTAAAAAACAGAAGTGTGTATACATCTAATGACCATGGAAAAAATGTCTGAGAAGTGAACTAGATGCTATGGTGAAGTTTCAAACACCAGCCAACAAAAGAGCCCTGATATATTTGTTTTCATTCCTGTACTTTATGGAGCCTATTTCATGATTGTTGGTGCTTGATTCAGAATTTTAGGAGGGCGTTTGAAGAAGGCAGTGTAGTTGTGTGATATGAGGGGCTGAAGAACTGCCATGGCCTCTGTGCGTGGTGGCTGAGAGTAAACTCACCTTGCCTAGATGTTCCAGATGCCAGTGAGAGAAAAATAGATGGAGGAAAGCAAAACCAATTTGAATGAGGAAGAAATATTTAAAAATAAATTTTTGGGGTTGGCAAACCATGGGGAGAGAATTCTGCGTGAGATCTTACAGGGCTGTGGCCTTTTTAGAGTGGTGAAAGGCAAGATGCAAGAGATCTTTAGTTCTTTGTTTTACTCTAATATCTGAGTCCATATGTTGCACAGATCCACGGGTCAGGTGAACATAAATTGTGCTGTTGGAATTTATCCGGCCAGTAACTTAACCTCTGACTCACCCCGGCAATGGTACAGCGTTACAAATGTAGTCTTCAAGGAAGGATGAACAAATTTCTTAAGCCATTGGGCACAAACAAAACCTGCAAAATCAGTCAAGAATACCTCCTTGTTCCCCTGCTTCCTCACCCCTCATGCCCTGGGATGTATTTATTGCGGCCAGCGCTAGGAAAATTCAATCTGCCTATTTGTGCTCAGTGCTCAGAGGGACTAAAAGTACCTTTCCTCGTTTTGTCCAGCTTATGTTTAGTTCTGGGTCCTTTTAAAAATTTCCAGACCACCAAGTGTGATGACTCTCAGGTAATCCGTGTGGGTATCCGTGGTTTGACAAACTAACTTAAACTTTTGTTAATTTACTTCAACAGTAGGGAACATAAAGAAGGGAATGTAAAAGGATGGTTTTCTTGACAGTCCCAGCAGTGTAGGAATTAACTAATTCAGGCCACAGGAATCCTGTGTATTACTAAGAGACCTAAAACAAATAAGACTGTCTTAAGTTGGAAGGGACCCATAATGATCATTAAGTCCAACTCCCTGCTCCTCACAGGAATACCTAAAACATAAGCAAATGACTAAGAACATTGTCCAGAGTCTCCTTGAACTCTCACAGGCTCAGTGCCATCGCTGCTTCCCTGGGGACCCTGTTCCAGTGTCCTCTCACCTGTGATTTCATTTTACCTTCATGAGCTCCCAAAACCCACCAGGCATGCGGAGCTCCCACTAATAGTGGGGAAGGAGCTTAGTACTTTGAGAAACAAATAAGGCTGCTTAAGTGCTTAAATCTGGTTTAACTCTTTAAGTGTATGAATTGAAAATGTCTCTTGTGTGTGTAAGAGAACCATTCCCATTGCTAAATTTCCTTTCTCTGAAATTTCCCCCCATTTTTAATTAAAAAAGAGAACAGAGCTGGGTAATATAGGTAGGAAAAAGGCCAGCTCGAGGATCCAGCATGAATTTTTTGCTAAGAAGGTAGCTGGAGAATCCTGCCTGGGTTATGGAGCAGACACTGAAACATGGGACCACTTGCTAAAGTTAGTGTTGATGGGATGGCCTTGAACAACTTAAACTATTTTCCCAAGGTCTGTGAATTGCCAGCACAGAGAGTACTTTTACTGTAACAAAACACTGTGTATTTAAAGAGAATTCATTCTTTCTCAGGACAAATGTGACCTTGATTAAGTTATTTCTATTTTTAATAAACTTTAAGGTCCCTGGAACTTCTGAAGTTCTTAGCAGCTGTTCCTCAGATGTCTGCTGGCCTTTTGGCCTCACAGATTTCCCCATCTTCTTGGGAGGACTAAGGACTCTGAACACGTCCTAAACAGCCAGAGATAGCATTTTGTGGCCAAGAAAGACTAAGTGCCCTGAGCTCAGGAAAGGGCTCTGTAAATCATCTCCAGAGCTTCCCCACAGAGGCTGTACGTTGGAGAACCCCATTAAATAGCACTTCACCTTTAATAGTTGTACACTGATCCCCAAACACTGGATCGTCTTTCTCCTGCCAGTCTTTCTTTTGTGCATTATGGGTTTTTTTGAGAGCAGAATACAGGCAAAATCTCATAGGCTATTGCTTTGCTCTTTAATCCAGCACCACAAACCAGAAATCCTTGGGGTTTAAGCAGCTTCACCATTTATTTACACAGGTCTGCAGTGGCTTTTTGTTTTCTTTGTTGTTTCATCTGTGGTTTCCCTTCCTCCTCGTGTTTTGGATAGTTCTGTTTTTTGTAGGAAATCCTGAAAGGCTGTTTAGCTGCATGCATACTGCCTTCCCCATACATTCACCTAGTCATCTCTGCACATGGGACAATACGTCTTAGGGCCATAGTACCTTCACTGAAGTAGTTCTATAAACAGCAAAACTACATGTTACTATGGAACTGTAGTCAACAGTGTCCCTGCTTTCCCTGTTTCACTGATTCTAGCTCTGCTTTCACAGCCCCCAGGCTCCCTCCCACACCTGCTTGAGCAGGTGATAACAGATGCTGGGCCTCTTCCCCTGGCTGGGAACCACATAGGTAACTATTGAGCTCCTACTGCAGCCTTTCCTGCAAAGTGGAGTTGCCAACTTGGGTCTCTCAACTCAATCGAGATGCTTAAAGATGTGTCTGAGATGTTTGTTTGATGTTCACAGAAGTTTTAGGAGCTTTGTGCCTACCTCTGTCTTATTTGCCTTAAATCAGATGGTGAACTCAAAAGCTAAGGAGAGGGGAAAAAGAGGGCAAATTCATGCACCTCTTGAACAGCAAACCAGTCTAAAGCTGCACCTCGGTACAGTCAGAGACAAGATCCCAGTAAATAACCTATCAAATGGCTTGTGTTCCATTACTTACTGGTACGACAGTGAAATAATTTTTTGGAGCCAGATTATAAGCATATGTTTGAGGTGGAAACCTTAGTACTGATTAAGTATTATTATCCAAGTAATTAATTAAAATTTTACTATCCAGACATCATGTAGTTGGAGCCGGTGAAAGGCAAACCCCAACAATGCCAATGAAATTTGGATCAGGGCCATGTTATGGTATTAATAGTTGGCAAAGGCACTGAGTTTTACTGTACTAACCAAATATTGTCATTTATCGTGTCTCAGGTACCCATTGAAAATACATGCTGTCCAAATACCTGTGGAGATTAGCAAGTTGAAGGTTTAGTTCAGGGCACTCCTGAAACCACTCAGGTATTAAAAATGAGGAAGACTTCTTGGTACAAAATGTCCTCGAACTTCATCAGCGCAGATGTCCTTTCAGTAGTTGTTATGAATAGTCTGCGAGTAACCAAACCATGACGCAGGTCTGAAGTACCACTTGCTGTTTCCTGGTAGATATGAGACCAATTAATTGAAGATTTAGTTATGGAATTTTCTCTCTATGAGCAGAATTCCAGAGTTTATTATAGTGAAATTCTTGAAATAGCAAAAAAAAAGAAAAAGCCTGTAAGGGAGGATCGTGCAGGTTAAAGCCAAGATAATAGAAATGCATGGTATTGTATGTGCATTCGGTTGTAATGGCTCTTACCCGTCATGAATCAGACTTGCAAATGCTGTATATTTGCAGGGATGGAATTTCACTGCTTTTGGTTTATTTTCAATTAATTGTAACTCCACCAGATCACTGTTACAGGCATTTGAATGGGCTTAGAAATCTTTTTCTTTTGAGGTGTCTACTACTTCGCTTCTTTTAAGGCTTAGCAGGGGTAGTCAGATTTTGTGTAAATCTATCGATGTTATTTCTACCATTGGTGATCTTATTTCTGACTACGAGCACTACTATTTAATTCTGTCAAAGGCGTTTCCGTAATTAAATTTATAGTGCAGCTTAATAACAGTTCAGAGAGCGTAAAGCTCCTAATGTGTGTTAGTTCTATTTGAAAATGGATACCCAGGCTACAGTTTGGATCAGAGACAGTAAAATTGGATAGCATTTTGTGACCCTAAAGCTTTTCTATTCAGTCACATCTTAACATCCCACATTACTGGAATGGAAAAGATTTTTGTACATACAGGTGTCTTTTGAAGTATTTTAGTACTGTAAAGAAAAATCACAATAAAATAGAACTGTTGGTATTTCTCTGTGTTAAGAGCTGTTCTGCTCTCCAAGCTCTTCTTAAGTGTGAACTGCTTGAATGAGATGTTTGCAGGGTCAGGTTGCTTCCAGGCGTCTAGATGGAAGAGATCCTGGTTTCTTTACTTGATGAAGCATGTTGAATTAACAGGAAATTACTAGTACTGTGTCTTTCTCCTTCTTATATTTTTCCATGAGAATAATCAGGAGACAAAAGAAGTTTGTTGCCTAACAGAGAAATGATCAAATTGTCCTTTGACAGTAAAGAAATGACAACATTAGAAGATCCTGTTTACCGAAAGTATTTTGCAGGTTTTGGAAAGTTAATTGTCACAAATATGGGCACAGTGCAGATGCCAAAGCCTGAATAAACTTTCTGATCAAGGATGTGGTGTACCTTTGGACACAAGAATGCAGAGTTGAGCGTCGCTCCCTTTTTAGCTTTACCCCAGTATATCCTTTAATGCCTGTGCTTACACAGACAGAAAACCTTTTGCTTACCAGTGCCTATAAAGAGCAGATGGTATCTTCTGAATGTGTTTTAGTATGAGAAGGTATTGAGTATAGATTGAGACCGTGCATATTTTAAATCAGCTGTGTCTGTAAACTCCATTTCACTGTTACCTGTGCTTTGAAGAACTTAGGATATTTAATATGTCTACAGACATCCCATAAATTCTTATTCACCCCACCTGCCTCCTTGTGCTAAGTTCCTGCTGTTACAAGTAGAGCTTTGATGAATATTTAGATTGCACTATAAAGTTCTTTCCTTCAAAGACATGGATTTTCCTCATGGAAAAAGCGTTACTTCTGTTCAGAAACAAACAGAACAAAAGTATTGTCTTGTGTCCACAGTTCCCCAGTGTTGCAAGTGGAATGGGGGTGGGAATGAATAGTTCTTCCTAGAGCAGTACAGAGCAGCAAATACAATTTCCTAATACCCCAAAAACTCAGTCAAAAAAACAAACAAGCTTAGGACTTTTGGCACTAAAGCCATCTCTTTCCCTAGTTCTGAAACAATTGCAAAAATCATCTTCTTGATGGATATTGTTCTGTGTTTGTTACATGCTTGTTAATCTTGTGACCTTCCCTCTCCCCTCGTTTCCACCTTTCCAGCCATCCATCAGAAGTATCAGAACTCTCGGTCACAGGAACCTGGCTGGTCTTTCTTTGTTCTTCCTCTTCAGGAATCAGCTATTTAGTGTGAGATGGAGTTTTACATATGCAGCTGTCTGAAATTACAGCTCCCTTTTCTGAAATGGGATGTTTACTGCCTCATTAATACCAGTTAGAAATTCCAGTTTATAGAATTACATTAATAGGAGCAAGGAGGAAACATCAGTGGAAGGTTGAGATCAGAGATTTTTATAAGTGCTTTTGAGTGCCATTACTGTCCTTGTAAAGCTACAGGTAACCATAGAATTATAGAATAATTTAGGTTGGAAAGGACCTTTAAGGTTATCTAGTCTAACCGTTAACCTTACACTGCCAAGTCCACCACTAAACCATCTCCCTCAGCGCCACATCTACACATCTTTTAAATACCTCCAGGGATGGTGACTCCACCACTTCTCTGGGCAGCCTGTTCCAATGCTTGACAACCCTTTCCAGTGTTCTTGTGAGAAATGACTGCCCCTTGTCTGGCCAGATGGTTTATAGAGCTTTAGATTATCATTTATCATCTTCTTTGTCTTTCTTCACAAATGACCGCTTTGTGAAGCTTTCTAGCAGATAGCTGTTTGATCAGAGTTGACTTTGGGAGGTCTCCCCTGGAAATTCCTGGAAGAGCTCATCATTTAATGGTTTCATTTTACCTTGAAGCATTTGGGTTCCAAGGACAATCTCTTGTATGTGTGTATGTACAACCCTGTAAGAGGAGTGTTGAGATCTGGCAGCTACTAGAAATGTTTGTTACAATGTCTGGATTTGACCTTTTTCAATCCTGATAGAGGGCTCAACAAAAAACCTGGATGATGTACATGCCGCTTTAGGCTTCAAAGCAAAATTGGAGATCTGCAGACATAATATGAATGCCCCCTGTGTTGCTGGAGAATAAGATCCGTAGGTGAGATGTATTCTTACAGAAAATGATAATCCAGAAGTTTTTCCCTTCAGGGAATTTATGCTTCTGGATGCAACAGTAATCGTTAATGAAAAGAGGTTGTGTTCTCAGGTGGACTTCAAATCTGTTATCATTGCACATCTGAGCTGGCACATTATGTTTGGGTCCTTCAACCACTGCTGTAATATGAATAATCCATACAAACCAGATCAAAAGCAAAGCCTTACTGTTTTACTGACTGTCCTCACAGCAAAAGGTCATCTTTGAGCTGATGACCTTCTAGTCCAATGGACAAGATGAAGGGCTACCAATTTTTCCAGATGTCAGATCCAGAAGATTGAGTGCTTTGCCTGAGGTTATGCTCCCAACTTCCTATGCAGTTAAGGAATTCTCCTCATTGCCAGACCAGTTTCAGAAATGAAAGACTATCCTACTGCCTCACTTAAGGGGTTTTGTTCTGAACTAACAGTTGAGCACACACGTGGCATTTTGCAAGGCACTGAGGGTTGAAACTGTCACACTGGCTGACTTGGCTAACAACCTACTCAGAAATTCAGTGTACATATATGGTGACTTCTGTCCTGTTCAGTTCTCAGCCCCAGACTAACATGGTCCTGTAGCTCAGGCTTCTGTACCACAGCTTCAGACTACACAGTCTCGCACAGACTCTTAGGGTTATACTTGTTTCCCACAATTTTCTGCGTGTTTGTCTCTAAACGAACCATGAAATGATTCAGTGCCCGCATGTGGTTTTAATAACAAGCGTATGTGGGCAAATGAGAAAATACAGAATGTTCGACTGGAAGTTTCCAGCTTACGATATATGGGTTAAAATTGAAGTAGGTTTGTAGTGCAGCGTTTGTCAGAGTTGGTTAATTACTTTTGGGTTGATATTTTAGATGAGACTTCTGTCTCTAACCTTGTAACAACTGTTGAGTGGTGGAAGACTCCATACTTAATCAAGGGCAGATTTGGAGCAATAAGTTCCAGTTTGATCTTCACTGTGATGTGATTGTTTTTCTGGGAAGTTTGTGTGGTGTTGTTGGTTTTGGGGTTTTTTGTTTTGCTGCTGTTGTTGTTGGTTGCTGGGGGGTTTTTTTGTTTTTTTATTATTTTTGAGAGAGAGGGAGAGAGAGTGAGTGTGTGCACCAAGTAGCTTTCTGATCTCGTTTTAGCTGTGAGTTAGTCAAGGGCTTATACTTGTTTAATAGAAAGTCTCCCTAGGCCTAGGCATCCACATCTTGAAAACTACAACTTCTGTAGACACATTCTGGCTTCAGGTGGTCTTTTCAGAGTCCGGAGCAATCCTTTCCTTCACTGTGTATTCTCAGCTTTACAAAATGCTTCTGAAAAGACTTTGTGTCTTTCATTATTATTTTGTTAGTGGACAATAAGTTCTCAGATCTTCAAAATCCGGTTTTCTATTCTTTTGTCCCACCTCATACATGTTCAGCTCCGATGTTCCTTCTTCCATGCATACTGAAGGGAGATTGAGTCATCCCACTAGCTCAAAATCAGAGGAAATTAATTGCTGTTAGATGAGAGAATCTCTCTTAGACTATTCTGACTTGATATTTTGCTCCCAAACTTGCAGGGTTAATGTCGGTTTAGAGTTAACCAGCTTTTGCTAACAATCTGGCTTAAGCTTGATTATGAAATACACAGTGAGAATTGCCTTTGGCAGTCTTTGAGACTGATGTCCTTGTGTGTGAAAGGGAGGAAAAGCACTGGAAAAGCCACAGGGAGGAAAAATGATAAATAAAGACAAGTACTTGAAAATTTGATGTGAAGAAGGAAAGAAAAATCGGTTCCTATGCCTGTGATGAGAAGGTGAAGAAGTAATGATTTAAATTGCTCTGGGGAACTATCCAGCAAAGCAGCACCTGAGCTGATCATCTGAGCAGTCCATCCATCAGGAGATGATGTTAAAATAGGTTAGACAAACGTGTTGGGAACAGGGTCTGCCCTTGGCCAACGGCCTTTGGAACTCATTTTCTTCATAATGCTGTAATTCCCGGGAAAGGCAGGTGTAGTTGTAAGAGAAGGCCAACAAGAAACACAAGGGAGCAGAGCTATTCTTGTGGCAGCAGTTCTTTGGGTCTTGTGTAGAAAAAGACTTCAGTAAAACAGGTGGATAAAGCCTATAAAGTTTGTTAAACTCTGCATTTCTCCACTCGTGTAACTGGAAGAGCAGTTTTTCTATGTAGATTTTCAGTATCTAAATGATGTATCAAAGTGACCGCCTTGTGTAGAGGTACCTGAACTTGGTGTGTAGGTGTGGATATAATCTGTGCTGGGCTGCTCTGGTTTCTTCTCACTGTGATCTCTGGGCACCAAACATGGTTGCAAAGAGGACTTAGATGGCACGTGTCTGATCTTTTTGCTGCACTGTGAAGAGCGCAGGTCTTCTGAGTCTCTGGTCCGTGTAGAGGCCTGAAATGACAGCAAGGAAACTGTGTAAAAAATTTGCTATAAGTCACACCACCTCTTTAACTAACATATATAAAACTTGTAAAAAGTATTTTTGGCCCAGAAATTTGAAACCAGTTGTATTTCATCCAGGCATATAAGCTGGAGAAGGCCAAGTGGCCTGTGTTTTGGGAGCGCAGAAGACCTCAGGAGTACGCTGAGGTTGAAGGAAGAGCAGTTCCCCGTGGCTGTTCTTGTGTTCTTCCTCGCTGTGGAAGTGGACTCGACCCCAGGCAGTTTATGGGACTTCTCACAAAGCAAGGGCTGTAGCATCAAGGCAAATAATTGCGTGTTCTAGAGGGGAAATGCACTTCTCTGAAGCACAAACATCCCAAGGTGTTGGAGATGGTAACACCTGTATGCAGTTATTTTATCTCTGGGCTCATCGGGCTGTAGGAGCAGAGCCATATCTTAAAGGAGCTGTCACAGCAATCCTTGTTTGCCTCCAAGGTGTCTCCTGAAGTGCTCCTGCAGGTAATTAATCACCTAATAAAATACACTCTTTGACAGTAGGTGGAATTTGGAAATTAATTTGCACCCCTTAAATGAGTCTTCTAAAACTGTAATTATCATGAAAGGAAGAAATGAGCTGTGTCAGGTGTATAAATGATTTATTTATCAAGAATAAACTGTCACCAAAGTGGCACTTAAGCTTGCAGCTTCTGTGCTGCGTTTCTTTTAAGTGAATAAAGTGACGACATTTGCCTTCCCTCCCATATTTGCAGGTCCTGGGGCAAATCTTTAGTTGTTTGTGAAGTGTTTGGTACAAAAATGACCTGCAACAAAATTATAGCTGCCTTTTCCACATTCTCTTTCTCTTATGTGTGATCACTTCTTGCCACCCCATCGCTCCCTGCCCAATGTTTTATCCCCAGAGGAGCATCTGGTCTCCCCAGAGGACAGCACAGAGTTTCTGCAGCCCAGTTGGCCGTTCAGGTTTCTCATTATATTTCCAAATGGTGGATTTTGTGAACTGGGTGTTGGTAGCATCAGGAAATAGAAAGGGGAAGAATTTGGCTGGACTGCGTACAGTCTAAATTACCTGGAATAATTGGAAATGCAAGATATCGGATTCTCTTCTTTTAAATAATACAGGTTTAAAGATCCCTGAGTGATCTGATTTGAAGCTTTTGAGAGGGCATTTTTCTTTTAAATCCAGAGAAATGTGGGAATAGCAACATTTTAAAAGTTCAATGTTTACAAAAATATTTACGTGCAAAATCAAGCAAATACCCTGCTAAAAACATGTTACCAGTGTCTGACCTGTGCACCAGAGCATCTGAAGATCCGCTGCAGCTGTGTGGGTAAAGGGGACATGGGCTTCACTGCAGCCTTCGCTGCCAAATTGCCACTAACAACTGTTCAAGTTGCTACATCTGAAATGTATTTGCTGCTGACAGTGTAATTTGCTGCCTTCAAAGTGCGTGTGCTGTGCCGATACAGTATATGCAGTTTGTGTGACATGGAAGAAAATTGACTCATTATTACATATTAATCTTGCGTTATTGGTGCATTAATTTCTGAGAAAGCCCAAGAGGATTTCTATTCATTTGTGTCAGACTGACTTCTGTCATACCCAGCTGCTGGGAAGGGCCGTGCCTGATTATTTCCCCAATACTTGTTTGCCTGAAGTTAAGTTGAGTTGAAAAAGGGATGTGGGTGCTCAGCACCACTGGCTTGATTCAAAAGTGGTTTGCACACAGTGAGAAGATTTCTTGAGTGAAAGCCCCTTGAGAAAAACTGGAGTAAGAGTGAAATCATTTACAGTCTTATTTTTATTTACATTTTATTAATGTTGTCTTCTGTACCACAAGTAACTTTTGCTGCAATGCATCACAAACAAAATAGGCTGGCATTCAAAAAACCCCATGTGATGCTATTAGATTGAAAATGCCGAATTTTAGTTATGGAAACTGACAGATGGCAATCAACTTATGTGACCAAAAAATACTTGTGATTCCACTTTTCACTTAGGAGTGTATGTTGGAATAATGCTATGCAAAATCCTTTCAATATAAACTAATACCTTTCTTCTCCTTCTTTCTCCAAAGTTTTACCACAAAGTATTTTTACTGGATTGCAGAATTTTTTGGACGTGTGCTGGAAATATTTGTCATGAAAACTGAGTGGCAAAAATTAAACACTCTGGAATGCAGCTGAAGGGGCAGTCCAACTACCCTGAGCATGTCCTGGTTTGCTTGAAATATGGTTGCCCTTTACAGGCACTCAATTCATCTTGAGGCCAATTTTAACAGTGCACAGTGCAGAAATGACTAACTGTTATGACATGCCCTGAACCAGCTCCAGTTCAGCTTGTGTAAATTCTACATGTGGGGTGCTTTTGGAGCTGACAGGTGGAATTTTATTGTGATTGTATTTAACCATTCCACCACAGTAAAGGCTTTTGTCATTTATCTTACTGAGTTGCTACGTGTTGCAAAGCAAAGGCACATGTTCTTGACTTTCTTTTTCTCTTTCTCTTTCTTTTCCTTTTTCTTTTTTTTTTTTTTGTTTTTGTTTTTTTTTCCCAATCAGCACATCTTGTAAAGTCTGTTGTTCAGGGTCTGGAAACATGGGTAAGATCATTCCAGTGTTCAGCACTGCTTTCCAAATGGGTGCTTGCCCATAGGTCTGGGTGTACAGGACATCATGGTGGAGTCTTTCTATGGGATGGTCACAACTGGGTGCACCGTGGTGGCGGTGGAAACATCTCATCCTTGGTTGAAGCCTGAGAGTGAAGCTCAGGCCATGCTCAGAGATGCTCTTCTGGCTGCACAGCCAGCTGAAGAGGTTTCGACCTCCTGTTGCCACTTGCCATCTTTAACCTGGCTTATTTGGCAAGAAATGGGGATGGAGCCCTTATGTGAGGAGCCCAACGAGTGCTTGGGAGGGATGGGCCAGTAATGTGTGGTGGAGGTTGTGATAAACACTTGGGAGCAGAATAAAAGTGGTGACTGACCCCTCTATCCCCATGGCTGCTGATGGAAAGGGAAGCACAAGCAGACAGTAGACCTAGAGCTCATTCTGTCTCAGATTCTCTTTCTTAATCTACTAGTAATTTCCCTCCAGCTTAACAGGCTGTTTTCACCATGTCTGTCAGCGTTTCAGCATGAATTTGGGAACCTCCTTGCCACGCCAGATTAGTTCTAGGTCTGAT
>JAOXJM010000003.1:9327470-9366818 GCA_026413425.1 Tringa solitaria
TTTCAGCATGAATTTGGGAACCTCCTTGCCACGCCAGATTAGTTCTAGGTCTGATAATGTTCACTGCAGGACTTCCAAATGAAGTCAGGTCACTTACTGGCATCATGTCAGCTCAGCTTTTAAAATTGCATGTGTGAACGCAGAATCAGAACCTATTCTGCAAGTTTCTTAACTCTTTTCTTGATCCCAAAGACCACTGCCAGCACTTGGTGGTACTATTTAAAGAAAAGTGTTAACGGTATTATGTCTTTTGATTGAAAGCCATAGTTGATTTTTGCTTTTGTATCAGTTCCGCAGATTTGGGTTGTTTTGTCTGAAGTGGTGTATTAGTACTTGTGCTGAGATAAAAAATTATGTTTTAAGTGAAGAAAGCATTCTGGCACAAATTAGAAAATCCCAGGGAAGATAAATGAAAAATGTAATTAAAATGCCTTGAGGTTGAAACATTATGGGAATTGTAATGTATAGCTTGCTAATCTCATTACAAGAAATCCTGTTTTAAGTCACCTGGATTTATTATATGCTGCTAACACCAGTCTGTTCCTTTTCAGTCCAAAAGGTTATGAACATTACAATGGAAAAGGCATTTGCTTTGAGACGAGCTCTTTGTGTTAGGCAATAGCATTGCTTTCTTTCTTTTTCTGTTTGGTCCTTAACTTGCTTGTCAATTTTTCTTTACCACACTGCCTGTTGCCTGGTTCTTTTAGTCCATGTATGTGCAGTACAACCTCAGGGGCACCATGCCTTTGATGAGGATCAGAATCCTTCTTCAGATGCTGCCTCACAGTTCTGTTGAACTAATTTGGACGGATACAGCTCAGTCTCGGGGTGAAAGGAGCGTGACGTATGGGGTCTGTGAATGGCACCCAGAATAAGGCATCCAGATGCTGCAGGAACAGAAACAGTTCTGGAGACCTACGTAAGGGCAGGTTTCTCAAGAAGATACTCAAATACCACTAAAATGGTAAAATTTCTGGAGATTCCTCACGGTTAAGGAATGTCTGGCTATTTCCTCAACCAATATTTTTGTGTTTGATTTTCTTTCCTCTCAAGTAATGCCTGCTAGCGTGAACATGATTTCATTGCTGATTTTCTGTTTCCCAGATGGAAAACAATTGGAAGGACTATGGTTCAAATCCTATATATGTAAATCCCATCTACTGCTGTCTGTCACAGCCCATACCAAGCAACTCAACCTAAGCCATTGCACTGTGAGTTGCATGAATTTACCTATGACAGCAAGGAGTTGGCAAATCTGCTGCTTGGCTGTGATGGGCATTTGACATGACTACAAAACCAATGAGGAAAAGAAATCATCTCGATGGAACCTTCTGGATGTGAGATGGCCTTTAAATGAATTAAAGCTGTGAGAGCAGCGTTTCCCATCCCTTTCCCTCTAGAGGCCACCCTGCAGTGGGCGTGCAATTTGGCTTTCTCCTTTTTTGACATTCTCCTGTCAATGTTTTCCACAGAAGTAAGTTTCTTAAAGGCACCATCAGTGCAACAGATGCTGTGCTCAGACCTGCTGCGTGAGAGAGGAGCGTGCCCAAAATGGTGGGATCTGATCCCATCCCCAGGCCCTGGAAGTTACATTGACTGCTTGGAATTTTCTGCTGCTAGTTGTGATGCTAAAACCTCTTGGTGGAGCTGCAATTGTGTTGTTACCTTGGCTTATCCTCTGTTGGGTGTTTGAGGTTGCTTTGAGTTCTTTGTTGTGTATCTAAAGTAACCCACAGAAAAGTTTAGACTATTTTCTTTGGCTTTTCTCTTCATTCACCACGTTGGTTGCAGGACCAAATTAGCAGAAAACTTTGTTCAGGCGTCAGTGCAACAAAACGTTTTGGCTCGGCTCCAACTCTGGAAGGGCTTTTAGATTAATGGGAAGTTGGGAGCGCGAAGAAGAGTATGGAGTCTAAAAACTTGTTTAGGTCTGGTCTTTAATGTTTTAAAAGTGTAATCTTGTTCCTATTCAGCAATAGTGAACATTAAGCATGCGCTTAAGTGCCTTGCCAAGCATGGAGGGGATGATTTATACTGGTAAAGTGGAAACTTAAGAGTATCTACTTTGCTGACCACAGCTATAACCAGGATTTCGTAGAATAAGAGCTGATGTTGTGCTCTGTAGTTCAGTTCCCATCAGGCTCTGAAGATACCCCAAACCCATAGCTGGGACGTGTGGACACCTCTGCAGGGTGATCAAACAAAGGAAATAACGGCTTGTGTGTCTCTGGGATGTTCCAGTTGTTTATTTCTCACCCACCAAAGCACCCTTGATCCTGTTCCCATGCTCTTGTTATTTGGCACACTTTCCTCAGGGTAACTGTGAGAAATTGTTTTGGTTTAGTTTTATGGCTTAACTTTGTGGTTATAGTAGATCCTCAAGGCAGACGGAAATGAGGTGGCTGCATAAAGACAAGCAAATGAATTCAAAGGCCTATGGTGAAAGCATTTTCTCCATAAATGAATTAAAACAAGCCATTGAGAGTGATGGCTTTTATTTCCACAGGTCTTAAAAGGGCGGTGCCGTTGTGCAAGCAGTGTTAGACTCTTTTGAGGAAGCTTGCAAGAGGTTCTTGAAAGCAAAACCTCCACACGCTGGATTTGCGCATGTAGCCAGCATCATCTAAAGCTCTTTCCCAGCTTGCTGACAGGCAGGAAGCTGGGGGATGCAGGCAGCGAGACGGCTTTCCCAGGGGCTCCATTGCCCTGGACGAATCTGCAAGTCCACACCTGGGAGGGCAGCAGGTCCCAGGTGGCCCTCAGTGTCCAACCCGACATCGTACAGCTGCTGCCTTTGGGTGGGAGTGGAAGAAAGGCTCCGTCAGGAGCAGAGCAGCTCTCCAGCTGCAGAGGCAGGGAGGTCTGCTGGGTCCAGGGGGGCTTCCTGTTTAAACAGTTACAGAGTCTGCAGAATTGGTTAAACCATCAAAAAAAAAATATAGAGGGTGAAAAACATAAGAAAGGAACCATCCTTCCTGTGTCTGTATGTGCATTGTCTAACTGTTCATTTGGGTTTGACCAAACACTTGTTGCGATTTTTCAATTCACTTTAATGGGTTTTAGATTAGGTCTTTTGTAATGTAGAATCAGATTAAAGTTTGTGGAACTGTACAGCTGCAGTTTAGGAAAGCTTGTGCTTTTTATACATAAAAGCTAGGAGAGACCATTGTCATAAGCTGGAAGGTCTCCTCATGTAACACAGGCAAGTCATTTCACTCAGTGACTTCTCCAAGACCGTGTCTTGTGACGGGCTAAAGCAATGCAACTGTTTAGTAGAAAATAAAAAAGGTAGGTGAGGGAGAGAAAATAGTCCAGTCTTATTTCAGGCACACAGGATAGTTAGATTATTCCGTACGGGACTTAAGGACATGTTTAACTGCTTCTCTGTAAAGAGGTGGGAAATTAGACGTGTTTTAGCGCTTTGCAGAACCAACTCCTGTTTATCAACTGAGATCACACGTGGTGAACTCTTCCAGGGAGTCTACGAAGATCAATCCTTTAACTCCACCAGTGCTGACCCACCAGTAAGGCTGCTGTAGAGGGACCGCTCACCCGGCCCTGCTGAAGCTTTGTTTTCTGAGCATTGGCTCATTGGCACCCATTGGCTTCCCATCAGACTGCGAGGCTGGATAATGCTCGCTCTTCTTTTACCTGTGGTGTGCGATGCAGAGCTGGCTCTTCCAAAATAGTTGAAAATAGCAGTCAGAGAAGGAAGCTTAGCAACACCCCATTTTGTGAGATGCTCACAAATTTTTGAATTTGTATACACGGAAGTGCGGATACGCATGTGTAAGATAAGTAAAATACCTCTGCATGAATAGCATTTCCTAAATTTGACATTAATCTGCATTTTTTCTCTCTGCCACATGATGGAGATAACGGTGTGAGATATATAAACAGTGCTGCGGGGCGCACGCGCTTCGAAGAAAGAAGTTTCAACTGGGCAGGTATTAGTAGTTGTTCCATTACTGTTGGTTTTGCACTGGCCTTGACGGGATAGTTTTCTCATAGTATTTGTGGGGTGTTTGGTTTAAAGCAACATTTGGTTACTCCTGTTGTTCTGTTGTTTTTTGTTTTGGCTATTTCCCTACAAAAGGCAAGTATGCAGGACTGCCCTTAGCAAATCATCCTGGGAAGGACAGGGTAGGATCTCAATCAGTTGATCCTTGTGTTGTGTGCTAGAACCTTTGCATCCATTCTCTCCTCTTAGTCTCCATTTTGAGCTCGGGTCCAGATCCAGAAGCTGTTGAAACCACGTCTGCAAAATTCCCAGCGATTTCAGTGAACTTTGGGTCAGGCCCATATGCAAAGGCAGAGATGGATTTTCCCATGGAAATTTGTTTAGTGACATTCAGAGATCTCCTGGTGAGAGATATAATTATTATGGTGAGAGCTGCTGTGTTGTATTTGTAATCATAATGTAGCAACAACACATTTGTAACAAAAGTGCTATAGGTTGATATACATCCAGGAAGAGAGAAACACATGTTTCTTTCCAGCCTGTTAGTTTTTTGTGGCTGTTACTTTGAGGACGTGAGTTCCGAGGCTGATGTCAGCGTAATTACCGCTGCACTATTGTCAAGTTTCTTTGATGGAATATTGCTGGATGAAGCAATACTCTCACCCCTCTCCATAGACCCACCTGCCTTGTGAATCAGACATGCTGCATGTTCAATTCCTTGTACTCTGGGTCTTGTGTCTTGTGCAAAATTTGCATTTGAGAAACTGTTCAACTCTGTGATACTGCAAATCTCTCAGTCCAGCGTTTGATAAAAGTTTGTATTTAGTGGCTGTTCCTTGATAGGTGTCTTTCATAAGGCATTTTTGCATTTATACTTGCATTTAAAATGTTACATTTATGTAAAACATACATTAAAATGCCTTCAAACTTGAAGTGACATGCTGCCCAGTCAGCAGTGCATAACCATGTCTGTGTGCGCACCCACTTACTGATGTAATAGCTTCTCCAAATGTTAAAGTTTTTCCTCTGAAGACTTTTTCCAGAAATGCTGCACTCCGTGCTCTGGGGTTCTGCTCCTATGGTTTTTTTTTCATGAGAACAAAGATCAGTCCTTCATGGTCCTAAACTCAATGCATGTGCATGACTTAAAGGCATTACCTACCAATAAATAGGAGATTAGCTGCGGCTTGTGTATTTCCTGATCAGTTCAGGTTTTTTCAGATGGCTCGTTGTTATCCCGTTTCCTTTAACGATGGGACACTTTAATGAGTTTGCCATCTGACATACATCTGCTTCCTGTTAAACAATACCTTCATTCTTCTAGAGCTGCTAAACTCATCTTTTATCCTACAAGATTTTTATCTGCGCCTTGAAAACAGCATGTACAAATTGGTCAGCATATTCCTTTTCTTGTTAAGAATTTTTTTTGTGTGTTGTTTTTGAGGAAGAATAGCAAAGCAGGCATCTCCTTTAGTGCTTGTTTGTTGGAGAATGGGAGAACATGGATATTATTTGTCTAATTAAGAGCTGGCCAGTCCAGCTCCTGTTTGAAGTACTATAGGATCCACTTCTGTGGGTAACATTATATGGTTTCTAATAGTTATTCTCTCCTCCCAACAAAGTAAGGGGCTGGTGGAAAAGCGGGGGGAAGGATTTTGAAGGCTGTTAATATTGTTTCTTCTTCAATAGCTCGGTGATGGTCTGTCTCACGCGTGTGCAGAGTGAAGGCTCTGTGATCATCAGGCTCTCTTAAATCAATCCAGCCGGCATTGAGTTTGTGCATCTGCCTCGGTGCTTCTCTTTTTCCCATGTTTTGGGAACACACAGTCATGCTGGATCTGTGACTGTGACTTTCCCCTTCACTGGTCAACATTTGCTCCTTCAGAAAAACTTTTTTTTTTCTTTTTAATCATAAAACCTTTTTCTAGTGGAGGGAAAACTGGGTAGAATTTTCCTTGTATTTATCTGTCTCTACATAATGTCCTCTATATGTTGCTTTTACAACAAGTGTGTGGTGCTGTTTGAAAGAAAATCCTGTTGTTTGTGGAGTTCTGCCACACAGGTCCAAAGGACATCTGTGAAAATGGCTTGTAAACAAATTTAGCGACCCTGTGGGGCACATAATGTTTAGTCTCGGAAAAGAATTTACTTCTAAACATTCACGTTTGCCAGGTGACAGTTGGCAATACTTTGGGTTTAGAGCTGGGGAAACAGGAAGCAAGGTGCAAATATTTATTTGAGGCTTCGTGGGTGCTTGGATCAGAATAACGATTATAGGTCAGGAATTCTGTGGTTTTCCCTTTTGTAGTTTGCAGTCGTCTCTCAGCTCACACAGGGTTAATGTTATTTGCTTGAAAATGAGGGAGTTGTTGATTACTTCAGGTGGCTCTGGTGCATCAGCTGAAACCTTTGTTTTAGTGATGCTCTTGGAACTGTTAACACCATTCCTTTGCCCCCAGCAGTGCTGCAAAGCCACAGGTTCAATGCTGAAGAGCTGGGAAAAGTTGTTTGTTGCAAACACAACTTGGTAATTTTACCTGTGATGGCCCAGCTTCCCATGAGGTTCCACCTCTCTTTGGCTTCCTGGTGTCTTGTAGGAAGGTGCTGTATGTGGACTTCATGTTTCACTGTGTCTGTTACGGAATGGAGCCAAAAGAGGATCTCTGGTCATTTCTGTGCCAGTGTTGTCATGCCTCCCTGAAGAGTTTTGTTTCTAATTGCATCAGTGTATATTAACAAAACCCTCCATCATTTATTTAACATACAAACTTGCCCATTCTTTCACCACGCTCACATCTTTCATCTCTGAGCTGCAGGAACAGGGCTGATGGCTTTGACAGTCTTTCATTCATGTTAAGATTACAAATTACCTGTGTTGGGTTCCTTGTGGAGTCTGCAATTTATCAAGGAGGATCTGGGAGGTGGTTTTAATTGAAGCTTTGCAAGAAAGTAAATCTACCTTGTCAGCTTTGGGGTACACCAGTGATGATGTGCTGAGCTCCTCTACACCTTCACCTTTTGTCAGTACTGTGGAAAGCTACAGGTCTTCATAGCAGTGTCTATTGCTGTGACCTCTGGCATGACCAGGGGAGAGGCTTACTTCATTTCATGCTTTCTTTCACATCCCATCATGAGGAAAATATATTTATAGCTGGAACATCAGTTCATAATCCAGATGTATTGGGCCAAGCGTGTGAAGAAGTTTAGGAGGACAAGATGCTGAACCAGATTTACTGTCATTATTAACATAAATGGGTTGGTGTTAACTCCAGTGGGCAGACAGGGTTGTTTTAGTCTACTGTATCTTGAACCTATTTAAAAAGAACCATCTTTTATAAAGAAGCTGATGAAAAAAAAAAGGGAATGTAAATGGGACTTAGGTAAAGGAAAGATTGTTCTCCTGAAATGTGTGCTTTATATATCCCTGGAAAACAGTATATTTTTGATACTCAGAAGTGTATTTTTAAACTTTTCTTTGTAATTACAATGGAGAAGGCACAGTGTGGCACCTGCAGTTCAGACACTGTGGTCTCCCACTCTTTATAAGTACAGGCTTTGACGGGGACAGCATCTCTATGGGCCTTGTCAAAGTGTGTGCAGGTGACAGGTTAGTTGAGAACTACTCCATGATGACTGCAGTGCATTCTCCCTGAAGGCAACAGATGTTCTTGCTGTTGGCCTTTGTGATATTTGTACTATCAAAATCCCCCACGTAACTGTTGGCTTTTCTCCCATTGCTGTTAAGGTGGAGGAATGGGTGAGGGCAGTTTCTGGGACGGAGGCACAGTTTCAGTTGAGAAAGCTCTTACAAGGTGAGGAGCCTGTTTCCTCCTCTGGCTGTTTATGCCAATGTCTCCTTCAGTATTTAACGTTTGTAAAAACAGATAGCTCTTCTGGAGAGCAAAGCCCGCTGAACTGGAGACAGAGAAAACCTGAATAAACAAACATGTGCCACAGATTAGTAAGAACATCTGTAGGTTTTATATTGTTTTGAGAACACATACCACATAGCTTTTCATTTCTTACGCTTTTCTGGTTTCTCCCTTTCTTTCTGTCTCTCTGTTTTCTTCTTCTTCTTTTTAAATATATTGCTAATAAAGGTTGGAGGTAGAAAGCACAGCTGGACTCTGCATGACATGCCACTGTTTAATTTCTAGCTCGGAGGATGAGAAGAAGAGTAGTTTTATTGTATCCTAGAAGAGAATAAAGCCACATGCAAATTCCAGCCATGGACATCTGTTTCCTCTTTGTGTGAAAGAATTCTCATATTTGGAAGGGAATCCCAGTTCTGAAGGGGCTGATGAGGGTTGGTTTTTTTTATTTTTTTCCTTTTGGTTCTTCCCCCTCTCCTTTGCCGCTCCTTCAGCACGCTCTCCTTGCTCCCTGCCTGCTCTGCTTCCTTCGGGACAATGTCAGCTTGCGATTTAGCATCAGATATTAACTGGGTGAACTTTGGGTTATTTTAAAATGTTGTGTTATTGTTACTAAGCTCCTCCTTAAATTTCTTTTATTTAATTAAACAGTATTTGATGGGAGGACTTTTGCTCTGTAATCAATCTTCAGTGCCTGCAGTTGGTGTTTTTCCAAAAAGTGGAGATGTGTGTATCTGGCTGTGAAGTGCAACTATTTCTAGAAATAATTTATTAAAAATAATCTTTTAAAATCCTCCTGTATCAGGAGAGTTAAATTGATCTGTAGAAATAAGAATCTGCAACATTCATTACATTGTTAGACATCGGGTGCTAAGGACTAAAGGGACCAGGGTAAATGATAATTTCACTAACCTGTAAAACATTTTAGAATAATGATTTACAGCTGTCTGAGAGCTTTAAACTTTTTTTTTTTCTTGGTGTGTGTAAGAGTTGACTGTGTTGAACAAACAGCCCAGTTATATAACGTCGGGCCAGCCGTGAGAACTGGTGCTCTCTGGCTATTTCGTATTAACGTCGAACGAGAGGCTGGTGGAGCTCGCCAGGGTTTCGGATTTGCTGGCAGAAGGTTACCCACATGTGTGGACCACATTTTTATTGTTGCCTTAGCCTATTTCAGACATAAATATCGCTGCCTGGCAGGGTGTGATTCTGTTCATTGCTGAAGAGCTTTTCTTTTTAAAAGCAAAATACGAAAAGGAATGAAATCCTGCAAATGTTCAAGTTAAGAAGGGTCCCCAGATGGCGAGATTTTGTCACGTCTGTCGTGATGGAGAAATAAAGGGCAATAAGCCATCTAAAGGCTTTTTCTTTGCTGGATGAGTTACCCTTGTAGAGCTATTTCTTTTTGCATACATTAATCCTGCTTTTGGGCGTGGGGCTGTTTAGTCTGGTCTCTGAGGGAGACAAGGCTTATGCAAACAGGGTGTATGGGCAGCTCTTGGACGTGTTGGCCATGGAGATGTGGCCCAAGGGCAGAGGCTGCAAAGATAAATAGAAGTCCCTATGAGTTTCTTGAAAATATGCATGTGAGGGGAGAGTAAAGGTGATTAAGAGGTTTGAGGGAAAGCTTGCAGTAGGAACTGAACTTTCAGCAGAGGCCGTGGAATAATGTTGAGAGGAAATGTGATAGAGGGCTCTGATGTGGGAAGATTGCTGAATCCAGCTTGGAAATTATTTGGCTTCAGAGAATCTGATGACAAAAACCAAATCCACAGGAAGCCAGACTTTTGTTCCAGTACCCATGAAATTGCTTGTGTGGGTTTTGTTTTTAAATCAGGATGTTGTCAAAGAGGCTCCAGTGGAGACTTCAACTGTGAGAAATGGAGGACATCTCTTGTTAGGGTCTTCTTTGTGCAGGCAAAGGTGCTGCTCTGCTCGGTTTTGTTGTTGGTACTTCCTAGTTTGATTGCTTTTTGCCAGTTTTCAAATTCTAATAGTGTGACAGGCTGAGAGAGTTGGGGTTGTTCAGCCTGGAGAATGCTCATGGGAGACCTTATTGCAGCTTTCCAGTATCTGAAGGAGGAAAGCTGGAGAGGGACATTTACAAGGGCATGTAGTGAAAGGACGAGTGGTAACGGCTTCAAATGGAAGAGAGTAATTTGCATTAGATATCAGGAAGAAATTTTTCACTCTGAGGGTGGTGAAACACTGGAGTGGGTTGTCCAGAGAAGTTGTGGCTGCCCCATCCCTGGAGATGTTCAAGGCCAGATTAGATGGGGCTTTGAGCAACCTGATCCAGTGGGAGGTGTCCCTGCCCATGGCAGGGGGTTGGAACTAGGTGATCTTTAAGGTCCCTTCCAACCTTAACCATTCTATGATTCCATGACTTACTGAATGTTTAGGCACGTATCCTGCAGGCGTCTTAGAGAGGAGGGAGCCCAGCGGCTGTGCAGATCCCACTGACATATATCTGAAACCATCCCAGGCACTTTGGAAGGCTGTGTGTCACAGCATCTCGTGGGGCACATGGGGAAAAGCAAAACGGATAATCCCCATCCAGTTCTGGTCCCTGCTGAGCGGGACACGGGAAGCAAACACCACTAACGCTGAGAATCAAACAGCGGTCGTGAACAAATTTCCTCTTTGATTGAAATGCTCCTAGCTAGGAGATAAAAAGGGGTTTAGGTCAAAAGCTTCCCTTGTTGTCTTATTAACAGCTGCATAATTTTACCACTCATTCGCGAGTATAAAAAAGCAAAAGTCGGAGACTGTATGTGAAAGCTTGTTTTGTTTGGTGTACAGCTGGATACAGAGTGTTTCCTTTTCTCTTTTCTAACGAATTTGAAGCAAACATATTGGATATTGTTTCTATTTTTTTGGCCTAGATAATAGAAGATTTTGTTGCTTTTCATTTTACATTGCAAAGAAATCATGCCGTTTAACTCCAATTCAACAATGATGCAGCAGCATGTGGAGATAGATATATCTTCTCATAAATATATTACCACACATTACTGTCAAATAGCTGGACTTTTTCACCCAGTATTAAAAACAAAATTTAATTGCTACACTAGAGTTTCAAGGCCCTGATAAATAAGAGCCATGTCTGACCTTTATTGTGGGGCTCTGAGATGCCACCAGGGATATTGCTCATTGTTCAAGATGACAAACTTCCTCTGAGATTTCAGTTTGTCAGCTCAATGTACAGCAGTGACATTGATTTCTTCTCACTGCCATTTCCTGCCTGAATAGATAACAAATTTTCTGTGGCAGGTGTCTGTCAAGCTTAGTTTTGCCTGGCAGATTAACTTAATAGACTCATTTATTAATCATTAGTTGCAACACAGTGAAGCAGACAATACTCTTTAACTCTTGTGATGTTGAATGGATGTACCATTTCGGATTCCTTTGTGTAGCTGGAATTTGGATTTAATAAACCGTTTATATCTCTGCATTAAGTGTTTTTAACCTGACATTACTCAGGTTACAAAGAGCAACAATTTCTGTATGTCAAGTGTGACCCGTTTTGAGTGTGTACTACTTTTCATGGCAAAAGATGCATAAATGCTTTCTGAGATTAATAAAATGATGGACAAATTACAAAATCAGCCTGTGTAAGGGGGAAAACTAATCTGGCGTGCATCATGCTTGGGGAAGGAAGATAAGAGTAGGAGAAGAAAATAGATACTTGAAGAAGATTAGAACTGGAGCTGACCAGGTGTTGAAGTGGAAGAGATAACTGCAGAAGCATTTGGGCAGGGGCAAAGCAGACCTGCGGAGACAGTTGTAGGGCAATTCTGGCACAGGCTAGTATTTTCACAAGGGTTCCTTCCTCCAAGTTGTCTTGAGATAGATACCTGGGCTGGAGATAGCAAAGGCAGGGTTTGGTACCAGAGGTGGATATTGGACAGGGCTTGTCAGAGTGGTGAAGGAGGAGGCAGAGCCAGAGGAATTTAGAGGAGAGACTGGAGGAGGAGAAAACAATAAAGAAAGGTAAAACCTTGGAAAGTAATGTTTCTTCTTGCAAGGAATCAGTCTGCTTGTGGTGAAAGTAAAAACTGACTTACTACATGTGTTGACTCTGCACAGACTACAGAGCTGAGGGAGAAGTTTTTATCCTTTTTCCCCACTGTTAAGAGAGTTCTGTAGAGGAGCTGGAAATGCACAAGCACTGCTGGGGACACATGGCTGCAGGAATGAGCCAAGGTAGAGATACGGGCTGTTGCTGGGCAGAAGAACTTCTCATTGTAGGTGATGAGAAGAAAGTCACCAAGCCTTCTCCCTTGGCTTTTGGTTGGGTTGTGGTAGATCTTCACAACCTGCTTTTAATTCTCAAGGGAGCGTGCAACTGTGGGATCACTGGGAGATGTTCAGGAGAGTTTCTGCAGCTGATGCCCAAACTGCAAAGCCCTGGGTTGGAGCCCAACTGTTTTCAGCTCAGCCTTTGCGGGAGTGTGCATTGCTGAAGATGTTTTTTTGCCAAGTTGTGTTCCTGGCCTTGGGACCGTGTTTCTTGAACCATCCTTTATGGCTTTCTTGGCTGAGCGTCAAACCAAGAATGTCCCTGCACTAGATCATGCTGCTTATTGCTCTTCTAGGCCACCCTGGTAACGATACATTAACCTCTCAGCAAGGAATGTGATAAACAAAGTAAAACTGCTTTAGTGAAACCAGTCATTTAATGGCAATGTACATAAAGTGTCCTTAAAGATTTGTAAATGTACTAAGCTGCAGTTCACTGAGTGAACAATAACTGTTCCTAATTTAGCCAGTTAAGGAACGTGCCAACCTAATTTGCTTTTGTAACATTATGTTGTTGTTGTTTTTTCTTTTCCCACCTATCCAGATTCCTTTCTCTCTGGTGCAATTTCCTCTCTGGGAGTCCTTAAAGGTAAGTCCTTTTTAATGATAGAAATATAAGTTATACATTTCACAAAGGCTTTCCATGGTAACTTAACAAATTTGATTATCACAATTATGGGTGCATCCAAGAATCAGTAAGTATGTATGAAGCCACCTGTGCATGTGAAGATCATTTGCCTGAATATCTGAAAAATAACAGGGAATATCAAAGCACTGATATTTGGCATGCAGTCTAAATTTTACTCCCAAACATGCCAGAAGTCTTATTTTCTGCTCTAGCTTTTTTTACTGATTAAAGAAGAGTGGGAACCATCTCGAGTTTTGTGATATTTTTTATTTTATTTTTTTAGCATTTCACTCTTCAAGGTAACAGGAAATTGTGAATGACACAGAGAAAACTGATCGAGCTTGGGTTTGTAGACAGGGAGAGGCTCTCAGTGCATCACTGACAAGCTGTTTTGATTGGCTGCATGTACTTGATTTAAAGGTCATTTAAAGAAGGTGTCAACTGGATGATGTTTTAATAGCACAGTCTTTCAGAATGATGAGCTGTTCTCTCACCGGGTGGTTGCTTTGTTTATCATGGACAGAGTCAGGGTTTAGATTTTTGAGCACAGCGTTGGATTTGAAGTCATGTAGTTTCTCTGTCCCTCTGTTTTTCCTTTGACTGCAAAAGATGAAGGAAAGGCAGTGTTTTTCAGGTGCTTTAAGATCCTGGCTTGGAAGCACCGAAATTATTGCAGATCATTAAAAGCATTGTAGCAAAATGTAATGTTTATAAGTGAGGAACTGGAGGAGAGTAATTTTCTTGTTGTTAAGGGTGCTGGACTTCTGAGGAAGCTTGGCACTGAGACCCGAACCAGGCAGAGGTACTGGGAACCACTGACAATTTTCATTGCCCCTTGTTGCTTCTATTGAGGGAGGAAGGTTTATGTTCTCCTTGGTCCTCGTATGCTTGGTTGGGACAATAGCATGTCCTCTCGCTGTGTGTCACTAGCTTGGGTTGTTCTGGAGCCCACAGTGGGAATGTTTGCACCTAGAGGCTTCAGGGAGTCAAATATAAAGGGGAATCCACAGGGGGAGGAGTGTGAAACACGTCAAGAGCTTTCACAGAACTGAGCTGTGTTTCGTAGAGGATTCTGTAGGTGCTTCATGAGCTTGGCCTGATGTGGTGTCTGGGTATCGTCCCGGTGCACAGGCGAGCTTTGCCTGCCATATTAGGAATCCGATTCCCTGCCAGTGTCTAGGAATGGCTCTCTGTAAACTCGTCGGCAGCGATACTGGCCTGACCTGCTAATTGTTAGTGCAGCAGCCGTGTTTGGGAGCAAGAGGTATCAGTGCTTAAAGAGAAAAAACTGCAGTGTTCTTGCCAAAACCACATGAAACAGCAACATCATGTAGCTGTTTTCAGAATGTAAAGTTGTTTCAGCTAATGTCCACGTAGCTGTGGCAATAAAATGTATTGTTTAGATTGCAGGCTTTGAAGAAGACAGTTTGAATTTAGCTAGCTACAGGAGTGAGTCACTTAGGAAGAGACATCATGTTTAATCTAAAGAGGTCAGCGCAGATCTGAAGAGAAACAAAACTGGGTTAGTTTGTTCCATGGACCAGTTGCAATATATTCTTCTGTCTGTGAAACCAAGAGTAGAAAATGGCAAAAATCAGTCTTCCATGCTCCAGTCACTTTGGCTCAGCACATGGCGAGAGCTCGAGGTTTGTCACATCAAAGCCAGGCAGTGAAAGCAGAATATGTTTTGTTTATCTGAATGAAGCTCTTAAAAAAATTGCCCTGACAGTACAACAAAAGAAAAAAAACCATTATGGTCCCATCAACAGTCTGGATTTGGCCAGCAGCATCAACAGGAGCATGATTCAGGGTAGGGCTTCTCACGGGTGCATGAATGGAGCATGAAGAGACAGTAATTATGAAGAAGTAGGAGTGCAAAGGAAAAGATACAAATGGCACGAAGCCTGAACACAGACGAGTTTACTGAGGCTGTGGGTTAATGTCTGAGGGACTGTTCTGCGCTGTATTAATGGCATTACTTGAGAAAGTAAACGTGGGAGCACTTGTGTTTGATGTGTGTGGGACATCTCACAGAAGAGAACAGAACAAGTGCTGTGGCTGTGTCATTTTAAAAACCATTAGTACAAAGTTACATAAGCTGATGGATGGTAGACTCAGTCTTATAATTCCACGAACAAGCTAATCACTGTAAAAATGAGGAAAAATATCTTTCCACTGTAAAGGACAGTTCACGAGGCAGATGGAAGAAAAGAGTTTCCTTTTCCATTGCATATGTGCTGGCTGCAACCAGCAGCAGGGTGTTAAACTTAAAGAAGCCTAATAAAGGCTTGTTGTAGGCAGCAAATCAGGTGTTTCTATATCCCGTTTTCTCTACCTGCTTTGCTTCAAGCTGCTATGTTTATCCTTTGTGCTTCCAACTGGTTTTAACTACATAGTTTAAATGCACAGTTTTCTTCTGTCTGTGAATGTAGACCAGCTGTCCTATGTGAGGGTAAACTTGCATATCAATCACTGAGCTAAGTTAGAAGAGAGCATTGTATAGATCACTGAACTATAAGGTTACGTACGCTATGAGTGCTGGCAAAGGGGGTATTGCAGTAATTAGCAAGAAACATACTGCTTCAAATACAAGCCTTGCTGTTGGCTACTCAGGTGAACACACAATTTAGAAGTAGTCAATAGACTCCTTTCTTAGTTCACAGTCACTCAAGAAAAAGCAGTAAAGAAATGGTGGTGATTTTAATAAAAACAAAACCAACAACCCCCCTCTTGTTCTTTTTTGGATGTAGGTAGCATCCACTGCTATCATGGATGCTTAATGTCCTTTCTCTTCCCAATTCTTCATTTTTCTGTATTTTGTTTTAGGCACAGATTGTTGATATAAACCAAAGAGGAGAAGGAAACTGTGCTATGGTGTATGAGATTGCAAAATAGACATTGTAATTCTCTACTAGGGTAAGTTAGAGTAGCACTTCTCTTCTTTTTAGCCCAGACTTTACAGCTAAAATGATTTTGAATTCTCGGAGTTCAGGAAAGGAAGGGGCATTGCAAATTTCATTCACTCTCTTCTACACCAACCCTTGGAGGAGCACCGTGGCTGATTACTGCTGGGGGAGTTTGGTCAGATTTAGGTTCTTTTAGGTGGGGCTAGTGCTTCTGATCCCATCCGAAAGCCAGCTGGCCATGAGGAGAGGCAGCAGAACATAGATGTGGTGCACTTCCCAAATGCCAGCAAAGCACACTCCCTGCCATATTAGTTCAAGTTTTAGAATAATAGTCCCCTGCTATGCTGCCCTGGAATTTCCAGGGTGCCTCTGTAACTTGCTTTGGAAATACTATATGTGTGTTCTTCATTGTGGGAATTTCAAATTACAGGGCTGCCTGTTTGGCATGAAATGGTTGTGGGTTCCAGGGAGTCTCTGCTTTCACCCTGCTGCCAGGGTGGGAGTCTCCGCTCAGATGACTGTAGTTCTGTGGAGTTCATCCCTTCTGTATTATCTTCTGTTCTTCTCTGTTCAGGCATTTTATTCAGCACATCTAATCATCATTTCTGAGTACCTACCAACAGCACATAAATGATTTATCATTTGTTTCATGTAGCACTTTAATTTGTATTTTTTCTCTTTTAGACCTGGAAAAAAAAGATAACTTTAATTTTTTTTTTTTTTATGGGGATATTGCAGAAATACAGGGCACCAGGTTCTTTTCAACAAAATAGAGTTCAAAAAAATCCCCACAAAATTGAGATCCTCTGGTTAGGTTTGAGTCTTGTCCAAAATAGCTGCTTCTTTTGTCTGAGTGGAAATGGTCAGGTCCCTTGGAGAACAGTGCTGAGTGTAAGATAAACCCGTCTCAGGTGAAACAAGACTCAGGCCTCTTGGGTTTTATATTTCTCCATGTTGGCTGCACTTCAGAGCTTCTGAGAGTTACTCCAACACAGCTGTACATGGAGAATGCTCTCTTTATAGACCAAATATATTGTATGTCTGGAAGAAAGGCTCTAGGAGCCAGTGAGGAGGGAGGAATAGGCGGGACAGGAGGACATAGGTCTCAAATTAGTAGATTGGAAAAACAAGGGGTTTTTTGTTTGGTTGGTTTTTTTTTAAGGAAAACAAACCTACTATCCTGGGAACCTTTTGTCTTTTTCATTAGACACGTCCAGTTCTGAGATGAGACACTTGGATGTTGCTAGGATTGTGTAACGTCAGGGTCAGGCTGACTTCACCCTGCAGACTGTGTGTGCCAGCGAGTCCTGCTCTTGCACACGCAGCCTCTCTGGGAGGGCTGGCACAGACTCTGCTGCTCCACTGGCCCAGGACCTGCAAGGAAAGATAAAAATCTTGGCCTGACCGTGCTCAAGGTGATGTTCTGGCTCTTCTGGCACTCAGTGGGGCCAGGATTTCCTTCTCTGTCTCGGTGCTGGTAGACTTTCTGCAGCTGTAGTGAGCCCACATGATGTTTTTGTCACTGGCTTTAGCACTAAAATAATTTTATCAAATCTGGAAGTCTCGCAAATTGAAAGGTGTTTTACGAAGAGAGATATTTGGTTGGACCTTCAGTTAGCGACAGGGAGCTGATATACATGGGCAGGTCTCTCTTGTGGGATTTTGTAATGATAATGGTGGCATGTGATAGTGGTGTAAGATGCTGAAGGAAGGAATGCTTTGGTGGCTTTAGAAGAGAATGATTTGAAGAGTACACACAGGCATGGTTTCACCCTGTGAAGTAAGTGGGGCATTGCAATAAAGAGAATGGGAAGAGTCCAGCCCTGCGAGGCTGAGCAGTAGCAGAAGGTTGGTTGGATCAGAACAGAAGTTTCCCATGTTGTTCCTAAACTGTTTTCTGCCCACATGATGGAGAGCAGGCTTGGGATTTGGCTTACACTTCCTTAGGTCCCTTTTTTGCTGTTCAGGTTCAGCTGTCACCCCAGGCACTTGCGTTGAGAGGAACAGAGCTTGAGAAATCTGCTGGTGGAATGGACTATAGATCTACATGAAGGCATTGGCACGTGTCCTCGTTTGCTTGGTTCTCTTGGCTCTCCCCCTCCAGAGAGCTCAGCTTCTGGGGCTGGTGCAGGCAGTACAGTGTGTGAACAAGTCTGGTTCCAGGGTGGGCTCAGCTTCGCTCGTAGCTGTCAGTGCAGATGTACCTTTGAGACATGCCTTGAAGCATGCAAAGACTGCTTGGTGAGCTTTCGTGGAGGGTGAGGACTCTAGTCTTGGTTGGAGTTCATTGCACCTGATTTTTAAAGTTAATAAGAATGAAAAGTTTACAGAATGCCTCTGCCCAGGCAGCTGGGGTTCTCAGCAGTAATACGTGTTTATAACTCCACCATTGAAACAATAAACCACATGCTATTTCCCTCCTAAAATTTACAATCAAATCTGTTGCTGTTTAACAGCGTAAGTAGAAAATAGAGAAATGTAGCCAAACTAGGCCCAAAATGGTTTTCCCTGCTCTAGAGGTAGGTGATAGCTTTCCTTTCTTCCTGGAGAAGCAGTCTAGTATTTCTTTTCTGCTGTACTCAGCTGCATATAAGTCAAGAGTAAATGAAACCCAGGTCCAGCTTTAAACCCATTTCCTTGCAGGCAGTGCAGTAAGTGTTCTACCATACCTTGCTCCCTCTTTGAGTAACGATCGGGCTGATTTAGGGATTAAGTCCTAATCATTAAATAACGCTAACGTGTCTGCCATTCGCTTAGGTCCTGTATCAGGAAAACAGATTTCCACGGCGGCGTTTCGAGGCGTGATATAACTTGTGGCCAATGCGGCGTGTGCATGCCATTAGCATAACGGCTGCATTTTTCTCACAAAAGAACAATGTACCCAACAGCTGTTCAGCAAACAGCCCTCGCTTTATTACTGTCACAATAAGTGTCATTCACACAGTCTTGAAGCACATTCGAAGGAATGCTGTACGCCATCTGCACCAAAGAGAAAGAAACAAATGCAATCCTTACTTACAGCACTGCAGACACGTTTGAGAAAGTCAGATGGCCTTGGATCATCAATGCATCATTTAAAACAGCAAAAGTAAAACAGACTCAAGCAGTCTGTAGATACAGAGCCAGATTGTGATGCTCTTGGTCATGCCTAGACCACAGGCGGTTCTCTAGAAGTCGCTGAGCTTGCCAATGACATCTGGGGGCGTTTGGTAGAAAAATGATCAATGTTAAGGGCTCACCATTTGATTCGAACGCTTGCTTCTTGCTGAAGAACCTTAAAAGACTCATGTAATTCTTGCATCTAATTTATTCACACAAGCCTGCATGAAGAACAGATTTATTAGCAGGTAGTAGCAGTGCAGATGCTCAAGGAAAGCCGTCCTAACTTTGAAGTGATTTTTCAGAAGTGCATTTTCCTCCCCAGACACATATATGGCCCTTTGTGCCATGGAAACTGAGTGTAGCTGGCATATTATGTTCTGCCTTGCCATGGGAACACTGTTTTGAAGACATTTTCTTTAACCAGGCTTTTAGCACATCCATTTTGATTTACATCCAAATGGGTCACAGACATCAATGCAGTATTATATGGGGAGAAAAAGGGAATGAAATGCTTTTAACATGAAAAATATGCTGTTGCATGTAGGCCAACTTTTGTTCTCCTTCTCTCAATTTATCTAGGATTTGGGTGGGTTTAATTCTAGGGCCAAATTCAGTACTGGCATAAGTGAGTATAACTCCATTAGTGCACATGGAGTCTCAACGTTTATGTCAACAGTGAACTTAGATCATTGAATTTTTCCTATGTTTGGGCTTGCATGTTTCCTGCAAGATAATATACACATGTACTTGCACATATGCTGCACATATGCACATAAAAATTCACTGGGGAGGACCTTTGGCTCTATGCTCTGTGTTTGACTTTACGTATAGAAACGGCAATCGGCTTATGAATTTTTTGCTTCTCCTGAAGCTAATGTGCCATGCATCTGTAGGGATCAGCCATGCAGAATGCCACGTTGTGAGTAACATACCTAGCAGCAAAGGCAAAAGTGAAAATTGCTTTTCTTTCCTCAGTCTGCAGGACTGCACATGCACGCAAATCCGCGTGATTAATTTGGAAAGATTCTTCTCCTCTCTGTTATCATGAAGTTGAACACTGTTTTCAACAGAGGGGTACGTAGAAATACTACAGATGCTTATCATTGGAGTGAATTGTAATATTTACTCAGCTGTGGGCCTCGAGTTTAGTGTATGCCGTGAGGACTGCTTGCCTCTTAGTGCCTGAAGAACAGCAAGGCCAAGGCGGAGATGTCTCATTCTCTGCGCTGCTCCCTGCAGCGTTTGGGTGCTGGTCTGGGCACCAGATTTGAGAGAGATGCAAGTGCTGCACTTTCCCAGGATCACCATAGCTTAGATGTCCTGAATATAGACCAAGACCCGACTGTGTTGGGATCACAAAGCTGACAGATGATTTCTGCCCCAAACTTTTACCACAAACAAACAGCAAAGGTGACAGGCACGCACAGGTAAGGAGTTGTGTGAACCAGTCCAAGGTTATTGGCCATCTGGTGGCCAGGTGTGCAAGGAGCCCACATTTATGGCACCCTATACTTCCCCCCTGTATTTAAAGGTGGTGGTAATCTTTTCTTTTGTAACTTGTTTTTTAGATTGAAAGGCCTTTGGTATATCCTAAGAGTGACTTTTCCAATGCACCTACTGCCCAGCAAAATAGGGTGTCCTCATATTCTCGGTGTTAAACAAGCTAAATAACATCTGTGGTGAGAAGCAGAGGACCCTGGCCTATGGGACAGTATGAAATGGGATCACTAGGAAGAAAAGTAAGGCTCTGCCCATATATAAAACTTGACCCTTCTCTGTGAACATTATCCCTGTGAATAATTGGAAATCTGCATTCAGGCTTCCCACTGTGTCCCATCCCTTGAGGACTCACCCGCTGTATTGCTTTACATGGTGCGGCAATGCACAGCGAGATTTACATATATATCACAGAAAAGTGTTTACAAAAAAAATTAGCATGTGATTGAGCTGGGAAGCTGCAGAGGGCCCCAACTGTACAAGTTTCCATGCGCTTCAGCCAGAAGATTTATTTCCAATTTGTTATTCATAAGGGAAGAGCGAGAGATTGGGATGGGGTCCTTTGAAGTGGAAAACAAAGTCTTCTATTCAGCCTTCAGCTTAATAGAATACACATGACACAGGCTTGGCATGGCGGCCCGCTTTCATGTAATGTGCTCCTTGTCATTTTGCTTTCCTAGGCTGTGAATGCTAGTGGGAATGGGTATTGCCCTGGAAAAGTCTCGTTATCTCCTGCTGCCTTCTGCAGGAGGAGCACAGTGTAAGCAGGTAGGAGCCTTTTGGTGGCCCTGGTGGGAAAACCAGGCTGAGCCCAATTCTTGAAGTTGTGTTGCTCGTAATTCCTGGACTATGTTTTATATTGAAAGAGCATGTGTAGGAAAAGCAGCGTAATTGCAGGGCTTCTGCAGGCATGACACGGCCCCTTCTGCCCTGTTTGGAGGCTCTGAGCAGGGAGCTGTGACCCATGGGCTCTGAGCCTGCCTCTGACCCTCGTCTTCTGCACGACCTGAGCTCTCGCTGTTATTCCCAGGAGGGGAGGTGCCTGAAGGAGGGTTCGTCTGAATTTGTGCAGCTAGGATGGCAGAGCACGATCTAGGCACTGTATCTAGCCAGTGATTCTGTCCAAAGTCAGTGTTTTGGGGAGATACGTATATGAATCCTGTATTTCTTTCCAGTTTTACAGTGATCTACATGCCTCAAATAACTTCTGTGCTTTGCCCTGTGTTAGTAATATTAAAACCACGCTCGGTGCAACACAAAGGCAAGTGCTTTGAAGAACTTACAAGCCCAATTTACTGCAAAGCCTTGTCAATTAGTGGGCCTGTGGGCTATGAGAGAAAACATGTGTGACCTTCAGCACATCAGCTTGGCCCACAGCGCGACTGTGGTTAGAAAGAATTTGGACCAGAGTCCTGCTGGTCCTCTTGGCCCTGGGACACTTGTTCATCCTGGCATCCTCTGGGATGGTGTCCTCACGCCCTGCTTCTCTCTTGCTCTTCTGCATGTTCAGGTTTGGAGCTCTGGGTGAATCACTGAAACCAGAGATGGAAAGAAATGCATGAAGTCATCTCATCCTGCCCTTGCCAACGCAGGATTATTCCCCACAGTACAGTCTTGAGTGCCTTCTCCAGTCTATTTTTAAATGACTCAAAGGAGAGGGCTTTCCTCTCCTCCCTGGGGAGGCTGGCTCTGCTGTTCAGTAGACCTCACTGTTGGGGAATTTTCTTCCTGTTCTCCAGCCTCAAATCTCCTTTCCCCTAATTTAATTGAACTGTTCCTGGCTCCACCCTTCTAAACAATTTTCCGTATTGCATGACTGTTGCAAATACCTGTTGTCAATTTGCGGGCATAATGGATGGGAATTCATCACCGTTTGCCTTGCTTGGCAAAGGCTCTTTGTGCAGAGCTGTAATGGGAAGCCAGGCTTTATCAGAAACTAGATTTCAGAGCTTCATGCCAAGAAATAAGAATGACCTTTTCCTACTTCTATGGACAGTTCCATTAACGTAAAACCCCATCGTGACTGAGAATAGGCTGCGCTTCTGGCGAAGCCATGAATGTCTGTATTAATGTGCTGATTTTTCTCCTAGTCCTCCAGCAGACCTTCCATGGTGCTTTTTTTTTCATGGCAGGAGTAACTGTTCTGAGTTCTCGGGTTTAGTTGTAGATGTATAGATGTTTGGAAAATGTTTAATGAAAAAATACGGTAATCCTGTTTTTATCAGATGGCTCCAGCAGTTCAGTTTCTAAACCCTGACTTTCAATTTGAGGGTTCTTAAGCACCTGAAGTGTTTTGAACGTGGGTTCTGAAGGTGGGATTTATGCTTTGACAATCTGTAGATGCTTTGGAAGGTAGTGCCTTTTGTCTTAGGAGGCGTGTCCTTCATCCAGCAGGACTGAGTTGCAAGAAAACTGTGTGGCCAAAGAGTGTAAGTTATTCCAGAAGAGCATCTTAGGGGTTTGAAGAATTATGAATCTCTATTTATTTATTTATGAGATGAAAATCAGTTTCTGCTGTGGGTGACAGCAGAATAGAAAGCCATACTCAAAACACCAGGAAAAGAATGGCTAGCATTAAAGAGACTGAAATCCCTTTAGTGCTTTCGTACAGCAGAGCTGCAGCTATTTAGCTATGGCAAGATACCAAACAACATTGTGGCTGGCCATTGTTGCTTGAACAGTTTGATTTTTAAAACATTCAACTGAAATATAACCACCAGCCAAGTTGGAAGAAGCGAGTCGCAAGGACTGTGTGTTAAATGAAGAGTCAGCAAATGAGGGAAGCGAGTTCTGGTGCCCCAGTGGAAAGTGGCTGTATTACAGAGCAGGAGCTCGAGAGCAGGAGCTCAGCCTAGCACAGCTATTGGATTGCTTTTAAGAAAATTTTATGGTATAGAAGTAATATGGCTTTAAAAAGAATGAGATGCCGCCACTCGGAAGGGCCATGGATCCCATCCCTTTTGGCTCAGCGCTGATCCTCACATCATAAACCAGAAACCTCTCCTCCAGAGAACTTCCAACGTTAAACATTTCAGGAGATGGGAACGGGGTGATTGGGCAGGGTGGAGGAGGAGAGAACGAAGTGACGTAGCTGGCATCATAAAAAACATCCCAGCATCCATAAACCATCCTGGCATCCATAAAACCATCCCGTTGGCCTTTGTTGCTGATACCGATTGGATTTGTCAAACTGTGTGATGTGATTCTTGATGGGTGTTTTTAAGAAGGCACTGTTCTTGGTGTTTTTAAATGTGCATGTTTAAATGATGCCGTGAGTTGATGGATTGGAGCATGGTGTGTGGGGGCAGTGGAGAGGAGAAGGGTGTGTGGTCCCTAATGGCGCCAACTGAAAAACAGAGACACACCTGCTTCGGGATATAATGGGAGTGATAAGAGTACTTGCTTAACTATGGGGTTTTTTGGAGAGCACGAGGGGAAGGATTGGTTTAAGAAATGTCAGGGGGCAAACAGGACTTCTGTCTCTCTGTGCTGGGGGCTGTTCATTTTAAATGGGAGTGTGTGGTACATCTGGGCTGAACTGATACTGGTTCTTGCATGCCGTTCCCCAGCTCAGTGTTTTGCTTTGCACTGTTTTAGCTGCCAAAAGGAAAATAAATTCACCAAATATTTGCAAAGTTGCATGGCCACAGGCTTAAATACATACATATGAAATCCCTGAAAGCAATTTGCTTCAAGCCCTCTTCAGTTCCAGACATCTTTCTCACTCCATCTGCTCGTTCAAGTACACAAGTTCCTTGGGAAAAATCACTTATTACATCACTGAAAAATGCCACAAAAATAGCTTTTCACTTAAGTTCCCATCCTCAGAGTTAACTCACATGGGGATCAGATAGATTCAAACATTTAATAACTTTTTATTTTCCTTTCTCTTTAAACACAGGATCTCTGGTCATGGAAGCAGGGTCACGTGGTGGATTCTTGGCAGTCAGCAGTCTGTGGAGCTTTTGCAGGTGCAAAGGATTATATGTTATACTGGGAAAGACTAAAGAAGAAAGGGAAAAATGTGCAAATCTATTAAGTATAGCAGAACAACATTCCTTTGTAATTCAAGTTTGTTTAGAAGAAAACGGATCCAGTTGTTGTTTGGAAATAGGAAAGTCAGCAAAGGAAAGAGAAGGAAAAAAAAGACGCCTCAAACAGGGTGTCTGTTTGAAAGACAACCAATTTGTTTTTGACAAATTTCTGTTATTTAAAAACCAGGGGCCTGTCAGTCAGGCTTTGCGATTATTTCCAAGTTGATTTGTAAAATCCTCATCCTGGAGAAACTTTGCTTGGGTGGGGGTTTGTGCAGCTGTCTGCTCTGAGCGCTTCCCCAGGGGTTGAAGTGATTGCAGCGAGAGGCCATGATTCACCATTCATGTGACAGCTCTGACAGCCATGTAGATTAACTGGAGTCAGGAGAGCAGAGGCTAGTGCTGCACAGCCTGCAGGCAAAAGCCTTCCGCAGCAAAAAAAAAAAAAAAATAAAAAATCCACGGAGGACGAAACATCTGGGCAATCTCCAGACGCTAGAACAAGAATAAAGAGTGGCAGAATACAATACTGCACTATTTATTACCAAACAAGGCAGAAGTTAATTGAATTCTTCAGTAGGCTTCTTGCTTGATTTTAGCCTACTTGTAGTTGTTTCAAAAAAAAAAAAAAAAGAAAAAAAAATAAATTAATGACTCATCAGTATAGCTGACAAGTTTGAGGGAGGAGAGACTCAACTGTCTTAATAGAAAAAACAGATTAGTAGTTAAGAGATGGATAGCCAGAGTTTCTCCCCAAGGAGCTAAAATACATTTTGAGATTCCAAACCAGTAACAGAAGATGTGGAAAAAATAAATCCTGTTTAAAGAGAAATTATAGCATTTCTTGAAATAGAGATTATCAAAAGCAAAGCTTGTTCTTTGATGATTTACAAATTCAGAGCCATTACATTGCATGTAATTTTTTCAAAATAAGCTCTGTTAGGGGAATTGAAGTATTAATAGCAGCAGAATTCCAGCAGAGACTGAGGCTTCATTTTGATGGGCGCTGTAACTCCACGACTGAAAGAAGGGAGGGTGGCTGTAGCTGCACACAGACGTGTAGGTCGGGTATGTGAGCTGTGAGGGAATGGTTTAGGTAGAGTTGATTCCATTTTGGGGCAGAGGGGATACTTTGGATGATCTCTTTGGATGATCCAGCTGTGTTTTCTATGTTTATGTGATGGGAAGGGAGTTTTATTCTGCTTAAAATTGGGTCTACAGTTGGATTTTACACTGACTTCAAATCATTGCAAACGAAATCAGAGTGATTGAATCGGATACCTTGTTTTGTTTCAAAACAAAAATGAACAATCAGACTAAAAATGCTTTAAAATGCAATCTGTACGTCTGCAGGTGCGATACAGGATCATTAATTTAGCTCTCTTGATTTCTTTACAGTCAGATAGATACAAAAACTGTGTTCAGGCACGTTCAGAAAGCTGGAGAGGTTATCTGATTTACCCAAGGCCTTGCAGAGTAATTTCCTGAAGTCCAATTTGGTGCCTCAATTGGAAATCTAGCCCAGTGCCTCCACTTCCTTCTCTGTATGTCTTGTTTCTGACCAGTTGTGCTTGGATTTGCTACAATCTGATGGATGCTTTGTAGCATCTACTCGCTTTCTAGTAGAAATATTGCAGAAGGAGCTTCCAGAGGCACAGTTGTGCATGATGCTTCACTGTTCTTTGGCAGAGGCTAGAAAGACAGAATGCTTTGTGCTGGAGGAGACACCAGGTCCTGGAGCAGCAGAGAAACTTCCATGGTGGTGGTAGATGGGGCAGTTCAGCCTCTCTGTCTTCATTGGCTCTGTTCCCCAAGCACAAACCTTTGCAGAGCTGCAGTCCTGTTTTGTAGACCGTGTTGTAATTGGTGATGATAAATATTCTCTGGGTTATCCTTCCAGCTTCACTTCCTCCAGTTTGGCTTTCCTTCTCTGTTCCCTTGTTTCCCTATTCTTTCCTTTTCATCAGCAGTCTTTTGAACTTCCTTTCTCATGTGTCCTTTGAGGACCTGCTTCAAAACCCACGATGTTCAATTCTCTTTGGATCAGAACCTTCCTCTTCTGTCTCTATTGCTTCCCCCTGCAGACATGTAACAGGCAGGCCCTGTCTTGATCTAATCTGGTACCACATCCATTCTATTTCACTGCAAATATTTAGCCTTCTTGCTGAATGGAGGCAGTGGAAAAATAATTTCCTGCTTTCTGAAGAATGGATCCCATGGTTAAAAATTACTAACTACCAACATACAGCTTCAAACGAGGGAAGAAAAACCACACCAAACTCTTTATTCTTTTCTTATCACCCCAAAACAAAAAAAAAATCGAAACCTCACCAGTACCCTGTGAATAAAATACGATGGGTGTGTGCATCCAAGTAACTTAAAATCATCATGCTAGAAACTTTAAAAGGAGAAGATTATCCAAAAAACAACCTTTAAACACAGAGATGCTGTCGGATGCCACCATGGTAGTAGTGGGGTGGTGAGTCACACATACATGCTTTTCTCCTGTGTTCTTTGCTTGAATTCAATGCTTTCTGAAAATACATTAGAGGTCCTGAGGGGCAGGGGAATAAGCTGAAACAAACTGGAAGAAAAGTCCTTTTTGGCTTCCCTTTATGGCCCAGGCACATACATGTGTGTGCCTGTGTGCGCTGGTTAGTTCCTAGCTAAATCATAATTGATTATTTGGCGAAGGCAGAACAAAGAGCAACAATATATTGAGTTCCATCCCCAGTGCCTGTGAAATGGCAGCGGTTTCAGCCAAAGTGCTGTGAGAGGCCTGACTCTTCCTCGTTGAGCGCACATGTGTAAGATGTATGTATGCAATCCACGGGCTTTTTATATAAACGCAATAGGCATGAGCATAAATATCAGAGATTTGGAATCCTCCCTGTCTCATCTGTTAATAATTTAATCCCTGGAGGCCTTGTCCAGCTTTATCGTCATCTCTGGTGCCTTAACTAGGGGAGATGTTTGGAGCAGTCGGGGATGAGAGAAGGTGATATCTGAGCAGCCAGTGGGAAGGAACCCAGGGGTTAGATCTACATGATAATTTAAGCCTGAGGTTGCATTTGAACCAAACCTTGCCTCATGTCTGAGCTGTTTGGACACCAGCCCAGATTTGGGCACAGGCTTTGGCAGGCTGGAGGCAGAGGATGGAAACATGTCCCCGTGCTGCGGGCAGGCCAGGCATGGTTGTGGTCGCACTCCATGCTGGAGTCTTCTCTGGGCTTAGGCTGCTTGGCTGGACCGCTGCACCCCAGCCCTGTCCTCTGTGGAACTGGGCCAGTGGCAAGGAAATCCTGCCTTCGGGTATTAGCTGTTGGGAAGGCAAAGTGCTGCCCTGGAGCAGCAAGGCAGCTCCAGCTCGTCAAAAAACAACCTGAGTGTCCATTTAATGTGATTGAAAATTGCCTCTGTTAAAGACGCCTTCTTTCTCCCTACTGTCAAAAAAGTGTGGCTTAACATTAATAATTAACGCTCTGTGGTGACATAGTCACTGAGAATGGAGGTGCAAGTCTAGTGAATAATAAAGCACTAACGAGAGCTTTTTGCACATTAACAGGGAAGACTTCCCATCACTTTTGTTTTGATCTAATCGGCTCTGACAAGATTACACACTGTGTCTAAAAGCCTCTTTAACTCTATAGCTCTGAATAAATTTTTGAGTAGTTCTCAAGATTTTCCTGCAGTGTCTGCTTGGACCATGCTTCCAACCCTGAAATGGCTGGAGGAGCAGTACTTTGCCTCTTGGTATTTCTGCTGAAATCCGAAGAGGTTCTTGGATCACCTTGCTCTACCATTGGCAAGTGTTGTTTCCTCAGCGATAAAGGACTAGAACAAACTTCCCCTTAGAAATATACTATCAATAAAATAAAAGTTCAAGTCAGAACTGATTGCTTGAAGAGTTCTGTAAAAGACTGGTTTTGATCTTGGAAATCAGTCAGTGTGAAAGAATGCTGTGAGGTTTAGTGTTGGACCTGAGCAATCAGATTTTCAACCCAGATTTGGGATTCAATCCTGAATCAGTCCTGGGTAATCTTCAGATGTCAGTACAGAAAATAGTAGTAAAGACAGGCAATAATACTGCTCAACCTGGATTTTTTTCCTTTCCTAAGGTGGGGTAATTCAAACAAGGACGTCAGTCAAGCACAGGCTCTTATCTCTTGAAATGAGCTTGACCTACTGAACTAGGCTGGTGTTGCAGAAGAGGGTGCCAGGGATCTGGCCAGATGACAGAAACACAGAACAAGGAGGAGCCCCTGTGATGGATAGAAGGGTTCCCTGAACCCTTTAGAAAGGGTGAGGAGAAGTTAAAATGGTACAGAAAATAAAGATAAGGGGACTGAAGAAGAACTTATCTTCCTCCCTTCATAGGATCTTATTTGAGGAGTGTGTCAAAAAACCTGTGAAACATCTTCCTATGGCAGCAAATTCTTCAGGCAGCCACCTTACTGCGAGGACTTCGGGTTATGTATCATTCTCAGGTGAAACATTTCACTCTGTCCTGGTGCTTCTCAATTTTTATTTGCATATGGCAACCAAAAAGTGTAGGAAATACCAGCAGGAACCTAGGGGAATATCTTAAGTCTTCAAGACTTTTTATTCTTGTTGGCAAATAAAGGTAAATCGCTCTCTGTAGAAGTTTGTCTCTAGCACTTCCATCAAGAGCTGGTCACTGTGAAAGTGTGAGTAGTGAAGGGATTTTCTGTTTAACACCCTGCGCTTGGTAAAGTTTAGCTGCTCAGCTGATGTGTGAATATACAGTGCCCATTGTCAATTCTTGGGAGACAGGTGATGAATTTTCCACTGGTGTGTAACGTTTAATTTTCCCAGTAGAGGAGCCTGTCACTCTGCTAAAACTATTAACAAGCCCAAAGCCTTCTCCTACGTGCAAATCCATCTTTATGCCTACTTGCTGAGCCCAAGGCATCACCAGATCTTTCTAGGTCCAGGGAGAAAGGAGCCACCTCCAGGAATGAGTTGGTGAGTATGTCTGGGAACAGACTGCCTGCAAAGGTGCCTTTTTCTCTTTTCCAGCTCTGAAGAGAAGCCGGAATGATTAGGAGTGTAAGGCTTGATGTGTCTTTCTTGCCCGCCTGATGTTTAAATACCTGCTTTTCTTGGTTGCTGTCTAGATCAGACTCCAACCTTCTGTGGCAGCTCTTGGAGAAGTCAGTGACAGCAGGAATAGACTAAAGGAGCGATTTAAACATCTGTTGCGCTTTACTGTGTATCAGAGCAGTGCACAGCCCTCCTATTTTGAATGAGCAGACTTTGGCTGTACTTGCTTGTGTCTGTTGTATTAATCTGTTGATTGGAAACAGTTATCTTTCCATTGACTAGAGTAGGTGGGACTGAGCAGGACTTTGCTAGTGATGTAGCCTGTTCTTGGATACCTGTGTTGAAGCGGTCACTCTAAAATTACCTTGGACGTTTAGGGTTAAGGCTGGAGCAAATTCATTTTGTCAGACTCGCTGCCTTCAATAAAATGCAGTTCCCAACAAATGCTAGCCTTAATCTTGTGTTTTTGTCAAGCACATACAAACTTGCATTTAATTTAGTCGCTAGCCTGCTGCTTTGTGCTTATGAAGCATTTTATTGTTGCTGTTGTCATTCTAAATTGATTGGTAAATCTGTACCAAATACTTCCCAGTGATGGAAAAAGAAACAGTGAAATGTTAATAACAAAAGAGTCTGAAAGATCCAGATGTTTGCTGGGGAAAGAAATGAAAACCAATCGGCCTTGATTAAACCTTTCAGATAAGACTTTGGGAACATCGTATCGGGATAAATTATGTTTGTGCTAATCACTCTGTCAGCTGAGATTGAAGCTTCTGCCAGTAAGAAACTGTTAGGAGCAAATGCATAAAAAAATTACCAGGCTCTGATAAGGGAAATAAATTAGTCTGGCTAAAGTGTTACCGTCAACTCTAGAGCTGAGTGATGTATGGAGATTTTTTTGCTCGATACAGGCCTGACAGCCATGTGGTTCACTGTTTAATTTTATCTTGGTCTGTGGGCAAAGGACTTCTACATCCAGACTTGTAAAGCCACTATTTTCCATGGAGATTATTTTTAGTGTTCTAAAAATACATCGCTGACACGAGTACCAAAGTTTCTATCCAGACCATTCTCTCAAAGCCTTTGGGTCACTTACTCAAAAACTGGCTCACAATAAAAAGATTTTTGACCTTAAAGAAAGGTCCAAGAATGGGCTGGAATTTAGTTTAACTTGCTCATAGTTTCTGCTTTGACTTCTTGAATACAACCCATTTTTCTGCTTTTTAGTGAGGTATTACTGCTAGGAAGCTTCCGAGAGAACCAGATGGGCCAACCTTACATGAGCAGTGGCTCCTAAACCAGTTTTGGGCTAACTGGGCTTGCCTGATATTCGTGTTTGAGATCCAGGGGATTGGACTTGTGCCTTACTGCATCTCCTGAACTGCCATGGGACATCCCTTAATTAACTGTAAGAAGTCAATGTAGGGTGCCAGCTGGCCCAGTCTCCCTTCTGACATAGAGCAGGGTTTTAATGTGTTAAAGCATATGTTTAATATGGTTGAGAGAGAGAGATGCAGGTAAAAACACAAGCTGGCGGGGAAGATGCATTTTTTCATTACTTTACAGATTTTAGAAGAAATTCTTTTCCCCTCTCCCATCCCAAGAAAAGAGAGATCAATTTTTCTACATTCCATAAAACTTGGAACAGAAAATAGATTATTTTTAGCCTATTCCCTGGGTACTGTGTAGGCTTCAGTTTTTGGAGTCACTTTGTTCTTTGCTATAGCAGATACAGGATTTATTCAAGCTCCAGAGGAAAAAAGAAACAGGAGGAAGAAGGAAGAGGGATTTCAGAACAAGTCTCTCTCTCATTTCTTCCACCCTTTCTTCCCTTTTCTTTCTTCACTTATTTCTGGGCTGCTCCTGCATTTTAAAAGTTTCCTTCACTTTGGCTCTTTCTCATCGTAAATCACGTGCTTGGAATATTGTGAACAGAGAAGGGAGAAGGAGATTGGAATTAATTTTAGGATGGGGAAATAAGGCAAAGGGAATAAGATCCTGGGAGAAAAAGCAGCAAAGTTGGTCCCTAGATAGATAAAAGGCCAGGCTGTAGCCACGGGGTTAAAATATGGAGACAGAGACACACACGTTTGTGGGTGAGACATGCAGATGGATGAGCTGAAGACTTCTGGCTTTCAAGAGGAAAGTCACAGCTGAGCTGGCCGCTCCAAGTGAAAGTAATGAGCTCCAAGGGTGAGGTTTGGGAGTGATTAAGGAGAGTAAAAATGCCTGTGAGGGGAAGATGGCACTTGTGGCAGCAGGCTTCTGACAATTTCTATAAAGACCCTCAGGCAGCTTCATGTTGTTATCCAAAATGGAGCTGATTGCATTCATTGGAGGTGAGCTCCATCCCAAACACTGGCTTGTCTTTTTTATTTGGAAGAGAGTTCCAGGTCTAAAAGGTGAAGTCCAGATCCAGTCTGCCTGTATCTTGTGGATAGCTTTGCCCCTGAAGCATGTGTGTTTCAGATGCAGAGCATCTTTCCTCTCTATCTTTCTAGCATTGGAATGTTCAGGCTTTAATTCTCAAGGCAGAGCACAGTGTGATGAGCTTATTTTCTAATCTCTGCAAATGAGTAAGCAGGTTCTTCCTTTCAAACTTGCCTGTAGGTGTTGGAAGTGGAATCCATTATCCTTACAACCTCCACATGTTCATATATATACAAAACAAAAGGACAGTAATCTCAATGGGGGTGTTTGGATTTACAGTTGACTAGTATAGAGCTGTTTTCCTTAAGTCAACACACGGGAATAAAACACACTGTGTACAGACCTTCAGCAAACGTACCTGGACTCTGACGTGAGGAAACACGCTGTAGGCATTAATAATGGAGCAGTGTTGACTACAGCCATGGGAATTATAGGCAGTGTGGCATTCGTATTCAACCAACAATGTCTCACTTGTGTTTGGTGTTTTAATTTGCTCAGGTGGATTTGCAGCTGCAGTTACCACACCTCTCGATGTAGCGAAGACGAGAATTATGTTGGCAAAGGTAAGAGCGAAGGAGGCCAGGAGACACGCAGGTGAACGGCTTGGGTACTTCCAGAGTTTCTGGATGGTCATTACAGAATGAAATCCAGCACCTATTAATAATGATTTCTGCTCTTGTCGTCGAAGGCAGGATGAGGTACCACGTGCAGAACTAATGAAATTGTTGAGTTCCTTTCCTTGTATTGTTCTCCTGGTCCTTTCCCAAAGGAGCAGAGAAGGGCCTGCACTTATGCTAGGCTTCCAGAGTCTCATGTGGTGTCTTTAGGAGAAAATCCTCATAGAGTCAGATGCCCAGAGTTAAACTTCCCATCAGGGTTTTGTTCCTCTGTTTTTTGATAGTGATTGGGTTTGAGAGTGTGTGTGTGTGTGTCTTTTCTGAGGAGGGCTTGGCACTGGATTTTCTGTCCTAAAATTTTAAGGCACAGAGATCATGTTGGCTTACATCTGCCATCCGGGGCAGAAGGAAAATTGCTTATAACATCAGTAAGTTCAGTAAGTAGTTAAATTGCTATAAGTCTAGTGTTCCCGTCATCTTCTTGCTGACCCCAGAGCAGAGCCAAGCAGCCACATAGCTAAAAGCCCTTGGCCTTTCCCTGCCCTGAAAAGAGCTGTTGTGTTGGCAAAGGTCAGGCATCCTGGAGTTTCTGTGGATGCTTTTTACCCTCTTGCTCACGTCCCTCCATACGGGGGTGTTTCTCGTTGATGACACGCACCTCCCCAGCCGAGTCAGTCACATCTGCACTCACCGTGTTGCTGTGTTGTGTTATCTCTCATTGCTGGGTGTTGTACCTGCTGCACCTCCTTTGCCTTTGGATACAGAGGGGGATAAAACTGCAAGAGCTGGGTTTCATTTCCATCTGCTGCTGCTCCGAGCAGCCGGGTCAGCGCTGGTGAGGGAATGGTGGTGCTTTGGGATGTTCTGAGGCCGTTCAGACAGCATCTTCCTATTAGTCATCTCTCGCTAACTAGATCACACGTGTAATTTAATTGTCTGTAGTCCTGCTGTTTGTCCTCTGGTTTGCTCTCAAGGCAATTTTCACGTGCAATGCACTGCTGGTGTTTTTTATTAAGTGAATCTTCTTGCAGTGAGCAGCAAAGTCGCCTGTTGGTGCTTTGAGAGTGTGTTTTTATTAAATTCTTACTCCAGTGTCAGCTGCTGGATGTAGAGGTGAGTGTAGTGCAGAAGGGACTGGATACCCAGTTCTGAACTAACCAGTTCTGTCACCTTGGAGGGATCGTTTCCTTCCGTGCCTCAGTTTCCCTTTCTGCCCTTTGCCTTATTCCTGGAAACAGGAGTTTTTGCCTGTGCCTGGGCTAAGGAGGTGGTTAGGATGCCTGTAATTGCTGTAAAGTAGTACTAACCAGGGGTGGGGAGCTCAGTAAATAACTGAACTTCTCTGTAAACAGTTTCCAATCTCTCTCTTTCTGTGGTGCAGGCTGGTTCCAGCAACGCTAGCGGGAATGTTCTGGCCGCCCTCGGTGGCATCTGGAGGACACAAGGCCTGTCGGGGTAAGGACATGCTGCAGAAGCACATCTCTTGTGTGTGGGAGAGGATGGGATGGCTGCTTGTATTTAAAACTTGTCATACAGAAGATACTTTTAATTGCTGTACACATGGCCAGGGAGCAGCTCTCAGGTAGCAAGGATCAAGAAGGTCCCTCCAGGTAGATCTAGTGTCATCGCTTTAGAACTGACTCCGAGCAACGTCCAGGGAAGAGCACAGAAATGGGGCGTGATTGGGGATTTATCCGTGGTGCAATCTCTAAGCTCAGCTCCAGTCTTCCGAGGCAAGGTGGGTTTGTGTTTAATGGACTTTTCTCCATGAATGTGTGCATTTGTGTTTTGTTTCCATTTAAACGTTGTTTTGTGGCAGTGGGTGCCACAGATTGATCTTGAGGTGTGTGAATCACCCCTCCAGAGGCATCAGGAAAGGCCAAGGCAGGAGCTACGTGTCCCTTATGGACACTTTCCTCCTCCTGGCAATTTCCTACTAATTGGAAAACACCAGCAAGGTCTCCTCTGTTGCTTTATACTCGCTGTTCTTACTGTGAAGCGTGATGGGTGTGCGTGATGCCAGTGTGGTGCTGGCAGCAGGGACAAGCTGAAGCAGAAGGAAGGGAGCCGTGTGCTCTCTCATTTGTCCTTTGAGCCTCCTGTCAGGTCTGGGCTTGAGCACAGCCTACTTGGATTTCTCCAGTGGGGCACTTGTTGCAAAAATGTAAGTTTTCTGAGACAGACTTGAGTGCAAAGAGTGATTCTGAGGAGCCACAGAGAAGCTCCCTGGCTGCTTTCCTCCTGTGACCGAGTTGTAGACGTGTTCTGGACTTTCTGCTGACTGGTCAGGGAAGTCTGGGGTGATGTCTATCCAGTCTCTCGAGTGCCTCACTTTACCCATTCCGGAGATGGAGAATTGCTTTTCTGACATTGGAACGGTGTTGTGAACAAAAAGTCCTCTACTAGCATTTGTAGACCATTTTGAGGTGTTATAGGCTTATAAATGATTATTGATTTTTACAGACACCTGCTTCATTTATGCCACCTTGCCCTCTTTGAGTGTGCGAGTCATACCCATTATTGGCCACTCATAGCGAATGTATGTCTTAAACAGCTCCTTCACTCTGTGCTTCCTTCAGTAGGGCTTGTGTCCCACCTGCCTTTGGCCTGGAAGAGGAGCAGAGGTTTTTGGAAGCTTTACTTGAGGCTTTTCACTCTGATTTCCCAATGATTTTTAATCCTCTTGACGTGGCCGATGCTTTCAGGGTGCCGTTTTAACATTTGTAAGCTGTTGCTCGGAGCAGCGTGCACATCGCAGCTTCACGGGAGATAAGTTTTCTCTTAACATCTGATCTCCGCTCGCACAACTAATAAAAGTTCAATCCTCCTTCTACACATGTGGGAAATAATTCAAAACAAATTGCAGGAAGTTCCTGAACACCGATTCCAGGAAGAAGTCCAGCTGTGCCCCCCGGCAGCGCTCAGAGATCGCTTGTCTCAGGCTCGCTCTTTGAGATGATGAGGTGACCTGGGGGTGGATGAGTTTTGGGTCCTACACGGCTTGGTGGACTCTGGGGCATGTTTTGAAAGGGACTGGGAGAAGTGAGGCCACGTCTGCTGCTGGTGGAAGTTGAGCTCTGAAGGGTGTGAAGAGGCATGGATTTGGCTGGGGAAACCTCCCCCTTTCCCCAGCCAACAGTAGAAAATAAAAATGTGTGTTTGTGTTCTTTTCGGGGTGTTTCAGCAGTGCCCTTTTCTAAACAACCCAAAATTAAACTCTGCCTAAAGATAGTACCCATGGACTAGGACCAAAGGGAACACAATTCAATTGAAATCAAAACAATAAGCAATCTGGAGAAAAAGTAACATGTAAAGGAGTCCAAGCTGCGTCAGCTGCAAGGAAAAGGAAGAAAGTCTTGGGAAAAATAAACGCAGAGGCTGCCATGCCTGCTGCCAATTATAAATCTATTAATCAAAAACAATAAAAATGTCGGGCTTTTTTGGCCAGTTGCAACATGAAATGATTTATGGCTCCTCTAATAAATCTTGTACTTGAAGAGGAGGAATTCTGAGGGCAGAAAGACGCATTGCTTATTGCCACCTTATTAAAACCAGAGAGCAGGGCCCAGCTTCCTGGTCGGCACCTAGTAAATCCCTCTGCATCGTGCCAAGAAATTTCACATCCCTTTCTGTCCTGGGAGAGCCAGGCCTGTGGCAGGAGGTAGGATAGGGATGGGATGAGCAGATCCGTGTGCCTCGTCACTCTTGCCAGTGGGATAGACAAAACTTTTCACAGGTTTATGTCTTCTCCAACTGCTTTTCATGCAAGGAGGTGGTGGCGTTTGAAAGCCACGGATGACCTTCACAACTCATTGGTGAGAAAGACAAGGGCTATTTAACTGATAAATCTGGTGAGATGGCTTTTCCCAGCTTGTGTGTGGATGGGGACAGAGCTGGTGGTTAGCACCAGGCATCCCGTTCCTCGGATGAGCTTCCAGGCTGGGGTGGACATGACACGGTGAGCACTAATTGTTGCTTTCCTATCTCACTTACGGGAGTGGTGAAAACAGCCCCTGTCCCCAGGGCTTGCTGCTTTGTGGAGCACAAGCTGCCTGCAGGAGTGAGCTCAGTGCAAAGCTGTAGTAGGATAAATGTGGTGGGTTTTCTCAGCATGGCCACCTCTTGGGTCCTGAGCGTAATACGGAGGTTTTGTGGCCAAGCACACAGTGCTGTTCCCAGCACTGGCTTCTCTCTGCCTTTTCCATAGGGTGACTTCAGGGGTCCTGGTTAGTACCTGTTGAGAAAGAATTTGCTTTGGGTTGCTGAGTTGTCACCCAGAAATGTCACCTGTGCTGCTGGGATGGTGGGACTCGGTGTATTGCTGGGCTGGGAACCCTGACATGAAGAGCTGCGCCCCGGAGGGGGGATGCACAGGGCTGGGGAGGGCACAGGGTGCGGGTGGAACACCTGCAGCAGGGTCTCGCCCTGGGATTTAAACCTGAATCCCAGATTTGTGACTCCTGTCGAGCTGTTCCTCACATGGAGAGCACCTGAAAGCCTGCGTTTGGTCTTTGCCAGTCACTGACGTGCGGTGCTGGATCCGATCAGTAGAGGGGTTTCCGATGGGGCCAGCAAGAAAAAAAAAAACCCCAATTTATTTCATGTGCTGATGGGGGCAGGTGTGGCCCCGTGGGGACCAGCAGAGCTGGGCTCTCTGGATTCAGGGCAGCCCCGGGGCCGTTCGGCTCTGCTCTCCCGTGGGAGCCAGCCTGGGGCGGGAAGCGTGGATTGGAGAGTCCATGGGGTGGCAGGTGGGAAAGGGAAACTGGGGGGAGCAGGGCCAGGATTCTTGGAAGTGCTGGTTAGTAATAGAGGTTGCCAGGGATGCAGCTCGTGGGTAACTGAGTTATCTGCCCCTGTTTGTGTAATAGCCCTGGCTCGAGTGGGCTGTTCTGTGACTGAGCGCCGGCCGCTGCTGCCTAATTCGGCAGGAGAGGGATGGTGCGCGTTTCGAGAGCGATGCTGCACCCTAGGATTTACCCTATCAGCGCTCTGTCCATACATGCCTTGTACAAATTACTCTGTTTTAAAGCTGTCATTATGGTAATAGACCCAATTGCTGTCTAGTAAAGCCATAAAATGTTTCCATCTGCCTGTGTGCTCCAGGCTCCCTAGCAAAGCTCATTACAACCAAAAACAGAGTTGCTGCAGCCAGAGGTTTCCCCAACGCGGCCGGGCACAGGCAGGGAGCAGCTCCTGAGCGTCCCTGAGGGTGCGGGCATCTCCAGAAAGCCCAGTCTCACCAGGAATTATGCCATGTCCCACTGTGGGCACAGTCCTAGCAGGAGACCATGCAGGATTCAGGAAAAGCTGGGAGCAGCATCCCCGCAGAGCTGTGCTGCAAAGGGCTCCCGTCATGCGGGCGATAGATCAGTGGGGGGATGCCAGACAGATTCCAGCCTAATGTTTAATCCTTGCTTGCAACTAAGGAAGCCTGTAATCCTCTGGGAGGATACACTGGCCTATCCTGAAGTTGTTAAACCAACTGTGAGCTTAGACGTGTCGAGCAAGTGGCTTTGCACGAGTTTCCTGTTAACTTCCAAGAACTATTAGCATCAGGCACCTAAAAATCACAGCAGCTGAACGCATCAGCCATTCCTGCTCCCTCCCTGCTGGTCCCCGTTGGATGTTACTGAGCTGTCCCTGCAAGGGGGGGAGCTCCTGGCAGAGAGAGGGGGTCCCTCTGCCGAAGCTGAATGGGGGTGGTGGAGGACGGGACCCTTCCCATCTGTCTGCAGCCCTGCGTGGGGATATCTCTGAGCTCCTCTTTCCCCAGCATGGCCTGTAGCCTCCTGCACCTGAGGAGTGTGGAGAGGGCTTAAAAACCACCAGGCTCAGGAATACTTTGCTAGGGAAGCTCAGACAGGTTCCTTCAGTGAGCAGCAGGGTGGGATTTAAGAAACCAACAACAGAGAACTTTTCTTGGCTTTGTTTTCCGAAGCCCCTGCAGCCGGTCGTGCAGCATCCGCTCATCCTCTGAAACCGCCTTTCCTTCGCCTTCAGCTTGTTCGCAGGTGTGGTCCCACGGATGGCAGCCATCAGCTTGGGAGGCTTCATCTTCCTGGGGACATACGAGAAGACTCGCCAGCTGCTGCTCTGACCCAGCCCGGCCGGTCCCACCAGTGGCCACCGAAGAGCTGGAGAAGTCACTGAGCTGGAGGAAGAGTCCGCCCGGGAACGCAGCCTTCCTCCCGCCGCCCCTCGCCCTGCGGAGCAGCTGTTCAGCCGGCTGGGAGCCGCTTGCGCTGTTAAAGAAAAGTAAATCCTCCAATAATCCAATTTCCCAAACATGAAATTTTCCTGCATGGAAAGTGAGTGAGGTCACCCTGAGAGTCGTGCCAAAAAAGTAACGTTTTGGGGGGGGTAAACAGCTAATTACGGGGGCTGAGAAAGGCGTTATTAGAACTCCTGCAGGGGAAATGTTGTTCTGCAAACCTCCAGATCGTGGGCCGAGCGGGGAGGCTGAAATAAAGCGAGTTTTCATAATTCAGTGGCACCTGCCTCATAACACAGGGAGGGTTTCTCTGGTCGGGGAAGGGGCCGATAGAGTTACAGCCTGCTGCCCTCCAACAGCACCGAAAGTATTCCAGGTTGGGAGAGCTCTCTGTAAGAGACAATAATCCATTTGTTTCTGATTTGAGCTGTATTTGTGAAAGTTTATATTCCTGTTTATACCTACAGGTGCTCGGCAAGCATTCCTGTGTGGTAGCCAGTGCAGCTTTATTAATTAGACTCACGTTTCTCCAGTAAAAGCACGGGCTTGTATTATTTTACAGCTGTGCTTGAGCAAAGACGGGCGGCCCTGCCTTCTTTTAGTCTTCCTCCCTCAGCGGCCGAAGGAGCTGGGAGGTTGGAAATGCTGCAGCCCAGGAGGGAGGCCGGGGGATGGCAGGGAGAGCACACGAGTTCTCCTGCAGATGGATGGATGGATGGAT
>JAOXJM010000003.1:9377228-9392047 GCA_026413425.1 Tringa solitaria
GATGAGGTCTCCCCTCAGCCTCCTCTTTCTCATACTAAAGAGAACATAACTGATGTTCCTGCAGATAAATCTACAGCAACACAGTACACGGCCACATGCCCAGGAGCACAGCGGCTGCAAACCACATCAGATCTAACAATCACAACCAAGGCCTGTCCACAGCCAGGTGGTGGTACTCTTCCCACCAAGGAAGCCCTCGAGGACAAGGGGCAATGGCTGACACACAGAGCAAAGGAGGGCAAAAGAGATGGAGTGCAATTTCCTTTTGAAGTCCTTTTCCCAGCCAGCAAATGGAGCGGTTGGAGGAGCTTCCTTGGCACAAGCGGAAAAGCAACTTAAGGCTCCTTCTTTTAATTAGCGGGGTATTTTTCATTAGTGAACTGCAGTGTGAAAAAAAGGAAACAAGACTAATGCAGAGCACTGCCTCTTTGTCCTTTGCCTGTATCTGCAACTGCTGAAGAGCTTGAAGAGCGATCCCTTCCAGTTCCCACTTCCAGACCGCTGGGTCCCTTGGGGCACTAACGCGTCTTACCCAGTACGGTCAGGGTGGCGTTTGCCAGCACAGACCCGGCAGAGTTCTGTGCCGTGCAGCTGTAGACACCCATGTCTTCGATCTTCACATCCGTGATGAAGAAGACGTCGTCGTCGGGCATGACGTGCATGCGGCGCTCCCGGGCCGCGGGGAAGTCGGTGCCCCCGTCTTTCTGCCAGGCGATCTGTGGGGTGGGGTGTCCCTCAGCCGCACACTCCAACCGCGCCGTTGTCCCCGTCCGGCTGGTGATGTCGTGGGGAGTTTTGATAAAGGAGGGCAACACTGATAAATTAAAACAAAAAACAAAAAAGGGATGAGCCATTCCATGGTGAAAACACCGTCTTCTGGGCAGCTCCAACAGTCTTCCTTCCTAGGTAGGAGATTCGTCTGATCCTTACCCCTAGCCAAGAGGACATCAAGCTGCTTTTGCAGGTTAGATCTAAACTGCTGGGCACTAACCCTGTGTTTCCACTGCACACACCTCTCTGCAGCGTCCAAACCTCCCCCCCAGTCAGGATCATTAGAGCTGGGATCAAAGCTAATTTTCTTCTGTGGTTAACCTGGAAAGAAACCCTGTTATCTCTCCCACAGAAAACTTTCAATCACTACAGCCCCTCTTCTTTGTACCCTTTTATTTTTGTATTTTCATTTGCCCATTTCGTTGGGCAAAGACTTTATCAGAACAGCCAAAGAGAGGCAGCTAAAGCCGTTAAGAAGGTGCTGAAGTGCTTGGCTGGAGGGCAGCCACCACAAGCCTGGCATGTGCTCCTGGCGTGGCACTTCTCAGCATCCACTGAGATGCAAGCGGCTGGTGTGAAGGGGTTAAGAGCTCCTCACCACCACGAATGGACTCTCAGAAGTAACTGAGTGCCAAAAGCGGGTCCCAGAGAATTGTACCAGCTCAGGCTGAGGAAAGGAACGAGAAAGCAGCTTCCTACTCACCATTAACAGTGAGTCGGGCCTTGTTGGAGTAGGTAGAGCCAAAGTGGTTGGTGATGATACACTGGTAACGCCCTTCGTGGGTGAAGGTGACGTGCCGGAGGTGCAGAATGGTGGTGTACTCCATCACCTCACCATCTTTTGCCCGCACGTGGGCAAAGTTCTCGATCTCCGCGTTGTGCAGCATCTCGTTGTCTTTCTTCCATGCAAACATCATGGGGGAGCTGCTACTGCTGGCGGCCGAGCAAGTGAAACGGATGTCCTTCCCAAGGACAGCCACCGTGGTCTCAGGCTGGATGATGATCTGCGGCTTGGGGAAATCATCTAAAAGAAAACAGCAGACACGGTTAGTTCTGGACTATGGGGAAAGCCTGGAGATGAAATGAGCAGTGTGCAAGTGAAAGACATTACTGCGCATCTGCTTCTACACCCACTGTTGTCTACACCAGGAAAGCAGCTCCCTGCTGCAAAGCACTCCCCTGTACAGACTGGCTTTATAGTGCAGATGGGCCATGCACAACTCCTCTGAGTGGCTGGTCTAAGCCAGGACTCCTGTTCCTCTGGTTCCTTCTGTAGCCAGTCCACTGGCACGGTCACTTTGTGACCTCAAACACCTACGAGGTGCCCGACTCTCTTCACCAATGCAGCTCAACCTCAGAAAGACACTACGGTCTAAAGAAAATATCCTTCCTTGTACAACCCACCCATGAAGAGCAATACTGAATTTGAAACTTCAGCTCCAGGCCTGCATGAGCATCAAGCAGGAGGACACTTAAAGAGCTGCAAATGCCACCTCTAGGGGTAAGTGCTCACGAGGAAGGTGACTGCAGCACGCGCTGTCAAGGCAGAAGCAGCTGTATTTGCCTGTCACCCATCTGGGGTGGAAAGCTTTGCACACTCTTTCTCTGCCCTGAAGATTGTTGCTTTTAGCAAGGTTCCAAGCAGATTAATTTATTAGATTTCTACAAATGGTGTAATTTAATATTTGACTAAGGTTTAATTAAACAGTCAGGCCTCTGGAACCAGGAGTACTAGTGCCTGGAGGACTTGGCAGGCATCAGAGAACCAAAGCTGTCTTCGCTTTGTGATGTTGCTGTGGGGATGGAGCCTTCACGATCTCCTCTTCCAGATGAACACAGCAAGCCTCCCAGACTGGCTCAGAGGCCACCTAGGAAAAGCCCTTCCACTCTGGGATCAAGAGGGACAAGAGGCAGCAGCTGGAACAAAGCTTTTGTTCCGTGTTCAGTGCAGGTCACACATTCAACTTAGTTAAATAGTGGTTTCCAAAGCTCATTTTCCCTTCATCAGCCACGTGCAGCTCCACCCAAGATCCACGCTGGTTGGCCCCACACCATGGGGTTTGGCTCACCAAACCAGGCCTTTATTTTGCCCCAGAGCTGGACGCGATGCATGAGCACTTTGGCCTCCTCTGATCGTTTAGATTTCTTTTCCTTAGGAGAGAGGCAGTAGATGTTTGCCTGTGCTGGGTATTAAGTAAAGCTCTTTGCAACCACAGCTCGGGTGCAGAGTCAGCTGCGGCGTTTGAGCGGCACAACAGCAGTAGGTGCTGCTTAGAAGAAAAAACAACCATAGGAGAAAAAAAAGAAGATTATAATGTAACTGTTAACTGTTGGTTGGTTCACATGTAATGGCCCAAAAAAGGAACTGTGAAGGAGAGATTCTTCCCTGCCTTTTTTTTAACCCTTTGTTTTTCCAAGAGGGAGAGAAGATGAAGCAGCTCAGAACACTGCAGGGTGACAAAAATGATAGCTGAAGTCTTGGCAGTATCAAACGGAGAGGACTGGGACAGTCTCACTTGGAAGTGGAACAAGCATTAGTCCCTTTTGATTTAATAGTCGGGGAGCCCTGTGAGGAATACGCTAGATGCAAGCAATGCGCTGTGTGGTTTTGGTGGGAAATAAATTGTAGCCAATGACAAATTTTTAAAATGCAGGCTTGGGCTTCCTTTGATCCCATTGAATAACAAAACAAAACAGAAACCCTCTCGTAATAACATGCTAGTAGTCAAAAGAAAATGTTTCCCAAGTGAGTCCTACCCTTCATACAACCTCAAAACACACAGGCAAGACTTACCACACACAAAACTTTCTGGCAGGATGGCAAAAATGCTCTTGCTTTTTAGTGACTCAGGATGGGCGCAGGTGGCCACCACAAAGGATTGCAGCTCTTTCTCAACTAACCACTGGGGCAACCATTTCAGCTGGCAATCGCAGAGGAAGCTGTCGCTGTTTATGTGGCTGCAGGGAAACAAAACCAACACGAGCCTGCTGTGAGTCCTGCGCGGAGAGGGGGCTGGAAAGCCCACAGCCCTTTCGTGTTAAACACATTTCTCCCTCCCCCCCAGCATGGGTGGAAGGAAAAAAAGGACTGCAGGGTTGTCCTTGAGGCACTAACGATGTTAAATACGTAACACATTTAAACAGCATTTCATCTCCACATAGAGCATCCCACTCCTGTGCTCCAGTGACACTCCCCAGCACCTTGTATTTATTAACCAACTTCCAGAGAAGTCCCCAGGAACAGAGGAGCAAGGCCATCCCTGCCTCAAGTGAGAGAAACCAAGGCAGATCATGTACAAAGGAGACACAAGTCAATGGCACAGCCCGTCCTGCTCCCATTTCTCATGTCTAATTACCACGCGTGTTCCTTCTCTGGCTCTGTGGTTTGAGCATCTTTGGTGGGGACTGAATTCGGGACTTGATTACCAAACAGTAAGAGGATGCCAAGTTCCCACTCTAAGACCCTGAATTCCCTCAGTGGCCAACAGCAGAGGAGTAAGTGGAGAGGCCTCTGCCTGTGCTCGGGAAGGTACGGGTTCGCACACCAGGGATGAGGTGCAGCTGATGAGTTTACTGATTAACAGAAGCAGTAGAAGAGAAATGACCACAGACATTTCTGTAAATCCAATACAAACAGTGACTAGTTTGGAAAGCAAAACACAAAAACATTTCTCAGCATCCTAACAGTAACTTAGCACCTCGTTAAGAAAAGAGCTGTGAAAAAAGGGGCAAATGATGAGAAGCCTCAGGATTTTTTTTTTTAAAAATATTTTTAAATATTTTGGGTCAAACTGTGTCTCAGCATAGCTCTGAGGCCAGTGAAAAACTGCAAAGTTTACATCAACAGGGAGCTCAGACTTCGGTCTGTTTTGGTTCAAGATCTTAGGAAAACCCAGTGTGATCCCTCATATCAAATGTGAAGATGTCTCAGAGACTGGGAAAATGGCACTGGACAGAGAAGTCCTGTCCTGCAATACTGCACGTTGTGCAAGAGCAGGATAGCAAGAGCACAGCAGAATCCCAACTCCAGCACTGTGTTGTAAGAAAATGTGAAATTTCCTATTTTTCTACCTGATAACCTCGGGGCATCCTGAAGTCTGAAACTTACCGGGAAAAGGGAAAAGAAAGAAATGGAGTGGAGAGAGAGGGAATCAGGGACCATAGGGATCTGATTTTCCAAAGTTGTCCAGTTTGTTGCCCTAGAAAGATGTGTAGCCCCTAACACACACGATGGCATGAATGCTGCTGGCTAATGGGGACAGGTAAGAGAAACCCGTAGTATTTAAGACTTGAGTACAATGCATTCTGTATGTGCGTGTACACGTGCCCTCTCTGGAAGCCACCTCCTCATGGTATAAACATTCCTTCACAATATCTGGGATCCCACAAGCTATTCTTTAATAAAATCAATCTTTCGCCTCCGTTTCGTTTCAAGAGCCAGTGCAAAAGGTAAGATGGTTAAACAAACAACAGACAAGCAACATTTAACTTATTCATCCCCCAGTCACTGTTATTAAACATCATTGCTAACAGCGACCATCCAATGCCCATTTCCAACATCAGGAAAAAGAACCTGAACCTGCCCAAACACCAAATACCTGATTTCTTATTCCAGATGCATTGCACTACTCCAGAGTGTAGCAATGCACTGACAGTGGATTAAATATTTATGGAGAAGAAGAGAAAAGGAAACCAGGCAAGACTGGAAACAGTGTCTGATAACAGTGCAGAGCCCTGGCCTGGACCACAAGCAGCAGCTCTGATAACACATCCGTATTTTTACACCAGAAGGCTGGATGACAAGTGGATCCAGTTCAAATGGTGCTTATCACTGAAATGTCAGTGCTGTATGTGAATCCTAAACATAGGTACAGCAAAGGAGCAGATGGGCCACTGGGAATTAAATCAGTGGCAGCGTGAGAAGGAGAGATGGCTAACAGGACCGGGGCTGGACTTCCTGAGCGGACATGAATAATTGCACAGATGTGAACCTGCTGGAAGAACCTGTTCCAATGATCTAATTTCACTCACTATTAAATGCAAGATGTTCCCGTGAAAACTACTCACGTGTAAAAATACCCTGCAGAGGAGGACAGAAGGGGGAAGGAAATAAACGAGTGGTAACGCGGATAACACCCCATTGGAAACAACGTGCTACTTCTCACGTCCAGAGCAAGCAGGATCCCTGCCTCCTTAATGGTGTGTTCAGGCCAATTACTTACAGCTGCCGCAGGCTCTTCATCTTAGCAAAAGCATCTGCTTGAATGGAGCGGATGGCGTTATCCCCCAGGTTCCTGCAGAACACAACGAAAGGCAACGTGAGCAAAAGGGACGCTACGGCTGTGACAAAGTCTCTCCATATTTAAGCAATGACTCCAGTAGCACGTGATTTAGTAGCTCCTTGTTAGGGCCATATGCACTTGCAGCTTGTAGAAGTGGTTTTCCACAAAACACTTTAATACTGACTATTGCCAAACAACAGCCAACCAACAAAAATTATGGGAATAAATAACTCAGTTATTCCGTACCCATCTTCTCACTACACTTTCTCAGTCTCAGCTACCTCCACCATCCATAGCTCAGAAATTCCTCAGCCCCCTCGACAACCAAAGATAGTCAGGAATGTCAGATCCCAGGCTAGACCTTCAGCAAACATAAAGAAAGCAAATACTTGCACTAAACGGCATCTGAGAAGTTATTTAAAAGTGACTTTGAGAGGATACTATTGTGTTCGAAAACATTGCAATCTTTCCAAAAGAAGGTTTCTTCAAAGCTTCCCTCACAGCTATTGCCAATTAAAAACTTCACTTTTCCTCTGAAAAACGACAGGGTCAGGTTTAGGGCTTAAGTTTACCAAGTGAAGCGTAGGACAGACAAGCACTGCTTGCAGAGGGAAATCTCAGTAGAGCACTAATAAGGGAACCTTTATCTGGGACCACGCCCCCCCAATATGCTCTCAACGGCCATAACATTTCATACAATCAACAGCCAATAAAACATCTAGAGCAAAATCACATATACTTTAACTTGTCTTAATTCAGAAAGGAAGTTATTAATGAAACGCTGCTGGAGTCATCAGCCTTGGGACACAGAACAAAAAATTACACGGCAGCAGCCAAAATTTACTTGTTGCAAATCGCTCTGAGGCAGTTGTGCCCAACGGGGACATCGTTTGAAACACGTGTCACTGCCAGAGCCCAGATTTCGGAGGAAGCTGGGGCAAGGGAGGAGGAGAGAGGGCTACATCTGAAATAGCAGATTTTCATGACTAGCAGCCTGCGAAGCAGCAATGTGCAAGTCAAGGCGGTATTTACCCAAGAACAAATCAAAAAATTAAGAGCATGCAGATTCACCATATGTTCTATAACTTTGTTCCTGGCACAAAAAAAGGCCAAAGTTGAGGCGGACTTATAATGAGAAGGAAGCAGGTGGCCCCCACAAATGGACTGGCTTCTCAGTTTACAAAGACGCTATTAAATTGCTAGCAGATCTCTCAAGCAGCTACTTTTGGCAGACCCCCCCTTCCCAAACTCTGAGGCATGGTGGGTTACTCACAGGTGCTCCACTGCCTCCAACCCTGAGAACGCTTTCTTGGCCACCGACTTGATCTTGTTTCCAAACAGAGTTCTGCAGTTTCCAAACATCCAGTGCCAGATAAACAGAGAGAAAATGGGGAGAAGGGGGCAGAAAAAGAAGGAACACAATTAGTGTGGCTTTATCTGATATACGCGCTCAGTGTAAGTCCCGGGAAATCTGAACTGCACGGAGATTAAGAGGGCTGAAGTACACTCGCTTTCCCACTCCTGAAATTAAATCCTTTTATCTGTATTCGAATTTAATAGTGATGACAGCACAAAAGGGAATGTGCCATATCACGTAAAAAGGCAGGTTTGCTCCAGTGCTTGGAAACCAGCTTGTTGAGTAACAGGTCCCCTCTATTCTTTGCAGGCTAGCTGTGGACAGGATTAAGTGCAATGACAGTTTAACAAGATTTTGGTCTCTCCCTGCAACACTTTTCATTTCTGATTTCTTCCCGGATAGTAAAAGAGTGGTAATTTAGTCACTGCTGCTTGGCCTGAACGGACATCCACACACAAGGGCTGAGGGCTGTCTCTTGGCTGCACGTTTATACAGCAGCTGAGACAACTGCTGACTTCCTTCCTTGGCTTATAAATACAACAGCAAAGTAAGGTAATGCAATAAATAGCTGAGTGGTAATTCCAAGGGGCAAAAGCAAGAAGAGGAAAGGTAATGTAAAGAGCTGAGGAGGGTGCTTGCATTTGTGAGCAGAGAGCATTCCTCCGAATCAGCAGACAGCGGTGGGCAGCAGCAAGAGGACCATCAGCAGGCAACAGCCCATCGCTGCAGCCATTGCAGCCCAGTTGCAAAGTCACAGTTCTCTACAAATATCAACCAGTGGTGTCCAGTCAGGGGCAGGGTTCATGCAAAATGGATGGTCTCCTCAACTGTTTTAATAAAACATCAACCAATGCTAATAATTAGGAAATGCTTTCCTTCCCCAGGTTCTCTCTGTTGAAGGTTTATCTTCCAGGTGCATCTTTTATCACCACCTGCTTCGCGTGGTGTCCAATGCAGGTCATCACTAACACCTCGGGTAAAAAAATGGCACACACAGTGCTGCATTTGATTGAGTTTTCCTTCAAGATTTTCCTTAAAGGAAAGGGTGTAAAAAGGCCCAAAACCCATGATGGTCCCACTGCTTGCTACGGTCTGGGGAAGGGAGGCTGGGGTAAAAGACAGAGTATGTGTGGCATTTAAAGAGCAAATAGATTTGCAGGAGCTTGTTAGGCTCCAGAAAGCACCCTTCAACCATGAGGATAATTTGGTGCCTCAACACTGGCACCAAATTATCCTGAGGGATACTGGCCCAGAAAGCCCAGTTTCCCTCTGGATGAACACGGTGAATGTCCTACTTTGTAGAAAGGAAAATTGGGGTTCGTCCCATTGACTGTCATGGCAGGGAGGACTGAGACTGTATCACAGTCTGTCCTTGCAGCCCGTTGTCCTTGGAGGGAATTTGGGTGCCTGCCACTGGGCAACACTATGACCCCAAGTAGGTCCTCCCAAAATCAATCACCCTGACAGTGGTATTGCCAGATGAGGCACCACTCTAATTCTCGAGTAGCCAGGAAAGGCTGGTTACTCCTAGCTCCATACAAAAGGTCTGTGGCCCTAGAATCACAAATCGTACCATTTCCAGAGGAAAAAAAAAACCCAAAAGCTTCTGTTTCAGCCAAAGCCACCTCCCAGTCTCCACAGTGAGACACACACTCAAAGCCCTTTCTTGCGGGCAGAGTTAACTTGGTACAAAACCACAGCTGAATTTTCAGAGCTGTGCCCCTTCTTTCATTATTTGATTTGAGGTGAGAATGAAGACAGCTATGGTAGGCATGCTGGTGGCTGATCGAGGCTCCAGATGTCCACAACCTGCTTTAGTGACAGTATTGTTCTAAATATCTACAGTGACCTTTCTCTGAGCTCCTTGCTACAGCACCAAACCCAGGGTATCAGAGCTCCCATTTATTGCACGAGAGTGTGTGTGGCTTTTTGCTCTGGGTGAAATACCCAAAGCACCAAAGGATGTGTGCAATCATGTGTACCATCATTTGGTGAAAGGGATGTTGTATTAATGAAGGCTTTGAAAAATCCATTAGAGCGATTAATATAGTAAATAATTTACTATATGCAAACTCTGGTCATATGGCTGCATCCATACACGCTAATTTCTGGAGCCGTATCCCTAAATGAGAGTGTTATGCTGAGCTTGGGTTTGATAACTGGGAATTTCTATTTACTGTTTACAGTGGATCTTGGACTTTGAAAATTGGAGATACTGGTTATATCGGTCTACTTATCTGTGCGGAGATAAGCAGTACATCTGGGGATGTGAATACACAACGTATACACCACTCGCATAGGCGCATACAGCTTTACGGCTACATATAGAAGAAATACACAACACAGTCATAACAACCTGCCCCAGCAAACTCATTAAAATCACGACGCCTTTCCAATCTCAACTAACCACTTCTCCAATTTTGAAATGGTTTGAACCCAGCGGCCCCCTTCAAAGGGCTGTGGCAGGCTGGAATGCAAAGGGGGCGGTTTGCAGCTCCGCAATTAGCCCGCTGCACTCCAGAAACGCTCCTCCGCTGCCGGCAGAGCCAGGCGCGAGCACGCTCTCCCGGTGATTGCGTCAGTGTAATTACACGCTAGGCACGCAATTCATTAGAAAGCAGCATTTTCTCCTCCAGCCAGTTTTGCACCTGCAGGAAGATCTCAGTGACTGTGTGAGCCATCAAAAAAAAAAAAACACACCAAAAAACCGGTTACGTTTAGCAGCTTGAATAATTAGGAAACTGGTTGTTCCCCAGCGATTCCACTGATGCTTTTTATGCTTCGGTGCTTCTCGACTCCCTCTTTTCTTGAAGCAACATTTTAATTTAGGCCTGTGCTCTCCATCCCGGAGAGCTTCATCTATAATTCAGAGAAGGCTAAAGCGACTGGTCTCCCCACGTCTCAGTTTAACACCTTCATTTCAGCAAACAACCCTCTCTGTGCTAAATCTTTTCAGAGGCTAATCTGTGCCAGATCAAAGGGGAACGGCTTTTAAGGCAATCTCCACAGAGCTGAGGTGATTATTAATTCATTGGAAGGTCTCCTCTGAAGTGCCCATTTATTTTTGGTATGCTAATGCATTTAAAGCTGGTTGACAGTTTAAACACAGGCCCTAAATCACACAGTGAAATGTTTGCTGTAAAGGCTGATATTTTATGTTATTTAGGAAAAAAATCCCACCAGCAAGAACGATACTCACTTCAGCCTTAGATGAAATTACAAGTTTGGGATTTACGTGCTGATGAGCTAAAACAGACCTGAGCAGATCTCTTTAAAACCAACCACTCCCAAGTGTCCCCAAAACGCCTCAAGAAATAACAACGAAATAATCTCATATTCTGAGGGTTTTTCCAGCCTTACGCTCTGGCTGACAATGAAGGATCCCAGCAACCTGTCTGTCCAACAGCTCTGTTAGGCAATCTGACCACTCCTCTCTGCCCAACACCAACCTGATCCACGTGCTCTTCCAGGCTACGAAATTTGGTGCAATTCTCCCCACAAACCACGGGCACGTGCCCTTCCCTGCATTCAACCAGACCCAGAACTGGCCCAAGTCCATGTGCAACGCAAGACAGAGGTCAACAGAGTGAAAAAAGACGCAAACCCGGCTTCTTTAGACTTGCGTAAGCCCCTGTTGCATCCTTTGCTAATAACCTGGACACTTTCTGAAGCAGTTCCTTATGCCGGATGATGAACATCTGACATCAGGACACAGCTATTCCATCGGGGAGCAATAGCTGCTCTGCCCAGAGCTCCTATCACACAACCCCAGCAGCCGCCTCTGCTCCCTTCCTTCCTCCTCCCGCTCCTTGCCGTACCTCCTGGCCTCTGCCTGACCCCCACAACTAATCAGAGCTCGTTACTCCTGGTTGCCGAGTCAATCCTTTTGCTGAACTCTTTCCCTCAATGTCTTCCTCTGGCTTTTTCACATCTCTCCTGGTATCTGCATCCAGCATTTCTACCATATCCCAATCACTTGAGACCACCACTTAGTGCTCCCATGCCAGTGGCCACGCTGGAGGGATGCCCTGCGGTGGTTGTCCCACCAGGACAGCTCGCTCTCTCGGCTCCTTTCCTCCACCTTCTCTCCCTTGTCAAAGCAGCACTACAGACTCACAGTCCTACAGCCTGCAAATCCCTCTGGACAAAGCCTCTGCTCTCATTACCCTTCTAGCCACTCACATGATTTCACTGCTTTTTTTTCAGATAAACGAAAAACTTCAGCAACAGCAGCCGAGGACTCTCCCACTTACTACATCTGCTCCTCTGCCTTTTCTCTAGCAACCTGTGGGAAGATTTCCCCACTCCATGTGCACAGCAATTCCTACTGGCCTCTCCCTCTCCCGCTTCCCTGCCTGACTCCCCTGGTTCCTTAAGTCCCTCTCTGCCTTCTCCTCACTTTACTCGCAGTGTAACTTGGTTTCCCTCTTCTTGGATCCAGTGATTCCCTTCAACAAGCATCAAATGCCCTCTGTGCCTGTGCCTTCAAAATTTTTCTTCTCCATATAAGCATTACGTCCCCATGAATCCTGCCACGGCTCTTCCCACTCCCCTAGGAGTCTCTAATGAGATCGTGACAATATACCGCCTGCCAGGGCTCATTCTAGCCATCTGCTATCCATCGAGGTACTTTTACGGCACCTCTGGCTGTGCCATCTCAGCATCAGAGACAGCGTGATGGGGGGGTGCTGAGAACTTAAACAAAGGCAAGAGGTAATGATTAGAAAGACTCTTGATTTGTCACAAGCCATCAGAGACTTCTCCGACAGGGCTGATTTATATCGCCGATTTCAAATGGAATACGAACAAGCACAGAGCAATGTGAAAATACTTGCGAAGGCAGAGCAAGCTATAAACATTTGCAAGGCGCATGCTTGCCTTAGGTTTCTTTTTATCTCTTTAAGAGCCTGTGCCCCATGGTGCCTTTTATTGTCGCTGCACATGGAAGCAAGCCCAAAAGATCACTCTCAGAGAGAGTATCCCACAGAAACGAATCCTGTTTCAATCCTCTGTTGTAACAGGAAATGGGGTGATTTTTCTCTTCTGTTTATTGTTATTTGCTGCATCAATCAGTGCTTTGCTGAAGATTGCAAGGGGTCTTTTTTGTTGCTTGTTTGCTTTTGGAAGCAAAGAACGGTTGTGCTGAACCTTATAGAAACAAGCTTCTCTTTCCTGTGTCTCTGAACTACAGTATGTGGCACCTTCTGTTCATCGCTTTAAAATGACCATAATCGCCTCATATCTGCTTAGGAACACAAGTGCTTGATAACCACAAGCAAGCCTGCAGAACTACTGCATCTCAGATTTTCTGTTGATTTTTATCCTGTTCCAAAGGAAGGCAGGCAGGCTAAAAATCAGAGAGACCCACCCCACCACAGGCACACAACACAATTGCTTTGCAGAACATCAAACCGAGGGATACTCACAGCTTGCTTAGGTTTTCCAGGCCTGTAAAGGCTCCATTGGTGTCTTCTATTGTGCCCGAGATGTCATTGTGGTCTAGTTCCCTAGAGAGAGGACAAGAAAGAGCTCTTAATCAGTGCCTTAGTCCTAGGCTCATCGTTAAAAACAAACAGAAGAAAGTTTGAGAATACCATATGAAGAGCTTCCCACTTTCTCCTGATAGTTATCAGAAAAAAGCTGAGTCCTGCTGCAAAGCAGCACTAACCACTTTTCCTGCACTGACCCACGCTGAGATGGTGCATTCAAAAAAGAGCCCTGGCTTTTTCCTAGCTGAAATTCTCTGTTTCTGAGACAGCAGCAGTAGCAGATAGCTATTTTTTTAACAGGCTGGTTTCAGTCCTTTACTAATTCTGTGCATCCAAACAAAAGCAGGAAAAAGAAAATAAAGTCCCCAAACTAAACTGCAAGAAACAGCTCTCCTTAAATGCTGCTATCATGAATTAAGATAATTTTGGCCATTCCAATGTACACACTATTTGTCTATAGCTATATCTACGGAAGATGATGTGGTGTATTTCTATGAAGCTGCATTTTTTTCTGGCAATGAACTTGAAAGCTCAACAAAGGAAAGCACTATCATCACTACAGAAGCCTAACTTTCTGTATAACCACATTTTAAAAAAAACTAGTAAGAATGCCTTTTCAGAGCTAGCTTCTTTCAGCTTTCAAATTGACCATCAATTACAAGAGTCAAAGAGGTCTGAAGAAAAACAAGCACACAGAACAAACACAAAGATCCACAAAAGCTGTTTAAACAGTCTGTTTAAAAATCCTCCCCTCCTAGCTTTAATTCCAGCTAGCAGTGAGTACCCAGCAACACAGACAGAAATTTATCATTTCCAACGTTAAGTAAAAAGAAAGAAAAAAATAAATAGGCTTTGTTGGTTTTGTTACATCACTGATTTAAAAGCTAGCAAAAAACCAACAACAAAGCAAACTAAATCATCCAGATAACCCCCTGAACCCTCAGGTACTCCTTTCGCACCTTTTGAAGATTATTATCAGAATATTTCCAGTTTAAATATATCAAGACTTAAAAAAAAAAGACAAATCTTTCCAAAACAAAGCCCCCTGCATTTTGCAAAATTCCAGACATGGGCGTCACAGTGCAGTTTCTGGGCTATGCAGCACAAGGACACAATAACCCCCCCAAAAAAGAGAACAGAAATTAAAAAAACCCCACAGTTTTGATACGGACATAGTTTTCCTCAGCAGAGATGGGGCTGAGACTTTTTCTCTCAGTACCTAAGCTGGCTGCAGTCTTTGCTTGTTTCGCGGCTTTGGTGTGCGAACTAAAGATGTGAAGGGAGATGGCCAAAAGCCACAGTTCCCGTTTCTCAGCTGGCTTCAGCGTGAGACCCGACTCTCCTGTCTCTGGGGAACCCTGGCCTTAACCAGCATCATTGGGGATGTCAGGGTGATCTGTGGGTAGGTCTATGCCAAAGGGATGGATAAAAACTCAACATCCCTGCGGGGTGTGGGCGCACATAATGCTGTGGTGGCATAAGAGACAAGCCCAGGAGAGACGCTTTGATGTGCTGACATTTTCAACGCTATCTGAATAGGGCAGGAGCAAATATATCCTCCTGGAGCTAAGTTTCTACATTTCCCCTATGGTTTCCAAGCCAATGCTCGTTGTTCTGTTTGTTTTTTAAGGGCAAAACCCTTCTCAGGCATTTTTTCCTCTTCAGTTCCACCACGGGCTACCGGTCTTTGGACCAGCAAACCCTTTCCCATGGCAGAGACCGACAAGTGGGAACAGCCTGTAGGAGCTCTCTGAAACACACTTTTATTAATTGACTGCCACACATTGTGTTTTCTTGAAAAAGGAAAAGAAAATGGTATTGCTTGTTCATCCAGAGGCAACTCAAAGGTTTACTGTTAGAAAGGAGGAATAAAAACCTTTTTAACAAATGAGTGAAAATGGGGGGGGGGGGGGGGGGGGG
>JAOXJM010000003.1:9392057-9417338 GCA_026413425.1 Tringa solitaria
CCCCCCCACGCCGGGGGTATTTTGGCCTAGCTCTCTTTGTATTCAAACTCCTCTCCCAGCCCCTGTTGCCAATTTCCTATTCTTTCTGGCTGGCTGAGCTTGAATGCTCGCAGCCTTGTTAATCATTGTGCTCCGAGGTCTCCGGGCCTGACCTCTATTTGAATAGCTCCACATTTCAGCAGTTTCACACCCACCAAAGGCTCCCCAACAATAGGCCATAATTAAAGCATGCTCGGGTCTTTTTCACCAGGTGCAGGACCCAATAGGCCTTTCTCTTTATTAAATTAGAGCTCGCTCACACACTCCCTCTCCTCCTCCCCCCCTCGGCCCTAGACATAAAAGAGGCTCCACATTCACTGTAGAGCAAAGAGAACTACCAGCTCCCCTTCCCCTCCATTTTTCTTTGGAAACCTTTAGTTCCGGTCTTGACAGCTGCCTCAGAGAGGTCCCTTTCTGAATGCCCAGTGGCTGAAAGGCTTTGGCTTAAGTTTAAAAAAAGGAAAAAAAGCAAACAAAACCCAAACTCACTTTCCAGTCACTTCCTTCACTGTGAACTTCAATAAAGGAAAGAGTAAGATGCAAAAAGTACTGTAAAGAGGGGAGCCCGCTCTGTTCCCATTTCCCTTTAATTACTCAGGCCACAATGGGCTTCTGAAGAGAAATAAAAGTATCAAAGTGTGTCTTTTTCTTTTGAAGGAAGAATTAAATCAGCTTGTTGAACTCAACCAGCCTGGGAGCTTGGACAGTGCTGTAACACAGGCTGTGAGAAACTTCTGGTGTGCCAGATGAAGGTGCTGAGCCCTCAGCTCTGCAGGGACAAATAAGGGAGACGGAAGCAACACAGCTGCAGAAATGGACAATTCAAAGAACTGCATTCCCCATCTTCTGATGTTCCTAAGGCAAGCCCAGATGTACCTCAATCTAACATAGCTCTTGGGCTTAACAGTTTATATTGGTGCAATTCTACAGCTGGCATCCCAGAGGAGATCAGACTGATCTGTCCAATGGTCTCTATTTGCCCTAAAATCTTAGAAGTTGCAATCTTCTAGATGGCAAGCAACAGAATATTTCATGATGCAAGTGATCCTAATTCTGCACTTAAGAGAGAAACTTCTGGTTACCCTCATGGTACCTGTAGCAGCTTCCTGCTCCCATGGTTGGACCAAAGACTGGGTAAAGCTTCATGTGTTGCCACACTTCTGATATAATCAGATCCCAAGCCCAACCTCTGAATTTCTTTGTTTTGCCATTGTTGGGTTTTTTCTCAACACCATCTTAGCACAGGGTTTTCTATTTATTATTCAATAAAAAAAAAAAACCAAAGAAGGAACAGCACACAAAAATGTTCAATAGCACATTTAAGAGGATATTCAATTTTTCCAGTGTTCTTACTGAAAGGAATCATTCCCTACTTCTCCTGAGTGCAGAATGACCCAACAGAAACTGTCCTTTTCTAAGAATTTCAATTAAAGTCAACATGATGGCAAGAGAAATTCTGCTATTAGGAAGGACTGAAACCTCAGGGATTTTTGCTCAGCTGGGCTAGATTCAGGATCCTGTCTTATGTTCCTATTATTTTACTCTGAAGCCCTCTGCTCCGAAAGCACCCTGCAACGCTGAGCAGTCCAACTGCAATTCTCCTGATTACTCTTTATTAAAAAATACAAGTTCACTGAATTTGAATAATGGGGTAAACATAACAGCTGCTGAAGACAACTGAGCAATGTGTAGGGGACAGGATGTGCGGGATGCTGAGGACACAGGCACCTAAAGCAACTGCAAAGCAGAACAGTTTGACAGAACACAAACTGTGGAGGGAAAACAGGCTTTAGGTGACAAAAGCTGGGGGCAACTTACAGGACACGTAGGTTCTTGAGTCCCTTGAAGGCACCTTCTGCAATATGATTGATGGAATTGTGGCTCAGTCGGAGTATGTGCAGTCCCCCGAGATCTGCCAAGCTTCCCTCATCCAGCCTGGTTAGGTTGTTGTAAGAGAGTATTCTGAGGGGAAAAAAACCAAACAACACCCCTCGTCAATCCAACCAGTATTTTCCAAACTCCTCTGTGCCAACCAGTGCCTGCCTCCCACAAACACCTTACAAGAGGTGGTATGTACTGGGTGGATACAAACAGCTTGATTAGGAAATAGGACTGCAGTCTGCAAATACTCCTACAAGATACTCATGGGGCAACTCAGATGACCATAAGGGAGCAGGAGGCATTTGGTACCCAGTTACAGGGAAGTCTTCTGTACAGGCAACAGAGAGAGGGTCCTCCAGAAGTGAAGGAGGGCAATTACCTGCCATGCAAGCTGTCAGTTATAGTGGGGAGAAGCTACTCCTTCTCCATGGCCTGTATGGCTGCATTAGGGTCTGGAAGCACCACCCCTCCTCTGTTACCTATACCAGATGTATAGGTAACACTCAGAAACCAGTCCTGGTTGCCATCAATCATCACTCCCACTTGGACGCCCTCCGCGGCTGACAGGAAAGAGCAGTCCCCTCCTTCCCCACACCCTGCGAGGTAGAGAGTGACGTCAAACAGATGGATTTTGAAGTTCACACGCGCTTTTGGCAGGGTCCAGACTTCTGTATTCGGGAGGTGTCTTATCGTTCTGCACTTGTGCACAGCGAGCCCCAGGCGCCTGGGTGTGGGTGTCTTCACAGCCCGCTCCACCCCAGTCGAGAGCCAAAAGCATTTCACCACAAGGCAATTGAACGCTTCCTTTCACGCACAGGAAGGAGGTATCTCTTGTAAACCAGCCGCCTTCCCTCCCGCTCCCCTTTGTCAAGGAGCGTACAGTCTGCTTGAAATCTTCTCCACTTACAAGTGACTAATACTGGAGGGTTGTTTTTCTCCTAGTTTTCCATCCATCTCTCCCCCTTGCCTGTATTATCTCTGGTTGTGGAGATTTTCTTTAACTCCTATTGAAGTTTGGGAGCTGGTAGGAAGAAAGCTGTTTTTCTCTCCCTGCCAGGGTTGCAGATGAGGCTTCTGAGATTTGACACCGAGGGCAGGGCATGGGAAGCTACAAGCCACTGCAGACACCTCACACAATATACAACCACCTTCTATGCAAGCATTGTTGATGCTGAAGGCCAGCTTGGCAAATCAAATGAGGGATGTCCTGAGGTAGCAGCAGGCAGAGTCACTGGTCAGTGATCTTCAGCCTGAAGCATCCACGCACAGCTCCCCACTGGAGTACATTCCTCCTGACTCTGGATGTCACTGCAGCTGGGTAAGCCCTGCAGGGCTACTGGCAGATGAGTGTGGCCAGCAAGAGCCTCAGCTTTAAGTTGCCTGCACACCGACATATGGCATGTTAAAGTGGCATTCTGCCACACGCTGCTACTCACATTTTCTCAAGTTTGGCTCTTTCCAAAGGGCAGTTCCATAGGATTTTAAAAAATACCTCAGTGACTTGGGAATACAAGTCACTTCAAAAGATGTGAGGGTTTGTGCTGCTAAACTTCTCAAAAAGTGGAGTTACGCAGCTTTGAACAAGCACTGAAATCCTTCATTGTACAGACAACAAGAAAAAAAAAAATCTCACTGAGTTCCAAACCTCCAAATTCCTCTTCTAGTGCTGCCCGTTAATGAGTCTGCTTAAAAATGTGTCTAGGGCTTGCATGAAAGTCACTGCAAAGCCAAAACCTAAGTCAAAACAGATACATACTCCAAAGTACTGAGAGTGTCATTTACTTGGCAAACAAGCTGTCTATCTTTTAGCTGTGTGAGTGGGCAGAGGGCAAGCTTTGGAAAAAATTCAGCAAAGATTAATGAGTTTGAAGAAGGTATGGGACAACATATTTTCATTCCTAAAACAGTTGTAGTGTTAGTTATGAAGAACTGGCATCCGGTCAAAATTATGTCCTCACCTGCGATTAAAGAATTTGGCTTTTAAAAAAAACCCAAAAGTGTTCAAAAGTAATCCTAAACCTGGCTGAGAGAAAAAAAAAAAAAAAAAAGATTTCCTTTTGATTCTACACAGAAGATTTCCTGCCACAACTGGTGAAGGCATGTTCCCCTCCGCTCGTCCTGACATCACCTCAAGATGGACGGACAGCAGCAGTCTTTGGAAGGCTCCCTCAATAGATGCAACCAGATGGAAAGTTTCAGGAACTAACACACCTGGCGGTGGCTTCTTTCAACATTAAGGGCTCTGCTTCCTGCCAATGGGACAGGCCAATTTGCAAAACAGTGCATTCCCCTCCTCAGCAGTTTGGATTATCTGCGTTGAGAGAAGTCAGCAGGTCTCTGCTGCCTCCTCTACCTTCTCATTTCTCTACCAGTGAGAAATCACTGGAATGAACAAGTGGAAACGTTTGTCTGCACAGCCCTTTTGGCCTGGTGAGGAAATGGGAGAGCAGCATGCCAAAAGTGATACATTAAGGGGTTAACCAGAAACCTGTTCTGCAGCTGGGGCTCCTGCTGCCAGCCAGTTTTGGACCAGGTACATCTAACACATTTCATTCCCATTGACCAAACTGTAAGTAAAAAGTGAAAAGAAAGACCCAGCAGCCAAGTCATCATTTACCTCTGATGAAATTCTATGCTCCCACTGTGGATTTTTCCATGATGATGATGACCTAGCACCTGACTGGTGAATACAATCAGCCCTTTCTCATGCCCATAACAAGGCAAGAGCTCTCTTTCCTTGCTAGCTTTTACATCAGACCAGAGCCCTGGGGTCACGTTTTCTCCCAACACCTCAAGGAGAGGCAACTCATCCTTCAGATGACCACCTCCTTCCTTAGCACAGATAAGCAGAGATCTGGCCATCTATCTTCCTTGGGTTAAGGACTTTGAAATTCATTCCCTGTGCAACCAGAGACGGTGTTTTCTGATAACTGAAACCCAGTAGGTCTAGCAATAGGGGAGGTGAGCAAGGATCTTTTAATAAGGAATGAAACGTACACATTCAAAGATGTGCACAGAGGCAGTCTAGATGTATCTTAGTGCTTTCTTTCCTCACCCTTCAATTTCAGAGCAGACCTCTCCTACAAGAACTCTTTGGCTGTGGGAGTTTCAGTTAGGAGTATCTGATGGCTCCCTGCAGCAGCCTTACCCTAAAGGCAACACCTGCAAGAGCTTGTAATATTTTGCAGAGATGTGTGCTAACACCCACATAATCGCCTTTCTCATTTCAGCTAATGCCTTCTCTGGCCTCACACTCTAGCACAATCCTGTTTGTCAGGCCAAGCATGCCCCAGTGGCTCCTACCACCTCATACCACCAGGCATTTTCCAAATCTACCTCATTCTGCACCAGAGCAAGAGAGTCCTGCACTGGGTTTCTGCAGTTACTGCAAAGGATGGCCACTGAGCCAGAACAGCTCACTGCTAGCACTGCTTGTTGGCAAGGGATCCCAATCCATACCTGAAAAATAAAGGACTCAGCATGATGTGCAACCTCTCATCTAAAATAAACCTTCACAGTTTGCAAAGACAGTGTCAGGTAGAAAAGGCAAGCATAGTTCTCCCTGCAAAAGTTCTGACATCAGCTCCGCAAGATGCAGATGGGGTTCACCCACCCCATTCGAACCCAGGCCAAAATAAAGTTTCAATACAGACACCAGATTTTGGGTCCCTGAGAGCAGAAAGCTCCCAGAGCTGTGGTACTAACACAGCGTAGTGATCTGAATTTGTTTATTCCAACTGTGAGTGCCCCAGGATGGCAGACTCCCCTTCCTTGATGCTTCAGATTATGCAGACCGCAGGCGTAGCACAATGCCGATTCTGATCTTTTGCCTTAAAGACTTCTCCATTGACACTGCCTTAATCTAGTAAAATATCCCTTGAGGAACTGCATGTGAAGGAACTGTAGCTGTCTACAATAATGGAGGCATGGGCAGTTTCACAGCAATTTGAAAAATTAGGTAATTAAACAGTCACATATGTATTTAACTAAAACCAAAAATAAAGTATTTCCTTGTGCCTCCCCAAAATAATCCACATCTGAATGAATAACTCGGGTTCAAGAGAAGATCATAGCTGGTCACTGGGCTAACACGTTAATTCTACAGCTTCTAAACTTAAAGGAATAACATGTGTCATGTCCACCTATCTCAGAATCCACATCCCAAAAGACTAGGGACTCCCAGCTGAGTAGGGAGATACCCACCTTCAGTCTGAGTCCAGAGTGAGGCCTCTGAAAGCAGGATGCTGCTTTACCATACTGCTTTTTTGGTGGGTAGGAGAATCCCTAACAACGTTTAATAAGAGATTTCTGAGCACCAAGCAGAATGAATTACGGTTCCGCTAACCACATGTGTCAAGTTCTCCAAAGAAAAAAGTGAGTCTTTCCACAGTCCCACCGAGGGGATGACAGCTACTTCTGTAAATACTGCAAGGATCCATGTGTGTCTCTTCAGAAAGGCATTAAGCAGTGCCACAGACCGAAGAGACATCCTTGCGGGGCTGTCCTCAGCAGCAAGGATTTCTTTCATTTATCAAAGAGACCGTATTCACAGCTGGAAATCTCAGGAGAGCAAAGTCAATGTATTTACTTTTAAACAACTGAGCCCTACAGGAAGGGTAAAGTGTAAACAGGAGAAAGGAGGAGAACTGCCTTTAAAGGGACAAATCTCTGCCAGTTGAAAACATGATTGTTCTTTGTAGATACAGAGGACAAAGCAAAGCTTCCTTCAGGCTGTACAGTCATTATACGGCAAGCCGTGTGTGGCTTGTAACTAGGTAGCTAATAAGCCACAGATCAGAAACTCTCCAGACCTCAGCACTGCATACTTTTAGTGGGTTCTAGTCTTTGTTTCTGGTGCAAATGTATTTTAATCAGGTGCCGTGAAGGTCTCAACATCATGAATGAAGAGGGCATCACGTAGGAGGCTGCAGTTCCCACATTTCTACAGGTTGATACAACAGGAGCTGTAAGCCGCGTGGTTGGGAAAAATCCTTACTCCCCGTTCCTGCCAATGTTACATCAGCATCAAACCCTGCGCAACCAACCACAACAGAAAACAACTTACAGCTCATGCAGCTTCTGACAGAAGCTCCAACCATCAGGGTTGATGCGGGATATGGAGTTGTTACTGAGGTGAAGCTGGTGCAGAGAAGAAAGGCCGTAGAGAGAGCCACTGTTTACTTCTGTCAGGCTGTTATACTCCAGGTGGCTGTGGAGAAAAATCAGAAGGAATTGACAGATAAGCAGCACTGGTTAAATGCCAAAGAATTTCCAACAAGGATTGGGATTTTAGCCATTCCTTTCTATACACCCATGTGGATGCGTGCAAGTGTGGGCATTTCTTGGGTAAGCGACGGATAGAAATTCAAGGACAACACAAAAGAAATGACCATAATGAGCTGTGACTGCAGAGATATGCTCCACTTCCAAGTAAACTGGGCTTAAAGCATCCCACTCAAGTTTGTATTTGCAGAGTCTCAGTTGTGTGACAGCAGTGTCCAGAAACATGCTGCCCTGATCGCTTGTGACCTTGCAAATGCACTTGAAAGCAAATCATGTTGGAATTTTCAAGCATTTCTTTGCAACGCCCATTCAATTTGTTCTCTTGTACGGAAAGAACACAGGGCTGAGAAAGGCCAGCTTGGTTTCTAGGTATACCAAGAGGCAGAATAATTAGGTCTGCAACACAGAATTTCCATGTATCAGTCAAAATGAATTTGAAGGAGTGAGATGAGCTTTATTTAAAGACCAACTGAGATCTTACTGAGTCTTCAAATCATCAGACTTTCAAAGGAAATACTGCAACAACTTGAAAACCAGGACTTTTTGTATTGAACACCTGGTAAAGCAATGAGCTTTACTAAACTGTGGGTCAACTAAAGAGAAGCTGCAGTAGCATGACAGAGCTCTGAGCATGCGGGACATAGAACAAAGCATGAGGATGTGCCAGAGAGAAGGACACAACAGTAAGTTGTAGTGTAGGCTTTTAAGGGAAAAGAGCCCATCTCTCCAACTTACAGAACTTGCATCTTGGCTAGACCCCAGAAAGCCCCATCGGTCAATTTGCTTATGTTGTTGCGCTGGAGTTTCAGGACTTCCAAGCTGTCCAGTCCCTGGAATGTCAGGCCTTCAATCAGGCGGATGCGATTCCGGTTCAGCTCCCTAAAATCACCAAGGCCATACAAGTTTATTAAATCCCAGTCCTTTCTCACGAAATCATCTGTGCAGCATACAATGGGGACAAGCAATGCCAACAACTCCTCTGTCAACGGTTCCCAGGAGAGAGCAGAAGCGCACCGGAAATTTTCAATCCCAGAGCTAGCCAGGGAAGTCAGCTGGGTGTGATCGCTTAAATAAACTCACCCTGGGACAGATTTTCACTATAGAGAAATAACAGAGACAGCGCAGCAATTCCTCTTCATCCCTCCTCTCTCTGCATTTCTTTTAAGCCATTTATCCTTTTCATCAATTTTCACATGTCATCTTTTCTCAAGCAGAGACATTATTTCAACCAATACAGTTAAACATCAGCATTATTTCCCTCACAACCCATTGTTTTTACAGGGCTTGCAATCTCCCAGGAAAAATGTGCTCTGAAGCAAGTGGAGGCCATATGAACTGTGAGCCCGAGAGGAAATTTTATGGCTAAGTTGGAAAGGAAAGGTTTCAGTTGTCCTGACATATTTCACATTTTTTCCTATTATAAGAAACTAATAAAGAGTAAAACAAGTTGTTTTCAATAACAAGGCAGTCTTAGTAATTTGTATATACAAAGATCCCCAACTTAGTTCATTAAGTAATTTTTTTTCGCCCCCCCTGGTTGGGAGGGGACTCCTAAATTTTGGGAATACCTTTCTTCTGAATAGCAACATGAATATAATGACAGCACACTTTACCAACCCATGTCAAACAGTCTTACGGATTGCTAGACCCAGACATACCAGAAGAAAACTCAGTTCCATAAAGTCAGTGGAAAACTGCATTGACAGAATGCACTGAAGCTCAAGATACAGCTTTTAAAATAGATACCTTTCTGCATGTACAAGACCAACCTAAGGGTATTTCCTTATTCAGCGTTTATGTTGAAAAAAATGGTGGAGGTTAAAACATCGGAACTTGTTTTGGAAAAGATGAGGAAGCTGTAGAAACTTTAAGCTTACATTTTAACTGCCTAAAAAAACAATGTTGAACTTGCACTGGGGTTGATGTAATTAACTCAAGTAAGCAATTAAACAGTTTGCAGGATTAAAGACTCTTGCCTTACTGTACTTCCTAGGCTATTAGTGAACTACACTTTGCCAGAAAAAGAACTGTACAAATTCTACAACACATCATGTTTATCTATAGGATTAAACAACAGCTGTGAAACTGTCTTTAAGAGTACCAATTATTCCAACTTCCAGTGAAAACTGTGCTCCTAAACAGAGTTGACCTTTGTTTTTATTAGTTTTGCACATGATGCAGATGAACACATTGGATTACAAGCTCTCAGTCAATGAACAGTAACTTCCAACTGAGATGCAACAGACTTTTAAGATGCATATGCTATTGTGTCACACTCCTCAGTCCCAAATTGGCTATAAATCCTCATATATGTATGCAAGCACACGTGTACACCCGTTCCTTAGACACATCTCGACTGAAGGATTTGTCTTTCACTCAAGAGGTTCATTTAGAGGTGTAAGTTCCAACAGTTTTTGTGGACTTCATGTTAACAGACAGAGGTTGACTTTTTGCCTATCAAATTTGATGGAAAGACTGCAACAGGGCTGAGGCCGGGCCCATTTCTCCAACACCAGCAGAAGGGAAAAGCTACACCATTAGTGCTACTATTTTACACATAAAGCATATTTATAGCTGCAGATGTCTATGCATCCCCGCGTAGCTCCTGCCATATGGACCGCAGGCAGGACAACAACGACGTGTGTGTTAACTCATCTAGAGTGCTATTTTCTCTGCCCAAGTATCACCGCATGGTTTAACAACCTTCCGTCATTACTTTTTTATTGCCACACACAGATACCTGTGTGGTCTTGAAAAACCAGCTGAGCTTTGTCATTTGCAACAGAAACATCTTCCAAACCTCTCTTGCGCCACAGACACCGGCAGCTTTTAAATGAATGGATTTGTCTTACGCTGTCAAGCGCTGGTGTTTGCTGCAGCATCCCTCCCTTCCCACCTTATCAAAAGAAGGGCCTGAAAATGGCTACAAGACAAAAAAGGACCCTCTTCCCAACGTGTTTTACTAGGTGCTGGCAGAGGACTACCGCACAGTGTACTCTCAGTTTTATAGATAGCAGGTGAGAAAGGGTGACATTTGGTGTGTTTATCCTCACGGATGTTTTGTCTCCATAAAGCGTGGCTGAGCTTAATTAAAGCACACATTTGTACTCACAGTTGTGTTAGCCTGGGTAGCCTGAACGCCTTGACAGGAAGCTGAGTGATCCTGTTTTTACTCAGACGAAGTGTTAGCAGGGACCGTGACAGACTATCAAAAGCACCAGGCTCCAGGGTGCTGATTCTGTTGCTCCCCAGGTAGCTGCAATAAATCACAGTAGAAAAATGAACAGTTCTGTCAGAAATCTCCTTTTATCAGCATTTGGTTGGTCTCCAGACAGGCTGGTGAAATTACAGAGGTTGGATTTTCTGGCTGCACAAACAGCACAGGGCCTTTCCCAGAGCCATGTGACGAATGTGGAGAAGTGCCGTGCACTTCCCAAGAGCTCCTTCATACCCTCCTACTTCAGCAAGGGAACTAGGAGTAAAGCCAGAAACTGGAGAATATTCCAGCACAGGATGACTCTATTCATTCCCCCTTTTTCCCTCACCATGTGTCCCAGGTCTCTTTCTTAACCAGACCCCAGACTTAGCCACAGAAGCTGTTTTTACAGCATAACAGGCAAACATCAGTCACAACACCACTATCTTATACCCTCTTACAACCAGGGGTAGAAACCTTAGTGCAAACAAGTAGCTTATTTGTCTGCACCTCTTCAAAGGTATCTAAAACATAGATTATTTTGTTTCCCTGAACAGGGAAACATATCTATTGGCAAGGTGTTACTCTGCTTAACCCTTGGTTTTCTTCAACTAATCAACGAGAGATTTTTGTTCTTAACATTCAGTAGCCATTTTAATGATGAAATAGTCGTTCCCCCTCCCCTTTTCCAGATGCACACGGGCTGATGTGGGAAACAGCATCTACAGTTCCTACTGGGGAAGAGACACTGACAGTTTTTCTGGCTTCTAAGTTTCCTGCTGTGAAGACACCCATGCCTGAAGGATGCAGCATACCTTTTCTCTGTTGCAACAGTCCCATGCAAGACAATTAATAATAATCTGCATTCTTTACAGATACATCAGAAACCCAAAAGAAAGAGCTCAAAAAATAACCCAGTGGTAGGGACAACATGCTGCATTTTAATTCTCCTTTGCACTTAAAATCCTGATGAGTAACCCCATGCTTTGTATGTTCATTCCCTCCCCTTTTTTTAAGGAAGGTTTGAGGCCCTTTTCTCTGCTGTGGTAACTCAACAAAAGCTGTTCCCAACAAGAAAAACTCACAGCTCCTTTATATGAAGTCCCTGCGGAAAGCAGCCGTTTCGGATTTCCGTGATGTCATTGAAACTCAGGTCCAACGTTTCCAGGGTAACATAGGGCTTCAGTTGACTTGCTTCAATGCTGCGGATCCTGTTGTGATGCCTGAAACAGTCAGGAAGAGAAACAGAGGCAATTTAGTTCTCTTAAAAATAACCAGGAAGAATACCTGAGTTCACACACTCAGACTTGCAGAGCTTCTTCAACAGCTGTCCGAGGGGGAACCCACACCAGAGACATCTTCCCTAATCCCCAGGCTGTTCCTACTGCTAGAAAGACCAGCTCATAGACATCTGCAAGCTTCCAGACACTTTTTTTCTGGTACGGTACAAGACTTTTCTACAGAACTAGTGACTCCATTCATCAGGTTTTTTCCAGTAATTTGGGCTCCGTCTCCTTAAAAGCCTGCACTTCCAGAACGGATTCGTTACATGCAAGGACTGCAGGGCTGGAGTGATGGTCAATGGTTTCAGCAACCTGGCAATGTTTTACACAGAGAATGGGATTTTCAGAGCAGGAAACCGACAAGTAAATACAATCTCAGCAAGAGTTGCAAAACATTGTTTCCTTAGTTCCTAAGGATTCTTCTGAGAACTCCCAGCTTTGGACTATGTTACAATGATTTGTAATGCACAGAAATACCATAAGAGGGGTTGCAAACATTCTTGCAAATGTTTCTTCATCTTTTGCCTTTTTTTTACGGTAGCTTTGCAGTGCCTGTGCCCTGTCCAACCATCGGGCTACAGGATCAGAACCTTTAATGATCACCTGCGTTTGCTGCCTTACCAGTACCAGCCTGAAGGATTCAATTTAAGGTACTACAAGCTGTCCTCAGGGTTTCTGCAGCCATCAAATAGTTAAATACCTCTAAACTTCAACTGTACTCAACGAGGTCTAACTAAAAATCCCCCGAGTCCTTTCCTCTGACTCCTTTCTGGCCTGGATCAGTGGAGAGACCAGTAACCAATTAAAAAAATACATTGCGCATTAGTCACAAGAAGTGGAGCACACGCCTGATGTGAATTTAGACCAGTCACTGATATTACTGGCAAGGCTGGGAGTGAGGCACTCCAAACAGAGACACTCACCAGACACTTGAGAACTTGCTGAATAATAAGAGATAGCAGCGAGGGTTCAGATGAGTACTGTGCCTTAATCCTGCCGGCTACCCGCTGAGGAACCAGAAGAGGAGAGAGACAGCAGCCAGCAAAAGCACTCTTGAATGCAAACCGGGTCGTCCCAGCTCTCCTGGCAAAGCATCAGCTCTTTGAAACACAAAACTGCCGGGTAAGCTGACCACAGCCTTCCAGGCACTGAAGCTGATGGGTGTCTGGGAGCCCATTTTCTCCAGCCTCACCTCCATTTCAAGCTCTCCCAAGGGTTCAGACAAGCCCCTTTCATAGAAAACCTCTCCCCTCAAAAGAAAATACCAATAAGCACACGGCAAGGGACCCACTCCCCACACTGTGATCTGCTCCTTTACCCTCCCTGTTATTAAAACCAACTTGTTTCACCACTACATTTACTGGTTTCTGTAACAGGAAGAGGGTAAAAACTGCACCTCCAGAACAATTTGCTTTCTGGAGACTCACCCTTTAAATAGTCAGAACATGACTCTCCCTTAACCCGGGGAAACATTCACAGAAATGCTGCTTTGACTAAAGAGTTTAAACGCTACTAAATTAATTCAGTGCAGGCTCACAAATCATTAAGGACAAATTTTACACCACTATAGCAATGCACTGCTAATGTGGTGCAAAAAGGCATCAGGAAAATCAAAGGAAAGTCATTAACCTACATTACCAAACTGGTTATTCCATGGGTTACAGGTACACAGGTCTCTGCAACCACAAATTGTACAAAAGGCAACGATATGGCTCCTCTCCAAGTGACCAATATTCATTTACAGCTAGGAATAAAGGCTGAATTTTTACATCCATACCACATAGTGGAACAAAGCTCCAGTGAATTTATGCTGATAGTGTGACTAAAATACAGGAAAACTCACCCAGATTTTTTCTGACCTCCATAAATTGAACACATAGGCAAGAGGGATTTCTTTTCTCCAAAGACTCGTCTCTTTTGCAAGGACTTGATTATTAGAATTAGCACGTTCAAAAATTTCAATCTTTTTACCTCTTCTAAATAAGACAGTCCATTAAATGTGTGTGCGAGACTGATTCAGGAAAGCACCTCAACACAGACCTATGTGAAAGCAAACTCCAGGCATGTTTTCTGTAGCTCTCCTGAAGCAGGAGCTGTGAGTTCAACTCTGATCTCATCTAGGCTGTGATGGCTGAGATGAATCTGGCCGTAAATTAACAGGAAACGAAGGCTTGTACAAATGAACGTGAAGAATCTATAAATTACCTGACGATTCCTGCGCAGGGCAGCTAAGTCTGCAAAGGAGTGAGAGCACAGAGTGCGTTTGGACATGAAGTGCTCTTCAGAAGCCAATGTTATTATTTTTTTTTGAGTATTAATATTTCTTTGCTTTAGTTGCTCAACGTATATCCAGTCTACCTGCCTGCCAGATCTTCTAGCCCATCCCAGACGACAGACTTTAAGAAGGGAAGAAAAGGACAAGAAAGAACTATTTTGTTTGAGCCATGTTTGCAGTTTCCAGGTGACTTCTGTCCGTTTGCCTCTTGCTTTTCATGTGCTACAGCTGGCAGATTAGATGGATGCGCTATTTCACGCAGGAAAAAAACAGGCTCCTCTCTTTCCCTCTCTCTGTCTCCTGCAAACATGGGCTGACTCCAAATGTAACTCTCAGCTCCAAACACCATCCCCGGCCAGTCCCAGCTGGGGAATGTCAGACAGTTCGCTGCAAAGCCCTGCACCCTCTCAAAGCACTGCACTTCAAACAAAACCAGCCCGGCTGACTTTTCCTATACACAGCATGTGATATGAATGCAACATCGTCCAAACCTTTTACAAGCTTGATTACATTTTATTTTTCATTTTTTCAGTTAAGAGCCAAACTGTGATTTAACCCTTCCTATTATTGGATCCTTTCAGCTCAGCCACCTTTGCTCCCAATCTCATCACACAGTGTTTTAGGGAAGAAAAAAAGAAAAAGACCAGTGATGTTATGACTTTGCCTCTCGCCTTTAGCAGTGACTGGAAAAGGGCTGGATTTTTCCCAACTTGCTCCTTAGTTTACACTTCCTTAGCTTCAAAGGTGACAGATCAAATTTTAGTACCAATTGCTGAAACCGGGCTTTAAAGCACAAATTATCGGTGCTTCCACAACCAATTTGCCTCCAGGTGTCTTTTCCTCTCCCCACTCCTTAGGTATCACTGCCTGGAAACAGCTTTCCCTGTCTCACTTCAGCCAGTGTTACCTCAAGAGTATATGATGACAGGGCTTCAACGTGAGATTGAGCAATTAGAGCCTGGAGCAGGAGCCAAGTCTCTTAGTTTCTATTCCCAGCTCTGGCACTGACTCATCTGCTTTGGGCAAGTTTCTTAACCCCTCTCTACCTCTGGTTTACCCATCTGCATGGGAAACTTACTACTGGAGTAGGATGATGAGGGACTGCCTTCACTGAGGACTACGAATTTAGAGTGAAAGCAGCTGAAGTGAAAAAGAAATCATAGGAACTAAGGAGCTCATCCAAGTCCTTTTAAGGTTTGTTGATGAATATGGGAGGATCTGGCTAAAACAGTTGAATTTCCCAGCTCATACACAACCTCATTCCCGGAGACACCCCATTTGTAGCTAAGGCAGATCTTGAACTGTAACATCGCAGTGCCAGACAAAGGTAACTCGAAGTCAGCAACGGATTACTTTCAGACTGCAAGCTGCTTACACATGGCACTTGTTCAGGAACTGCCTTGGCCCCACAGGCCAGCACCAGCCGCAGCTGGAGAGAGGAGAGCTGAGGGAAGCCACCACCCTCCAGCCATCGCCGCTTAACCCGCCTGCACCCCCGGTCAACACCCCGAGGTAGCGCAGCCTCTCAGCCCTTGCACTTTGCACCGCGCTCCAACAGACCCCTCGGGATTACAGGAGATTTGGATTAACCTCAGGCAGCTCTCTGCTCCAACCGAGCCCGGGAGGACCACATCAGGAAGCCAAGGGGCTCTCCGAGCTCCTCCGGGCTGCTGCGAGACAGAAAAACAAGAAAATGTTCCAGCGAAGCCAAAGCCTGTTTGGGTTTGCTCTAAGTCGGGAGGGAGCCGAAGGCAGGGGGGGGACAGGAAAACAACAGGTGGCGCAAAGTCAAAAGCTTGCAGCGTTTCCAGGAATCTCAGCTTGTATTTTAGAGGTAAAGTTACACTTTAATCCCGGTGGGTTTCCTCCTTCGAAGTGTCTTTCTGAATATTTATTTGATAAACAGGCTGTGAAACATTTTCCACTAGACCTAATAGGAGAAGAATTCACCTTCCCCTTTGCAGCAAGGCCGTCCTTTGGAGAACGCTAATCAGTTTAATTTAGACCGTGGCTTCAAACTACTTGTGTGAAATCGATGCAGAGAGCAGCACAAACACGCTCCTTTGTTGTCGGAGCCACATTCACTTCCCCTCAGCAGCTGCCCATTAGGAAGCTGACGGCGGAAAATCAAAGCGAGCAGACCCTCAGATGGGAATGTAGGAGGGGGCTTTGGCTGAACCGATTTAAATACAATCAGCCCAAAACCTCCCGCTTTAAGACAAAGCTTGAATTAAGGCTGCCGTGGCTGCTGGGAGTCTGCAGCCCAAATGTTTGGTGTGAAGTGAGGCTAAAAGCAGGGAGAAGTCACATGCTTGGCCTTCATGTCGTGTCAGCTTTCAGAGCTGGCTGGGCCCGGGAAAGAGAAAAAAAAAAAAAAGCAAGCTGTAATACAGCAAACCTATTAAACCAACACCTGTTATAGACATCAAAAATAAAATCAAGCTTCAAAAGAGAAGCTCCACACCTCGGGTAGGGTTCTATTAATACGCAAGCACATTTTTAAAATTAGCGTATGCCGGAGATCACGAGACTAGAAACGGAGAGATTAAAAAGTTCAGGGTTTGGTTAATATTTCCATACTGGGAAAGCACTGAAGAAACCAAATGCTTGAGCCGGAAAGAGTTATGGGGTTTGCTACCACAGGACAGGCAAGGTTTGGTGTCAGAGAAGGGCCCTGCAAAGAGAGGGAGATCAAAGGAGCCGTAACAGGAGACGGATCACATACACTGTGACTAACCGATGCCTGGAATTACCTGCCTTCCTCCTCCTCCACCTTCTCAATTCAGAGAAGATGGAGATTTAATATTGATCCTTCTAAAAGCACTAGCAAAGAGTCAAGACATAGGTTCCTACACTCTCACCTTAGATGATCTGCCATCTGGTTTTAGCCCATCACTCACTACACACACCCATACCAAAAAAAAAAAAAAAAATTGAAAAAATCATAGTTTCAGAGTGGAATGCAATGCCTGAGAAATTTTCCTGACAGGATGAAGGAGAACTGATAACGTGGAAGATGTGTTTGCATTTATAATAACAGCAACATAAATGTTTCTGTTCTGGTCATGTTATTACAATCAATAGCCGAAGATCTGTCCCAAGTGCTTCTTACTAATGTATGGAAAGAAGGAAAGAGGAGAATGTCATTGAGACGTGGACACGAGCTTTGACTCAAAGTTTGTACAGTTTATCAATGCACAACTTGCATGATTTTAACATGTTACTGATAGTTGGTGTTTTTTTCCAGTGAGACATCTCTGCTATACTGGAACTTGTGAAAAAACAGCTTTAGAGTAGCAGAAGGTGAAGTGAACATGCAGGAACTCTGTGTCACACCATCCATCCCTCTGCCCAAAACCTTCCCTGAAAGACTGAACTGCCCCAAGTGCAGAAGGCCTCACGCTTCCCAACCGCTCTGGAAAGCCCCCCCCAGCCATCTGACACTTTGCACTATCACGTCAGCCTTGCCAGGACAACCCACGAGGCTCAAGATTTTGCACCATTATAAGGATATACATTTTTAACCAGCACAACATGTGCTGTATTTGCTTATTGGAACAGCTTCACTGCCCTTTCAGAGTAAGGGCTGGATGGGTTATTGTCCAGGCAGGAAGCAGGGATGCATGGAAGCAGCCCCCAGTTTTCTCAGATGCTCTGAATCACTCCTTCCCCAAGGAATCCTGGCGGATTCCCAGGCTGCTGCAGATACAGCTCTGTTTGTTCAGGTGCTGGCTGCACGCACAAGAGCAGAGCTGTGGCAGCCCAAGCAGCCACCGCATTTTAGGGTCGGCCACAAAAAAACACCAAAAACACACACACCAAAAAAACCCCCAATGAAACAAAAAACAATCACCAAAAAAAAAATCCCCCTTGTGTAATCTTTACAGGTATCCTACCTTTTCTTTAAAGGTTTACATGCTCTGAGTCTGTAAGTGAGCATTTTCCCTTGCCCTAGTACTCCTTCAGAAAAAAAAAAAAAAAGCCTAAGATGTAGCAAACAAAATCTGTGACCATGTAACACTGTTTTCATTTAAAACTGTCATATGTAAGTGTAAAGGAAGAACAAGCTGATGGAGCAAGTCCAACTATATCAAACTAGGGCAGAAAGTCTAAAGACATTGCCCCATCTGCAACACATCAGCTTCAAACCTGATATATTTCAGAGGGCTTTCATTCAGCAGGTTATGCTCTTGCCTTGTGTTGGTGGGTTAGGATGGACAAGCATGAAGCAAACTACCCAAAGCTATACGCAGGCTGAGACATAGGAGATTGAAGAAAAAGGCTTTTATTTCTTCTTTTTTTTTTTTTTTATTTTTTTCTCCCCTTAAAAAGATGTTACCTTTCATGGAGAAGTGACTGCATTTCTGTTCCAGGTTACAGACATCTGGAGTCAGAAAGGAGTCTGGGAGATGGGATTTGCTCATCCATCCCTTTGGACCTGGGAGCAGCAGCCACCTGCAAGTCAAGTCAGTGACACTGCCAGGGGTGGGTTACGAGCTCCTTATTCCCACGAGCAAAAGATTACTCATGCAAATAGTTCCACTGCAGTCAAGAGGACTATTCATGTGAGACTGGTGTGACTCAAGGGCTATGCTTTCACTATCTACTAAGGGCTACTCTGCGGCCACCCCACAAGACCAAACTCATCTTTCTTATACACTGATGGACTGCAACTGTTGACCCCGGTGCAGGCAAAACACGGCCTCAGAGCATCCTTGGGCCCTGGGTACATGAACATGGGCAGATGTTATCCTCCTGCTAGGCACGCTCTTGTAGCTCTTTCATGAGGCAGGCATATGGATAACAGCTAGGCAGAGATCAAGCACACACTTCAGAAGCTGGCTTTGGAGGCAGCTGGACATAACCTGTATTTGATGAACATTCATTAAGGGCTTTTGTTGGGTTCATTATGAACTGCACAAAGGAAAGCCTTTCTTCTAATATAACCAGAAATGCCACATCCCGTGAGATATGCATTCTCTCAGGATATTTCTGCACTAGCAATGTTTATGTAAACTTTCTGACTTGTCAGATGCCCTTATGCTGTGTGTTCAATCCACTGAGGTAAGTGATGTAATTTTTAAAAGCACTCTCCCTCGCTTTGATCTGCATTTACTCTCACTAGACTTTTTTGACTTGACACCATATGATTTTGGGTATTTTTTGCAATATGCAACTTCCTAAGCCTTCGGCATTCACTCCCATTAGCAGAGTAAGATGTGTGGGGCAGGCAGGATAAGAAACTAGTTATCTTTAAAACAGAGGCTGTCTTATCTCCTCAGCAGATTGCACAACCTGTTATGACATCAAAGCAAATTAATATTCCTGAAGACAAGACAGTCTCTGTTATGGGCACAGTCCCCCCATCAGCAACAGGGTGGTTTCAAGAGGACCAGAGTTTCTGCTCTCTTCTGGTTACACTGGATGTTTCAATGAGGACTGTACTCCACAGAGGCTTTTAAAATGATGTATTCACAAAGGGAACAGACCCATTTAAAAGGTTGTGTAAAGCATCTTTCATTGTCTGTCACAGGCTCTCTGTAAGGAGCTTTCCTGAACTTTCATGAACTCAATACCAGAGCACAACCTTCCTTCCCTGTGTGCAGCTCTATCTCAAAACATCTCAGCAATTATCTTCAGAGTCACTGTGTGCATCCCTCAGTGGGATGATGCACCTGCGAGGGTTGGGGCCAGGGATCTTCAACAGCAGGCAGTTCTCTGGCACAAGGGAAGGAGAGCACCTCTAAGTCACTGACCATAATCAATGCTGGTTTTGAAATAGCCCACTTGTGAACACTCATAGCTGTGCTAGTCTTTCACTCCCTTCTCCTCCAGCTCTCAGTCCAAACCACTGCTCATCACCTTCCATAGTCTCACATTCCCTGACCTCAGGCTGCAGCAAGCTCTAAGAAAGGCTCCAAAGGAGAGGAGAGGCCCTGCTGAGTGCTGAACTCTGCTAAGAAAGAGCAGAATTGTCCTATAGGAATAGAAGGAAGAGAGTCATGTAAGGTAAATAACAGTTTTCATGCAAGAATGCAGGAAACCACATGGCTCTGCATCAAGTGTCTGAGAGGGGTCGTGGGGCTCAGTAGAAGCTCTCTGAAGGAAGGGCTGCATCAGTATTTGAAATGGGTTATTCAGTTGCTGGCAGATGACAGAACATTTCTATGTTCTACATCTTATGCCTTTGGTCTGCTACTCTCTTGCTCTGCCATCAGCTTTTCCTCTTCCACTTTTACCTCGAGGGGCTTTTCTTCTGCTGCTGATACATGCCAGCAAAACTCAATTTTCTATCACAAATTAAATGCATAAGGCGGTCCTTGAAGCAAAGAAAGAGCCCAGCTTCACCCTCACTGCTTTGCTGCTCCGAGGAGTTCCCGCTCTCCACAGCCCCACACTCACACAGCACAAGGAGCCACTCTAGGTCAGGGCTGCTGCCTAGCCCCCCCAGATCCTTCTACACTGGCCTCAAAGATGAGTCAGGTTTGTGACAAGGAGGAACAGACACCAAGAATCAGATCCAGCCCAGATGTGAATTTAACTAGCCCAGAGCAGCTACCCTGTCCCACTCCCAAGCAGAGACAGCAGCCTCTTTTCATTTCCATCGCAGGCAAGTTTTGTGCTTCTAATCAACAAGGGCGGTATTTTCATTTGAAAGCCAATAGGGTCCAGGATCACAAGGCATGTAGGCACTTTTATCCTTAAATCCTGATGCTGATTTTAGTTTCTCTTTGTGTAATAAATGATCAAAGTAAAGAAGATCCACCACAGCCTAGTGAGTGCATGTGTTTTGTGGGTGGCTTTGTTTTGTTTTTGTCTCTCCGCAGGAGCGAGGAGGGGAAAATACACAAGCAGAGAAGCAATCTAAGTGCAAACCAAATGTAATGACTCTGCCCATGATGCTGGGACACTAATCCAAACTGTAATTACAAGCAGACTTCTTGATAGCATGCACTGCTTGTGCCTGAAAACCATGATGTGACACGGGTTTTTTCTCACCTTTGACAGGAGCACAAAGAAAACAGGTGGATTTAACTACACAGCAGCTCTGTGACCCTGATGCTAAGGCAGGTCAATAAAGGACAGCACACTTGAATGTGTCTACTCTCCAGACCAAACTCTCTTAACTCTCATGGAACTTGTGGCAGAAGTCACTAAAAGACTTGCCCCTTGAAGAAGGCAGCAGTTGGAGAAACACATTTTTGACTGGCCAGTCAAACTCCTGTTAACACTTTGGAGATGTAGATAGGCTGGCTGGTTAGTCTGTTCCTACACGACACACGCTTTTGCTCTGTTGAAAGGGCTTATCTGTCTTGTCAGCAAGGTCACCAGAACGGGGATAGCCTCTGGGCAGGCTTCACTGCAAGCTCTGCTCGGCTGAGACCGTTCAGCCCGCAATAAGCAATGGCCCCTACGTGGAAAAGCAATGGTCAAGTTAGCAAAGAAAATTCTTCTTAAGAAGTCTAGGCACCTTGTTATTACAAAGCATGTCAAGTAGCAAGGATGGCTTCAGGAAATTGTAGAACAAGGTGTCAAAAGACGGAAGGAATAAAAAATTTGAGCTCTGAAGTAGAACTGCTATTGTGTTAAGCCAGGCTGGTGTCAAAGACTATCTGTTCAAGCTTCCCTAGAACAGATCTTGTAAAATCATTTACCACCACTTAGCCAATAAGTTCTTCAAGCTTCTCTAATAAGACCATTTACTCCTTCAGTTCCTCTTATTTTGAAAAAGATGACAGCTCCCTCAAGAACAGAGTCTGAAGGGGAAAAAAATATCTTCAATAAGACCACCAAAAGGTGTTCCTTTTCCAGGGCACTGGAAAAATTACAGGAAGTCCAATCCCTTTCCCTGGTTGTCTATGCTAATTGCCCTTCCGTTCAGCAACTGCTTCCATACAGCAGTGATCTGCAGTATACAGATTGGCCAGGAGAAAATATTTTAAGTCTAAAACCAATTAACCATTTATGGATTCTTTCTTTTGCCATTAACTCAACTCTTCCCTCTCCCCAACTTAGTTTTCTCTGCTCAAACCTGATCACTAAACCAGTTGTTTTTTCACTTGTATGTCCCTGCATTCCTGTTGCATTTTCCAGCTACTCTTGCTATTTTCCCTGATGTGCAATTGAACATTAAATGGTTCGACAGGCAGAACATGTACTCACCCAACCACTTATTCCCAATCAATATTCACGTGGAATTCCTGTTAACAAGCAAGAGTTATGCACAGTCTTAGAAGGGAGGGCGGCCTCTTAAGGGATCACTTCATCTAAAGGTATGACTGATCACTTTCTCGTCCACCCTAACCAGCAACCGGATCTTCCACCCCGCATACCCCCAGCAGGGCTGCTTTTGCAGGAGTAAGATCCTAACTTTTGACGTGATCTCTGTTGTTCTTCTCTGCAATTAATCAGGGAATTTAATGCGAGTTAAAAATTACAGAAAATCCAGCACAGTGTCAGCTTTTAATTCCGTTAAAAATGAGTTTCTAGAGATTTTTTTGCTAGTATTTTCCAACCTAGACATAGCAGGATCACATTTTAGTGAACCCTATTTACACTAGTGTTTCTTTACCCTGAATTACACACTATTCCTAATGGTGCCAGTGGAAGCAATGATGGAAGTGCTAAGCATCATATGGAGCAGAAGGTAAATGGCAAAACTGATGTTTTACTCACTGGGCTTTGAACCACATGGGCAGGATTCATTTTTTCACACCTCTGCTGAAACAGTTTTAGCCTTGTTATATGCAGAGGAACTAAAAGACACTGCCTGTTCTCAAGCCTTCCAGGACGCTCGAAGGTAAACAAAATGGAGAGATTTTGAAAGTGCTTTATGGCACCATACTTAAAAAAAAAAATATCCAAATTCTACCCCTACCCCTCTTCTTACTCCTTGCTAGGGATCTATTTGATGCTTGGAGCAAGCGCCACTGGTCTAACAACCAGCATAAACTGACGACCGATAGTGAGGACTAACTGGGCAATCTCAGAAGGGAGGAAAGCACAGAAACAGTAACATATACTGATAGTTCCCTGATTTTATGTAGTTTTGTTACAAAACTGAATCAGCCAAGCTTTCAGAGAGAGAAATGAGTAGAGAATTCCACCCAGAAATCATTTAACTTGCTTTTACTGCAGCTGCAACTCTGCTTTTACTCACCCCTGAGCAAACTAAATTGCTATTACTAGCAATTTTTAGGCAGGAAACTCCAATATGCTAAAAAAACTTTCAACTCAGCAAGTTATTTATGTCTGAAATCTGCTCAGCCTGTGAAGACTAACAAAGGAATTGCTTTTGTAGACATGTGCTTTATTTGCCATATGCCGTTAAATGAGACAGTCAATCTACCACAGATATTAATAGTAGTGAGTTTGGGCTATTCTAAGGCTCAAATATGAGGCTATTTTTCATATTGACCTTAACAAAAGATCATGGTCGCAAATGACCCTAACTACTAATCTAGGCTTGATCTGCAGAGGGACAGAACTTGGAAACCATCTTGTGCATTGTACATGACAAGCACCTGCCCTTGGTCAACACACCAGAAGATGCTTTATATTCATGAGTTACATCTGCCCTGGGGCAATTCCTGCTCTTCAGCTCAGCGGAAACAGACCTACCCCAACAAGAATTTACTTGGTCTTGGGGTGTAATGAATGTGTGGGGGACACACAAAAAAGATACTGTTCCAGTATTCCAGTATTCCAAGTCCTTGTCTTGTACCCCATCCCACAGGACCCTTGTGTCCTCTTCCTTTGTTTTTAGAACAAATACTAAGCTAGCATGGCCTACTAAGTGGCCCACAGATGTCAGAGCAGACCTAGCCCAGCTCAAAACAATTCCCTACTTGCAGAAGAAGCTGCCACGGCTGCACAGAACTGTAGCCTCAAGGGGTAACTGGTATTCCACAAGCTGCCACCAAATTTCACTATTTTTTTTGTCTGGCCAATTTTTACACTGCTCTGTACATGCCCGGATTGCTTTCTGATGCTCTTTTGTTGAGTCTGAGGACTATGTGCTTTACTGCCTTTGCTTTTCTAGAAGAAATGATTACTCATTTCCCTGGAATAGCCTCAGATCCTTTGCCATTTCCATGTGCTCACGTTATATCTGAAAGCTCAGAGAGGACATACAAATGATTAGAACAGTTTCAACAGCCCAAAAGAGAAGTCAAAACAGCGTCTCTTCTGGTGCTTGGGAGCACATGATTAATGAGAATTTCCTCCTCTGGGAAAGGCTCTTGCAGTCTTTGGCCTCAAAAACTAGCAGACTTTACGCACCAGAGCCTTACTATGAACTCTGAGCAAAACAAACAGGAGAGGTGGGTTTCAGAATATCTTATGCCTCTACGCTGCCTGCATGCTGAACAGCCCGACCGCCAGCATTCTTTCTATTCACCCTTCCACATCAAGGTATTTGCATTCAAAAATAGAAGCTGAGCAGTGTAGCCCATAGCATGGACCAAATCCTCAGAAAGCAGCTCTTTCTCCAGCTTCTGAAGGGAACTGCCTGAGTAAACGCTGCAGAATTGATCCCTGTAGACATTACAGGACATAAGAACCAATGCAAGCAGGGGCGGGGGGTGAATCTGCTCCCACTGATGGATCTATACCTGCATATACCGCTTTTCCTTACTTACCAGAGAAAGTTTTCTTCGTGCAAGTAATTATGCAGCAGGGCAGGCAGCGTGGTTTTCCGAACCGCCCGAGACAGGTCCTGCACACAGGCAGAGCCTGCTGACTCCAACCGGACCTCGCACACGGCTGCATCTGAGTCATCTGCGTTTTGTGCTTATGAGCACACAACTGCTTGCTGTGATCCAGATGGAATTAACAGAGTATTCTCCTTATTTCTAATTGTTAGATCATCCTTTTCTGAACTCCAGCAAAGATGACGTGCAGACTAAGTCTCTTGGGGGTCAAGGCGGTTGTTTTGTTTGTACAGCAATTAGCACAGCAGGATCCCAGGCCACGAATGGCCTCCAAGACTACATCTATACCATCATGTTAGCTCAAACCTCAGTTCTTCATTTCAGCCCAAACTTCACAACTATCAACACCGCCTACACAGAGGTTTATACTCTGGCCTAGTAAGGAACGTGAAGTGAGCTCACATCTCATGTAGAGACCAGCTCAGGCTTGAGCTGTGCTCCATAAACAGCACAGATGCAGCAGTTTTGAGCTCTTTCCTCTAACGGGAGTCACCCAGAGAGGCTGCCACAGGCAGGAACTGAAACTGCAGTTCTCCTGATACTCAGACCTAAGTCTTCACCATCTTAACCTATAGAATCATAGAATGGTTTGGGTTGGAAGGGACCTTAAAG